>JABTTQ020000422.1:0-315333 GCA_016081115.2 Rehmannia glutinosa | reverse complement strand
AAAAAAATATCGAATTACCCTGATACTTATAATGGACGGGCCAACATGGGATTTTTGGGTAGAAATATCATCCAACTCTTGTACACTTACACGCTTATATTAGTCATCTTGTGTATAATTATACCATTAATTCAAACATTATACACATTATCTTATACCTCGATTTTATATCATTAAATTCCCCAACATATTC
Organism: Rehmannia glutinosa; assembly: GCA_016081115.2. Lineage (NCBI taxonomy): Eukaryota > Viridiplantae > Streptophyta > Magnoliopsida > Lamiales > Orobanchaceae > Rehmannia > Rehmannia glutinosa. The sequence continues at coordinate 315,140 of JABTTQ020000422.1, read as the reverse complement.
TATTCTTCCCAACATTCTTCTTATTCCTCTCAACATTCCAATTTGACCCATACCTTTGACTACCAAATTGTCTCCATGCAAGAGACAAATTACAAGACACAAAATTAATCAAAAATTTTTTTTTTTCCCCTCTCTAGCATGTGGGCGGCCACATGAGAAAAATGAATAAATTTGTTCATTTTTCATCCAACACCTTCATCTCTCAAGCTAATTCTCCTCCTTCTCTCTAAAACTCTTCACATCTTCAAATCTTCAAACACAAAATCATTCACATCTTCAAACCTTCAAACACCACTCTTCCACGTCTTCAAATCTTCAACATAAGTTCTTCATATCTTCAAGTACCAGCAACACATCTTCAAATATTCAAACACAAGCCATTCATCTTCAAACCCGTATTCATATCTTCAAGAACATCTTTTTCCTAACATCAAACATACTTTCTTTCTTCAAACATCTAAACCAAAACAAATAATCTTACCACTAAAACTCAAAAATTGAACACCCCCTTTTCTCAAGGTAAATTTCACTCCTCAATTCAACTTAAATTCTTTCTCATCACCATTCTTCTTTTAACTTAAGTTTATATTTTGGATTTTGAGGTGCTTAGAAGACCACTTGGAGACATACATGCATGGTGGTGAAACTTGAAGACTTGAAGAAGAAGCTAGTAGAGAATTTGGACTACAAGATAAAATTGGACATGACTTAAACCATTCTTTCCTCTTCTTTCTATTTTTTTCAAATTTTAACACCCCTTTTTCATTTTTGAGAAATAGGGGCTGACCTTAAGTGATTTTGGAGTTGAACCAAAATTTCCAAATTTGAAGCTCAACTAGTTTCAAATCACTCTTCTGAGTAAAGTGTTGTCTTTCCAATTTTCTTATCTCCTTCTTTTCTCCTTAATTTTTCTCTCATTTTTCTAACTCCAAATTTTGCTATTTCTGGACTTAGGGGCTGACCTAAGTGACCTCATCAAAAATTGTGAAATTTATCCTTTTATTTCACAATTTTCCAATTTTAAGGTGGGTGGAAAAATGCTTTCCAACTTCTAGGTGTTTTTATTAAATTGCATGTAGAATTTTGATCATGAGCCTTGAGATATATAATCTATGTATTGCATGTCAATTTTATGTATCAAATCATGAAAATTCTCAAGAGTTGCTCAAAATTGCTATTTATTGAATTTTAGGTGCATGCATGTGCAATTTAATGTTTTATTTAGTGAATTCTTGTATGTATTGGATATGCATGTGTATGATATTTAAAATTCATGTTTTGGATGACTTATAACCTGGACAATTCGAGCATAATTGATTAAATTTCAATTTCGGACTTAAAAAATGTAAAAATAGAAAGTTGGTGGACTAAATTGCAAGAAAATGAAAGTTAAAGGACCCCTCTGCAAATTTCAAATTTTGGGACTGTACTCAGGTTCAAAAATGACTTTTGGACATTTTAATAAAGTTTTAAGAGTTTTAAGATAAATAAAATCAACCTTTAAAAGCCCAAGGACTAGATTGTAAAATTTTGAAAGTTTAAGGGCTCTTTGCAAATTTAAAAGCTGTACCAGGCCTTAACTTTAAATTTTGAAAATTTTATTCTTAAGGTATTGTAAATGACATATTTTAAATGTATTCCAAAAATCCAAGTGTTTAGGACTTGGAAAGTAAATTTCTAACTTATGTGCACTGGAAATACTAACTTAACTATAACTTAATTATATTTTGGACCCAAGGTTCAAATTTCATAACAATTGGACCCCTAAAAGCCTTAAAGGAAATTATTTCAAAATGGGACAAAAATGATATTTTCAAAAGTTAAAGGACCTACACTTATTTATTTTAAAAGCTGCTTTTGTCCCGATATCTCTAACACTTAGTGACATTTTCCAAGCTGGAATCACATTAAAAGCCCTTCCGGTTTGTGAGTTAGATTATTTTAAACTTAAGGTCGAATTAGCAATTTTTACAAATTTGGGGCCAATGTGAGAATTTTATAAAAACTCGACCTCAAAACTTTAAAAACCTGAATCTCTTGGATAATTTGGAGGATTTAGAAGGCGACCTCATAATTTTTTTCAGGTCGGGATATTTATTTATTCAATTTTTAACCCCAAAAGTGTTGGTTTTTACAAAACGGGGCTAAATTGAAAATTTTCTTTTATAAAGGACCTAACTCAAATTATTATCTATTTTACTAAATTAGCCCTGGACCCTCGACTTGGAGATTTAATTAAAGTATTTTATTTTCCTAAAACCCTTGACTTATCGGATCAATTTGACGATTAATACCCGATCGCGGGCGACTTACCTTTCCTTGCGATTTTGAATCTATAATGGACTTATGTTCCACCTAATCTTTCAAGATATCGAAGGTTGCTTATCACTTCACGATAATCATCTTCATCAAAATCTCCACCCAGCCATAATTGCCACTCGCGTTTCAAAAATTCTGAGCTTCTTCCCACTGAATCAATAATACTTTGCTGGTGACTACGAACTTGTATTTACTTTCTGCTTGAGTCAACTTGGTGTGTCGAGCTCACGGATCGGAATGGATACATCGGGGATGGAACCGAGGCGGCTCATTTTGCTTATTCACTCTTCGGCCCCATCGTCCTAATCCGCACATGGCGAGGGACGGAGTTTGTCAAGGAAGTGGAGTCGTAGTAGTACTTGAGGTATAATCATGATTATGACAATCCGGGCTAGCTAGCTCTCTTTGTGGATTTGTCTTTGCCTATGGAGCGATAAGGTGACGGTCTTGGACCATCTTGCTCGGGGAGTTACAAGGAAGAACAAAGGAATCATTTTGTCGATCCACGATTCGGAGTTATCGGACCCGTTTGGTTGGCGCTACAAATCAAATGCATATTATGCAACTTCTTTTGCATTGGTTGGCGCTACAAATCCGTTTGCAACCATTATACGCCTTGCATGGGATTGGCGTTACATTTCCGTGCGCAATCCTACACATCTTGATTGAATCACAGTGCTGTGTGACCATGAAGTATTTTCTTGAAGCGTATAAGTATATTACTTAAATATAGTTATCACGACGCTTGTGGTTTGTGAAATAATGCATCATACTCACGCGTTTTCATATAAGCTGTTTTCTCGCATTAACTATATATCGCCACACTTGCACCACGATCACCCCATCTCTTGAGATTTGTCTCATCCCCTGTTTTCTAACCTTTAGATGAGGACTTCGTTGAAGATGTTGAACCGGCGTTGGATTGAGCCTTTCTACTCCCCTTGTTGGATTTACTACTTCTTGTTGTTGTTGATAGACTCATTTCTTGTGATTTTTGTTGGACTATTCTATTTTCTTTTCATTTCGGTTTATGGCGAAGGGCGTGGACCCTGACTTTTAAGTTGTTATCGTTGGTTGATTTTCGAGGATGTAATTTGGATTATGGATTGTGGTGTAAGTTGTGCTTGTTATTTTATTTCATTTGCTATTTTGACTGACTTGTTTCATTGGGTTCTCCGATGATATTCGTCTAACTGTTTGGTTATTTGTATTTAAGTTGTGGATCGGCGTCGCGCCCCGTTTGGGCGTGACAATTTTCCTTAAAAATGTATAATTTCTTTTACGGTTTTGTTTATTTTTTTATAAAATTATACGCAAGGAAAAATAAATTCAAATAAATATTTTATTCAATATTTATTTTGGATTGGGATATCTCATTTTATGCTTAAATCAATTCAATTGAGATAAGTTTTATAAACTATAAATAAATTAATATATAACCAATAAACTATAATTTCAATATTTTTAATATACGTTGTGTTTTAGCCATGCGAAAAGGACCAACATATGATAGTTTGGACAATAGATCGAAGGCGAGCAAAAGCAAAGATAAGTAATCTAGAACTCATGTATTTAATTAAATATTTGAATAAATATATATAAAATAAATTATTTGTTTAACAATTTTCATTTTTTCATTTCGACTAAACATAAGGGGAGTTAACTGCTTTGGAGACTATATGGTGTGTACGAGTTAAGAAGATACATATTTCATAGCAACGTATTATATCATTTATATATAATAATTACTATTTTATTTGGTACTAAAAATATATCATTTTTTGTCATAGTTGATCATACTATGATACTAATGAATATTATGAAGCATTAATTGAAGATGCAAGGCAATATATAAGGAATGCATTAAGATATATTCTCAAATTGTTTTCTTATCGTGAGCTAGGCGTGTAATGTTGGGGGGCTAAATAATTTTAGGGGCTAAATCAATAAAAAAATATTTAGTATTAAAAATTAATATTTTAAAATAAAATGTACATATAAATTATAAATTTCAATTTTTTTTTTTTTTGGGTTGGGGGGCATGTCTAAGAGGATACACCCCTCTTGCTCGAGAATGGATCTTCATCGATTTTTGAATTATGATAAAAGATTGATGAATGTTTTCTATTAATGGGAATTCAATTTTATTTTATTAAATTAGATATACTCATATGCTAGTCAATGCAATAGCTCTATGTTTTTTATTCTTCTTAGATAATGCAATATAATTTGCATATAATATTCTTGTAATAATAATATGCCATTTTATCAAGATAATCGACTTATTGTCTTCTTATTATGGTATGAATCCTTGTACCCTACAAAAAAAACTAAAAAACAATTGTTAGGGAGCTAAAAACCAACTAAATATCCGAACTTAAAAGATAACTTAAAAAAACATCGAAAATAAATCATATTACATGAATCAAAAATAAACAAAGTTTATATATAGAACCCACGAAACAAGCGAAAAAAAAAAAATTTTAAAAACTACAAAAAATAAATACACGGACTAATATTTAAGGAACAAACATGCATACTAAAGAATAGACTAAAAGCTGAACCTTGAACTAAAAAACAACTAAATGGAAGTTCTATGTAACATTATATGCATTACGGACTAAAAATTTCAAGCTAAATTCATAAATTAGTTCGATCGGATGAGTCTAAACACAAATAAAGGAAAAGAAAATAAACATATATATTAAGCGGTTCATGAAACAGAACCAAAAAAGAAAAAAAAAGAAGCGTAAAAATCATAGCTACACAAGCTGAAAATACAACTAAAAGTATCTATTTATCATGATATATGATGTCAGGACTATAAACGTTCGAGTTTTACTGCATACATGCGGTGAAGCGGTACATTGTATTCACGAACCAATTAAACCCTCGGGGCTAGACTACAAACATTCGAGCTAAATTCATAATATAGTTCAATCACATGAGTCTTAACACAAATGAAGAATGAAATTAAAGAGATATATTAAAAAGTACATGAAACAAAACCAAAAAAAAAAAAAACAATTGTATAAAACACAGTTCAAAAAAACAACCAAAATTACCTAGTTGTCTTGATATGTGCTATGAAGACTAACAACATTCGAGTTTTAATTTCTCCATATATGCGGTCGCTATGCACGAACCAATCAAACTTGCGGGCCCCAAAGGAGCCATTCAGCAAATTATTTATGTTTTATCTTAGAAGCTCCTTCAATTTTTTTTTTGGGGATAACGTTTTTATCATCCCAAACTATCACGGGTTTTACACTTTGCAATCGAACTTTGAAAAATTCTTTTGATTGCAACCTTAACTTTACAAAATTTTGCACTTTGCATAAAAATCCGGTTTTACCCCTGGTTTCATGAAAGTTGGTTTGTAGTTTACACTCTAAACTTTAAAGTTGTTGCACTTTGCAACACTGGAAGATAAATTTTATTGCATTTACTATGATTATTCCCTAAGGTCTTGCGATCCTCGAAAATGGTATCGAGCCTAGGTTTATTAAGAACTTTTAGTTAAATTTATTATATTTATGTAATTAACAATTGGTGGGGAGAAATTACTCCGAGATTATGGATCCGGACGATGTCGAGATGTACCCCTTACGGGGACATATCGTCAAATATTGACGATGTATGCCGAGGAACATCTTGACCAGGTTTCATATTAGAATACCAACATGAAGAAAAAAGAAACGGGAGGAAGAAGCGGAAACCTTAAGAAGCGATGCAAAATGCGGCGAGAATATTATAGGCGATTACGGATGCTTAACCGGACCTATATGTTCACTTGATGAACCTTCAAGCGGTTCATGAAAATTCCCATCGAGAACAATGATTCACGATGGAGTACACGAGTGGAGCAGAGATCTTCCCAGACAAATCTAAGTTCTCAGAAGATCTTAGAGAAGTCCGAGGAAGACGGTGTAGAATTACGGTAACCGTCATATTCATCTACCAACACAAGTTCATCGGATCTAGAACCGGATGGAGATGATGGTGAAATATCGAGAAAGAAACTCTTAAACTCCTTCATGATATTGAGAAGCTTAGTCGAGAACACGAAGGGCGGTAGGAGTTCTTCGGAGGAAAAAACGTATAGATTTCGGGACAATACCTATTTACACCAAAAGAAACCAACCAGAAGTTATCACGAAAAATGACGAATGAGGAGAAGCTCATTGCTTTAATCAAAGGAAAATCCGTCAAAATTAAAAAAAGATGGATATGGAAAAGATGAATCTTAAAGATCTACATGACCTTGCGAGAATCCTTGGAGGATTAGGAATTGTAGATTTAAAGATGAACCACGAGGAAATGGTACATTGGTCACCTATGATCGGCCGGGGAAGGCGATTCCACCACCACCACGATTAATCCTAACGTCGAAGAAATGCGGGTTCGAATCATGGAGCTCGGGGCGGCTCGACAACCTCTAGGAAGGCGAATGTTTATCGGGCGCGTATGGAAGATCACACCTCGACCCATACATCCATATGGGTTGATGTTAAATCTGGACATCCAGTTTTAAAAATAGAAAGTTCTCATTGATGAATGGGCTTGGCTATGAGGATTTAATGAGGAACCTCGATCTTACAAAGGATTCATTCATTTTACTCCTTGAAATGAGTCTTGAAGGATCGGTGAAGATTGCAGGATATGACCGATACTAGTACGAAAGGTTCGGTCACATCGGGAGAATCACTTAAAGGAATTGTCGATGGTATGGCAAAACTATTGAAAATCCGGTTCATCGGCCGCGAGTTATTTCGAGGATTAGAGGATGAAAAGAGAAAGAGATATAAAAAAAAGCCCTCTATAGCCTTGAGTTACATGATATTTGTCATATTGACGAATATATCAAGTTGTTCACGAATCTGGTGGAAATCGAAGATTGAAGAAAGGAAGTTGCACAACTATTCTTTGCCAAGATTAGAGTCCACTGGAGAGAAATGCTTATCGGGGAATACAAGGATGGGCGGAAGTAAAGCGTGGCGAGAAAAATGTTTTCCTAAAGGCCAAGTTATCGAATGGTGTTACCAAGCGACTCGTATAGGAATTACAAGAGATTAAGAGGAATTAACAAAGCGGTTCTCTATGTTGCGTGGATAATGACATCCCAACAATTGTGGGAGGTCAGCAAGGCGAACAAAAGAAGAAGGAGTGAAACCATCCATACATGGCCAGGAAGCAACAACAAAAAAGCGGTCTTCATGGAGACCTAGAAGGTTTTAGTCAAAACAAAAAGCCCCGAAATTACAAAGCGGGGCAAAGACCAATACCAAGCGGGAGTCGAGCCTCATCATTAGGTTCTAATCAAGCAAGTACCCGGCGAGAAATCCGGGAAGGAGAACTTTGGAGAGCTCACACGAGCTAATGAAAGTTTCAAAAGGCTAATTCTTTGGACATGCGGAACAAAGGACATATCTCAGCAGTTATGCGGACAACGAGCTTGAGGAATCGGATAGTTTGAAGCTACACGAGAAATTGAGGAAGGTCTACTATCAAGATTTTATCAGTGTATCAATTTGAGGATATACCCTCGGATGAAAGCATCTATGAAGAAGAGATCTATTCGACAATGGAAGTGACTCAAGCTCGAGAATCGAGTGAAGAAGAAATTCTTGAGACGATCGGGGAGGATATGTCGAGGATTCCTCTCTCACTGCGACGGTTTCTCATAAAACTCTTATGAGAATCATGAAGAAAGATCAAAGCTTCAAGTCTATGATGGATTTACAAGCGGAGCTATGGAAAAAGTATTGGATAAAATTGGATTTCGTAATAGAAGACACCAAATTATCCACGGGGTAACAATAGGAGAATTTTCTATTCCAATGGAGTTTCTAGGTAACTTTGATCGAGATGCGGTTGGTCCCTATTAAAGAAATTCGGAGATCAAAACGAGTTAAAGAGAAGTTGCAAATACACTCTCATGGATTTATATCGGGCCATAAGAGTCATTATTAAAGCAACATTCAAAGAAGGGATAGATTCGCCACTCAATCGGCTATCTTTGACAAGCGAATCTCAAACCTCAAGGATTCATGCCTTGGGAGCGATTCTGAGGAAATTTGTATCTTTGGGAAATTGGCATTTAATGTCTATCCTAGAATTGCATACAATCACGGGAGATCGAGATTTGATAGAGTCCTAACCGCTTCATCAAGATTTCAAAAAGATGATTTGATGAAAGAAGGGAATAGACCTACTCGATCACATACAAGATATCCTATGCTCTCTCGAATACACATCATTGAAGTATTCTTGAGAAAGGAATTTATTGAAGTCCCGAGGATTTTCGAGGACTTTGCGGGGTGGTTTTACCGAGAGATGATTGAGTCTCAACTATCAAGGAGATCGATATGAAAATACAAGATCAACCGTCTTCAACAAAAGTTGAAGTCTTAGAGTTGAGCCAAGAAGGATGTCTTTCAACGGGACGAGAATGACGAGTAGCAGCCGTTGGGAAGAAAGGAGATCAAGCACGATTCGAGCGTATCCCGGATGTTTTCAAAAGCAGCGGGAAGGTAAAATGTCGAAGAAGAAGCGAGAAGTTGAAATAATATTCGATATCACTCAAAAAGGATAATATTTTTCCTTGTGATGTTCTATATTATCTCCAACAACCAATAGTTGGGCGGTATCAAGGAAGCACGAAGATAGGTGAAATTGAGTGACTATAACGGGGAGTTGCGGGAAAAATCCCCGAACAATTAATCTTTGGGAATTGAATTTGTCGAGGATCATAAACCAGGGAAAGATTACAAGACGGAATGGAGTTCACGAGTGGTTAATAAAGATCTGAAATTAGATGACCACTAGTTCATTCTCCATATACATTTCTATTGGAATGTTATATGTTGAATCTGGTGAGTATTTCGCCGCTATATTGATTAGTCTTAGGAATATGTCTTGCCAAAGCGGATGTCTTTCCCAAAAATATTGGAGAGGATTTGCGGCTATTGCGGGAAGAGATTTCTCTAAGAGGATTCTTATCCTTAATAGAGGAATGCATGCGAGAATCATGATCGGATGTAGGGGTGTTCATCGAATCGAATTCGAATTCTTGACTTCCTCGAATCGAATTTAATCGAATGAAAATTTTAAACCTCAATTGAAATTCGATCTAATTCGATTAATTGAATCGAATTTAAGCGAATTGGATTTCTCGATTTCGAATCGAATTGAATCAATCCAAAAATCGAATTTATCGATAAAGTGAATAAGGTTTGGATTCATAACATAATATTTTTGGACTATACCTAATAAAATTCTAGATTTTGTTTTTTTCAAAATTACAAATTATCGACTAACCATTTTTCATTGTTTAATTTAACTATAGACTATCATAAATTCATAACGAACTCATTTATATAAATTTAATAAATCATTTTGTGACAATTTTATACCAGCGCTAGTTACTTGGTAAATAACTTTTATACTCAAGTATGAGGTATCAAATTGACAAAGTGTATGTGTGTAGATAAAGAGATATAGTGTGTGTTATCATATAATTTATTATTTTAATATAATACGAAGATAAATATATGTAATATAGTGTACGGATGTGTAATGTATAATGCATATTGTTATAAGAATTTAAAATAAAGGAAAAAAGTCAAAACATATTGTATAAATGTATAATGTATGTTGTATAGTGTATGTACACAAATTTTGTACTTTTTCATACAATGGCATAGCCAGTGGAATATTCTTATAGATTATTTCACCACATGCCCTCCATGTGGCTATAGCGCAAAATAATTTTTACCTAAAATATATTTTTAGCACAAAAATTGATTATACGAATATGGTCTAAAGATAAAAATTTGAAGTAATGTAAAATGTATTTCATATATTATTAAGTATAATTATTTCTAACAAAAACTAAAAAAAAAAACAAGAAGGAAATAGCATATATTTATAATTTTATATTTTCATTTAAACATTATTGTTTTATTCATTTATATATATATTATAAATGCATGTGTATAATTTATATATATACAATAAATAATTATGTATAATGTAAAATATAAATATAAATTTCGAATTGAAATCTGTTTGAATTGAAATAAAATTCGACTTGTAATATGAATTCGAATTTAGTCGAATTTCACCTCGAATTAGGATTTTTGAATAGAATTGAAAAAAACCTCAATTCGTTATTCGATTCAAATATTCATATTCGAGATTCGAGTTGATTCGAAATCGATTCGAATTCAAAAATCTAATTGAAACTAAAATTCGAATTGAAATAGATCAATTTGAATCCATTCGAAAAATGAACACCCTGTCGGTAGCGGGTGGTACCCCATGGTACAAAGTAAAGCGCCACCAATCTATTTTCATGACACGGGAGCGAGATGTCTTGCTAGGAAATAATTTCCTACAAACATTCAAGCGATTCACACGAGGAGAATGAGACAAGAAGGCTTATTTTCACAACAACTCTGTGATCATAAGATTATTGTCCAAAAGGCTGCGGGAAGCATTTCTGAGAAAAATGCCTATTAATTTTTCGCGACAAGCGTGGTGATGAAGCGAACTACGAAATCCAAAATGGCGGATCAAAGGAAATTTGGTGAAGCTTTATTATCTATAGACAATTCGGTTCTCGAAAAGATAAGAAGCTTTTGGATAATAACTTGTATTCATTCGAGTGCAATGAGAAGAAACGAGTTACTCGAGAGGTTATTGCGGGAATTGATGATGAGCACAATGGAGAATCCATAAAAGTGATGTTACAATAGAAGAACAAATATCACTTGAGGATATTAAGAAAAAGATCCAAAGGAATTATAATGAAGATCCTTTGGCATGGTGGGACAAACGAGCTCAAAGCTTCCTTAAAGTTAAACCGGGAAAGAGATGCGAGTTCGTGAGATTCAAACCAATCCTTATGAATCGGGAGGCTCGTGAGGATATGCAAAAGATACTTAAGGAACATTTGGACCTTAAGTTGATTTCACCGGAGTTTCTCCATATAGCGATCAGGGATTCTTAGTCGGAAACCATGGAGAAATCAAAGAGGAAAGCCCCAGGAGACTTGTTATTAATTACAAAGGGATTAATAACATTTTGGAGTTCGACGGATACTATATCCCAAGCGAGAGAACATTTGGTTAAGCGTATCAAAGGTGCGAGGATATTCTCAAAGTTCGATTGCAAATCTAGTTTCTGATTAAGATGGATGAAGAAAGCGAAGTTCACGGCTTTCTCTACACCAAAAGGACATTATATTTGGAGCGTGATGCACATGGGATTAGCTAACGCACCCCGGATATATCAAAGGAAGATGGATAATCTCTTCAAAGATTATTTCATTTCATGTTCGTGTATATTGATGATATTCTTATCGCATCAAAGAACATGAAGGAGCATCTTAAACATTTGGAGATTGTAGGTCCCAGGGTGTGAGTGTAAGGTTTAGAAGGGGGTTTGAATAAACCTTACAAATTTTCGATTTAGTCCTTTTAAAAGTTGAGTTGATACTACTGCAATTTGTGTCTAGGTGGACATCAATTTAGTTAATCGGTAGAGTTAGTCACTCAACGGACTCATTGTTGTTGATAGAATAACTTTCGGTTGTTAAAATGAATTAGCTCAAGCGTGGTTTGTTTTTATTGGAAGACTTAACACCCTTAAGTTTGGTTTAGTAGAGATTTAAAGCTTGATTTAGTACTTAGAAATTATCTAATGGATAGCAAATATGTCGTGAGAATTAAACAAATATGATGCATGAATTAAAGTCTTGAAATGTAAATGACACGATAAGTTTTTATAGAGGTTCGAAGATGGGGTAATTCTTCTGCTCTCTCTTCTCCAACTCTGGAGGAATCCACTAGGTATTGATCGGTATACAAAGTGGTAGCAGATCCGGATACAAGTCTTGATCACCTGGTGACTTGATCCTTTGGGACTCGATGCAGGAGACGCCTTGATCACTCGGTGGCTTCTCGTGCGACTCGACTTCTTCACGGGGAAAGGCTGCACTCTCTACCAGACCCACTTTCTCAAGCTCTTTGGATTTGATCACGAAGCCCTCCAAAAGCTCAAGACTTGGTTCGACCTTGAACCTCCCTACAATCCTTCGTGGAATGTAGACCCGCTTTATTCTTGATAGTTTCCTCTTCAAGCGATTGAAGTTATCTTTCCTTCACGGTGAGTGTTGGATTGATGTTCTTCGTAATGTAGGCTTGAGGATTGAGCGTTTAATAACTTGAGAATATTTCGGGTTACAAAATGTTTCTTTCTTGCATGTATTAAATTCTCGGATAGGTCAAGGTAACCTTCGTTTTTTCTCGAGTTATTCCTCGGCCTTTTATATTGAGCTTTCAAAAATCGCCCGTTGAAGAGATAGGCTTATTTTTGAAAGTCACTAATGTCGTTAGCTTGTCTTGTTGCGATCCTTGGAATTGCCATTTCCTCGTATGAATTGTTCTTGACTTTTGAGTTCGACACGGTGTAGTGCTTACCATTGGTTTATTCCTTTTGCGCTTAAGGGGTGAGCACTTGAGAAAGGTAGCATGGAGATATTACTTGTTTAAGTAATTCTCTTGATTTACGTGCAACGGATCTTTTTCGATTATCTCGACTTGGCGCATTTCCTTGCTTTCCCCAGGTGACTTAGAGTCGACTTCAATCGTGGATGACTCTTGTCACTTCAATTTGAGACTTGGCTTTTCTTGAGTTGACTTGGTGATACTCCACTCAATTTGCATCTCATTTGCTCCTTGATCGAGTTCCGTCTTCTCTTCTTTGCCATACTCAACTATCTTGCGGTGAAGTCTTCCTTCTAGTCTCGGTTGTCTTCTTGCATGTTTGGGCATAGGCGACTTAACTTCGGCTTGACCCGGCCCTATTTGTTACAATGCGATTTACAACAAAAATGGGGTGCCAACTTCCTATTCTAAGTTTTACATGACATTCATCAAAATCTAAACAATAAATTTCCCAACAATTTCCCCCTTTTTGATGATGCCAAAACTTAAAACATTCAAAATATAAATAGCAAAGATACATCTGATAGTGCATTCACATAGAATGTATGCGTAGAATCAATCCTTTTATTGATCATAACATTCTTGTTCTTTTACACAAAATTTTACAAGGTGTATCGAGCAAATATTTGTCTACACAAAAAGATAGAGAATTCTGACTTTATTGCGGAAAGACTTACATATTATGTATTTACATAGTAAAATACATGAAGGGTGAACAACAACACTTCATCTCCTTATTGCCTCCTTCTTTCATCTTCTTGATTCTGTCATCTTGTTCTTCTCTTTTTCTCATCTTGGTTTATTTCTTTTCATATGCCTTTCGGGCGACTTCATCTCTTCTTAATCTCTCTTGTCTTTCCTCCCAAAGCTGAGTTTGTCTTTTATTTTCTTCTTTTATTCTTTTCGCATACTCGGCATTGCTTTTAGCCACTTGCTAGATTGACTACTTGGTCAAGACCAGCCCGATAGATCCCTCATTTCTTGCACGGATCTATGTACTCAATGTTTTTGGGCGGAGGCCTGGTGCAAAAATCTCTTCCTCATCACCATGCTTCTTCCCCTCTTCCTGCAGGCGTGTATTGTCTTTGGGGTCTTCTTCTTTCGGTGAGTGACTAGCGGAGTGACCCGGTGAGTAGTGCCGTGGTCTGCTGCTGTCGGCTTCTTCACATAGCGTGAGACCACTTTTCCCGGTACAAGTCCCAAGCTTGAGCCATGGACATGTTTGCAAAGTATCCTTGGATACGGCGTTTTAAATTCATCAAGCGATCTTGGCTCGATTCCGGCATACGAGATGGCATAAGTGTCTCTGTCTCTTTGGAATGCCTCCATGTTGTTTCAAGATATTCATAACTCGGGCATCCATCCTTCCTTCCACTTCCTCCATCCTGCTTCAATTGTTTTCTCTTTTCGGCCATAGATATAGCGAGTGTTGGGTGGCGGGTCAGTTGGGAGTTTCTTTGCGATAATATAGGCTGTGACAAGACCTTGTTGGGGGTTTGTGCAATCATTAAGGTCACATCTCTCGATTCTTCCCCCTCAGCGACTTTCCTTTCTTTTTCCTTGTAACTTCCTCGTTTGTCTTTCCCTTCCACATTTTCTCCCTCATTTCAACATCGAACTCTTGGCGCTTTTAGGTATTCCTCTTCCCCTTTTTGGCATCATCAAGGAGAGGAACCCGGAAACATCTTGTGGCAGCGGGAAGTCGAGCTTTAGTGATAGTCGAGTTACTGTCTCGAAGTCTGCTGCGGAGTATGCGGCCACGCGAAATTGAAGCGAGTAGCGTTGGACTCTCTTTGAAATTAGCTTCATCTCGGCCATGAGAAGGCTGAATTTTCTATCCATATTTTTTTTCCAGGCGGGAGATCATTCTTATTTTGCTCACGCGTGACTTTATCTCGTGATGTGAGATTCATGCATGTGCTCAATGTGTTCTCTCAATTTCGTCTTTGCATCGGCATTCTCGGCTTCGCCATACCAACAACTTGTTGAACAATGTCCCAAGTATCTAGCTTGTTCCCACACGCATTGTTTGTTCTTTGTTGCCACCATTCACGATCTATTTGTTATGCCTCTCAAGTCGGCCCGATAAGGTTAGCATCTCTGTTGTCGATCTCATGTCCATAGAGGCACAGTGCCTCTCCATCCGTTCAATTTCAGCAAATAATGCTTTGAACACCTCCCGAACTTAATTTGTTTCTTGTTGCGGTGATGGCCATGCGCGTCAAAGTCATAGTCGGTGGAGCGATGGTGTCGGATGGAAGGATAAGTGCAGTGCGTGACGCGAGATCGTTCTCGACTCGTCGGGGAGGTCGGTACCTCTAGAGAAAATGATTCTACAAAGGAATCATCACGGCCAAGTAGGATTTGTTCAATGATGAAAGGTGCGCGTGAAGTTCCTTTTGGAGTTGAACTGCTGCTGACTTGGGGAACTGCTTGTGATGGACTGTTTGGTGGGGTCTTTTGTGAAATGGACCCGACTTCTTTGAACTCTCATTGTCTCTCTGACTTAACGTCGGTCTCGGTTGGTTTCTCCAATTAGTGGGTGGTCCTCGGCCTTGCTCGGGCGTCATCGGACGATGATGAGATTTCCATTGGTGGCTCACCATCAAAATTGAAAGTTTGTGAGTAGTCTTGAGATCGGACTTGCTCGTGCTTGGAACATCCTCGGTGAGTCTTTTGGATGCATCACGGGGATGACTCGGCTTCGTCGTCGCCTTGATCCCGGAAAAGTTACATCGGGATTATCACGGGAATCATGAAGTGCACTTATCTCCTTTTACGATGGATCAATGATAGCGGGAGAGATGTTCTCTACTTGTTGCTTTACCGGAGGTCTCAACCTCCCGGTTGGCCTTCATTACCTCTGCGGTCTCAAGCTGCGGAGGCACTGGACATCGCTTTCGGCGATGTCGGTATGCGAGGTCTTCTGATGGCATCCTTGAGTCTCAACCCCATGGATTGCACTTTCATCGCCCAGTGTTAACTCCCGGGGCTGTTCATTCCTTCCGTGCCTTTGCATCGGCGTCATTAACGCCAAGCGGTTGACACCTCGGTGAGATAGTCTCAAGCCCCAAACGAGCTTAGTTGATGACAACTTCTTTGTGTATTTTGTGGTTGTTCCTTCTCCACTTCCGCCTCCTAGATTCATTGTGGAGTCATCTGCGGCATTCTCGACCTTCTTTGCGGTGGAGGAGTTTCCCCCTCGGTGGGGCACCGGTGAGTGACTTGGAATGGGGTCACTCGTCTCCAAACTCCCGGCTATTTCTCTTGAGTGTTCGGCCGTTGGGGCGGTGGTAAGACACCTTCATTAGGGGTTGGCTCGGCCCAGGGTCCCCACTAACCCGATTCATCGCTAATTCCCTTAAATCATTCTTAGTGAGTGGTGGGAAGTGGTGGCGGCAACAACGGTGGCGATTTGCTGCACTACTCCCATTGGATCAATTTCATTGTGTTTTGGAGGACTCTCTGGTCCTCCATCATGCTCTTCTCATGAAAATGCGGATTCATGCATTGCTTGCTTTGCATCGCAACTCTTACGTGGCGGCGGCGAGGTCAGATCCTCATCAACATGCGAAAAGACATCAAGGAGATGATGTGTGTGTTACGTGGTGCGGTGAAAGAGCGGATCTTTGGCCTTCTCACGTCTTCGGCTTCTCTGCTGTCTCTCCTTCTCTTTGTCTTTGAAGATGCAAAGATATCATGTGATTTTTCTTCATCAATCTTGGACCACGGTGGTCACTCCAAGAAAGTTCATCGATTCCTCTTCTTCTTAGATAAACTCGGTCGTTGGGCTTTCCCTTGATCGACTCAATTTCCACTTCCTCCACTCACACTCGACGATGTTGGATGTGCGGGTAAGGTGGGGATAGGATCATCACATCACTATCATCTCTATTAGCTTCTTCCTTGCATGTCTCATTTGTGCGAACTACATTTGTGTCTTGATTTACCTCTGTTGATCGCCTTGACGAGACTTAGGCTGTTTCATCTATAATATCTGGAGACTCTACTTCTCGGCGATCTCGTGTCTGCTCGGTGAGTGGGCGACTCGGCCCGGTTTCTCAAGCTCGGAGTGCTTGATGATTCTTCTTACGTCTCTAGTTTGTACGGAGGATTTACGGTTGAGAGAGGTTTCTTAGTCTTGGGCGGTGGGGGCGTCTTTGGTGTTTTCTTACGAGGGCGCCGTCTTGGCTTATCGAGATCTCCTCTTTTTGACGATCGGAGAAGGTAGTTGAGAGTCCTTCTCGACCAGCTTCTTTGTGGGCGGGAGACACGGCTGCGAGCGGGTGACTCGAGCTGCGAGGGCGAGGAAGCGGTTTGTTTTTCTTTCTGCGGGAAGCGGCCGATCTTAGCTTGCGCGGGAGCGTGATTCTCTTAAGCGAGCTGCGGGCAACAACTTTCTTCTTTGGTGGAGAGGAAACAAGCGTATCTTCGAGGTGGTGATTCCCCCTCACTCGTGTCGGCTCTCTTGGCGTAGGCTCTCTTACATGCGCTAGAGAGGTTTGATCTGAACATCCTCTTGTTTACATGGGCAGCCTTTCCATGTCTAGAGGGACTCCTTTCACCTCCATCGGTAGGCCAATCACCAGGCCATATCTGGGATCCTCCAAATGCACCATCTTCCTTGAAGGATTTGTTCCCTACGATTACGGCATAGTCTGCTTTGTAGACAAACTTCGGCCTGATTTATTTTCCTTTCTTGATGATCGCGGCCATTACAATCAACTTTGCTTTTGATTTGGTCAAAATGCCGAATTTGATGTCTATGCATTTGGCAACTATGTCCAACGACTTGTGTAATCCTCCTTGGCACCTCTTGTTTCTTTGTGTAAACTATTTTTATCGGCATAGTCGGGCTTGCTCTTCGCTTCAGCGTGACGAGTTTTACATCGGCCGTTGATTTACGATGCTCCTTAAATCGGTAGTGGCGGTGTTGACCAAATCTTGGCGAGAGATGGTGAACTTCTTTCCGTGAGCAGATGACTTTATCCCTTCATCGTGAATCTCGGCGTTCACGTAGAAGCGTGCGACCTCTTCCCACGCATAGGTCGCCGAGAACTCCATCGTCGAGAAATGGTTTTGGCCGGGCGTTTCAAGCTTTTCGATGATTTTCTTTATGAGGCGTCATCGGACCCTGTTTGACCATGCCCTCGAAATCGCAGTGCGACCTGTGTGGATTTGCTTTCCTAGCTTGACAAAATCATAGGTTGATGCCATTTTTCAGGATTTCACCGAAAAGAAATTTAGAAATTTGATTTGAATCTTGAGAGGGTTTGCCTTTGTTTTTGAGATAGAAATGAACCGTTTTGGTGATATGTGAGAAAAGCAGACGAAAATGGGTTAAGTATGGTTTTACGAAAGGGCGTGCGGGTGGTTTTGAAATGTGATCGAAATCAACGGCTTAGATTTTGCACGCCGATTAGCATTTAATGTCTCGAATTTAATGCGGCGACATTTATATCAATCATAAGCTTGGTATGCGGCTTTTTTGTCGTACACATCATCATTATCTTTGCGTTATTCTTAAAAATTCCGCTTAGTAAAAGCATTGCGTTTTTGTCACTTTGCTCATAAATGACTCTACCTTATCCCTTAGGCGATTTAATTCTTACAGTCACGTTCTCTCGGACTCATTTGTCGGCTAATTCGGTATATTGTCTCTCGACATGGTGATTCATTAGGCGATTTTGAGAATTCGATCCTTTTTCTCTTTTTGTGTTCCATTTCTTTTCTTTGAGTCTTAAGTGTCGGCTCATTTCAATTAACCAACTTTCATGCTTGAGTTCTTCAAATCTTGACTCACATAATGGTTTTGTAAAGATGTCGGCCAATTGTTTATCGATTGAGATATATTCGAAGATGATGTCCTTCTTTTCAACATGATCTCTTATGAAGTGATATCGACATCGATATGCTTTGTTCTTGAGTGCAACACGGAGTTTTGAGTGATTGCAATTGCACTTGTGTTTATCACACATGATTGGAATTTCCTTTTCCTCAACTTCATAGTCTCTCATTTCTTTGTCTCATCCATAGGACTTGGGCTGCGACAATTTGCCCGCGTATGTATTCTGCTTGGTAGAGGTGACTATTGAATTTTGCTTCTTGATAAACCAGGAAATCGGCTGTTTCTAGCATTTGACATGTGCACGGTCTTTTCTGTCGACTCTGCATCAACATAGTCAGTGCGAATAGCGATTAGTTTGAATCCACCTCCTTTGGATACCATAAGCCAACTTCTTGGCTTCATTTCAAGTATCTCAAGATTCTCTTAGCTTTCTTTGTCATATGGCTCTCTTTTGGAAAGCGATTGAAATCTTGCACATACACCTACTGACAAAGGTGATGTCGGCACTGCTTCTTTGTGAGATAGAGCAATGATCGATAAGTGCTCGTATCTTGTTTGATCTCTGAGGCTTGCCATCTGCATCCATGTCCATTTTGGTGATGTATTCATTGGTATTTTCACGAGAAGACTTCTCCTCCATACAAATTTCTTCATTAAATCTCTGGTGTATTTTGTTTGACTTATGAAGGTTCCATCCTTGGTTGTTTTTACTTGAGTCGAGGAAGAATGTCGACTCTCCCATCATGCTCATTTCAAATTTGCTTTGCATGAGGTTTGAAAAATTTTTTCACATAGCTCTTTGTTTGTGGATCAAAAATGATGTCATCCACATATATTTGAACAAGCGATATACTCTTCTTGTCTTGAATTAAGAAGAGTGTTCTATCTACTTTTCCTTTTGTGAATCCATTCTCGATTAGGAATTGTGACAAAGTATCATACCATGCTCACGGGTGCTGTTTCAATCCATACGAGCTTTCTTGAGTTTGTATACCTTATCTCCAAGAGTCTTCTGCTCAAATCCTGGAGGTTGTTCAACATACACTTCTTCTTCAATAAACCATTTAGGAATGCACTTTTTACATCCATCGATATACAATAAAATTCTTGTGAGCTGCATAGGCAAAAACATCATTATAGCTTCAATCTTGCTACATGAGCAAATGTTTCATCAAAATCTATTCCTTCTTCTTGGCAATATCCTTTGGCTACTAGTCTTGCTTTGTTTCTTACCACAGAGCCATCCTCGTTCATCTTGTTTCGAACACCCATTTAGTACCAATAACATTTTGATGGGTGGGTCTTTGAACTAATTCCCATACTTTATTTCTTTCAAAGCTGATTGACTCTTCTTGCATAGCTTGAATCAATGTGTGTCATCGATGCTTGTAACACATCTTTAGGCTCTATTTGTGAGATAAAGCATGTGAACATAGCTTCTTGTTGAGTTAAGGATCTTGTTTTGACACCTTCTCTTATATCTCCAATGACAAGTTAAGGTGGATGGTCTTTCGGCCATCTTACATCGGGTTGAAGTAAGTTAGGCTGGATTGATCGTCTAGCATTTGTGTTGCTTTGATCGACTCTCTCGCAATCAACTTAGCTTGCAAATTTTCCACATTTTATGAGACTCGGCTATCTCATCTTCATCGAGTTTATAATTCCGGCTTGACTTCAACATAGGGACTCTTACGTATGGTTGGATGATTGAACTTATCGGTGACTCTTCAATGTCTTCTCCATTTACATTTGGCTCATCGAATACCACATGAATGGATTCTTACGCAACCATAGTCCTTTTGTTGAGTACTCTGTGAGGCTTTGCTTTCGGTAAGTATCCCGAAGATACCTTCATCGACTTTAGCATCGAAAGCCTTTAGATTGTCTTTGCCATTGTTATGGATGAAGCATTTACATCGAAATATTCTAAAATATGCAACATTTGGTTTTCTCCCAGTCCAAGTCTCATAGGGAATCTTTGTCAAATTTGTTTGTTTATCATACATCTGTTTTGAGTGTAACAAGGCTTTGTGTTAATTGCTTGAAAAATCTTTTTGGTAACCTGCTTGACTAACATGGTCATTCTTCTTCTTTGAGAGTTCTATTCCTTCTTTACTGCAACTCCATTCTGTTTGTGGAGTCATGCTGCCGATAATTCATGACCATTGCCATTTTCAATGCAATATTGAGTTATTATACCATTGACAAACTCGAGTTCCTCTGTCGATCTAATTTTGATAATGGTTTGGCCTTTCTCATTTTGAATCCTCTTCATCAGTGTGGTAGTTTTACGTGTAGAGTTTCTTTCTTCTTACACATGAATATTGTCCATGTATATCTTGAGTAGTCATCTACTACCACCAATGTGTATTTCTTTCCACTTATGCTAATTTGGTTCCTTTGGGCCAAATAGATCCATATGTAACAGATGTAATATTCTTGTTGAAGATGGGCGGAGTCTTTTCTTTGAATGATGATTTGATTTGTTTTCCCTTGACATGCGTCACATATACTCTCCTTCTTGTATCTCTGAGTGCGGAAGTCCTTCCACAAGATTACTTCTGGCAAGCTTGTTGTCGTCTTGAAATTTAGGTGACTCAACTTTTTGTGCCTCGGCCAACTTGATTAATTTGTGCTCTTTGCTAATAGGCAGTCTTTGGGTGTAGCGGTTGACCAATCTACTACATACATGTTCTTTTATGCGCATCCTTTTAACACAACTTCATTCGATTGACATCATTGATTTGGCATATACCCATGTTAAATCAACATTATAACCCTTGTCCGCGAGTTGGTGATGCTTAGCAAGTTGAAGTTGAGTCCTTCAACATATCACGGCGTCTGTGATTTCTAATCCGTTCCTCTTGATGGATCAATGCCTCTTATTTCACAGGAGCTTCATTTCCTCCAAATATGACTTTTGCTCCTTTAACTTCCTTGAATTTTGACAGATTTTCTTGTTTCCGTCATATATGCGGAGCGACCACTATCCGTGTACCAGGTTCCTTGGCGCTTTCGGTTGTTCCTTGAACACGCAATCAAGGAAATTAAGTTTTAGGTACCCATACTTATGCGGGTCACGAGGGAGTTAAATTGTAAGATGATCCAACCAACTTATAGCCAAATGATTTGACTCTAAGGGTTGCCATCTATCGATGCCATAATAATAATTAATCTTGGCAAATTGCTTGGGATTCTAGGTTCATACAAGCTGTCTCTTTTGTCTGTATGCTGTATATGTGTTTTAGCAATCGCTTCTTTGGGTAATTGTGGTGTCTCGAGTGTAGTGCTGGGTGCATATGTGTCTTGATGAAAGCTCTTATACTTTTGGAATGACCTTTCTTTGAGTTCTAGGCCTTTGCCATTTGGGCTTATATTCCATAAGTCTATCTTTGATAGTTCACATCATTCAATCGGCTTGGCTTGGATATTTTCTACCATTCCCATCATATGTATTTCTTTTATAGATTTTAAGGGTTTTTGGTAGCTCTGTTTATTCTTTCTGAGTATTTTACGTTTGGAGTTTCTTTGAGAACTCGTTGAATCTCTTCTCGATTGTCACTTTCGAGCGCACTCAGTGTTTTCCTTTTCCTTTATAACCAAGGCGTTTGCTTGTAATTGTGCTTTGAAGTGAATGTGTGTGCACCATTTGGAGTTTTGGATTTTTAGACTCTTCATTTCTTGAAGATCCTTTTCCAAAATTACTTTTGAAGTTTGACATAGCACGAGAGAATTAAATCTAAGCTGTCTTGTCTCCACATTCTCTTTGACTCATAATAAGATCATCGATGATTTAGATGCCTTAGTGAATGAGGCAATCACATTTTTGAGGTCATTCTCCCTCTTTTCTATGGCGGCTATTTACGCTATTATTAGCTTGGCATTTTCGGTCTTTAAACTTTTATTCTCATTAGCTATTTGACTTAGAGTACTCGGCTCCTTGATTAGTCATTTGTGAGTTTTTAACTCTTGAGTAAATTTGTTTTCCTCATTTAGTAGTGTGTGTGAGGATTTAATGTGTTCAAAATCTTTCATCATTTTGCACTAATGAATCATAAAGATCGGTGGGTGATGAAGTGTGTGTGTCACGATCACTATCACTAGAATGCGAGTTTGATGAGTTAGAGTGTACCTCATCTTCTTGGTCGAGGTTGATCTTGTTCCTTGGCCATCAAACGGATCGGGGCTTCTTCTTGAGTCACTTGAGTAGTCGGCTTCAACTGCTCTGCGAATCAATTGTCTCTCTTGACTTGGTGTCTCGTGATCTCTGCCACCAACATTGCCTTTTTCTTTTCTTGTCTTCTTTCTCTGAAGACCTTTCTTTCTTCTTCATTCTGTATTTGTTGACTACGGGATATGGGCAATCAATGGCGTAGTGACACTGGTTGCCTACGATTCAGCATAGATATTCAACCTTTTGATCGACTCTTTCCATTCTTGGATTGTCGACCCTTTGATATTGACTTTTTGATGATCTGTTCTCTTGGTTGGCCTATCTTCCCTTGATTTGGAGGGAGCTCGGTGTCTTACGGAGGATTAAGCCTTTGCCTCTCTTGTAGTTCTTATTGAAGAACTTGTTGAACCTTTTAACCATCGGGGCTATTTCTTACGGATCAATGACTTTTTGACCTCGACTCTCTTTCCATCCTTAACAATTAGAAGCGGTGTTTTGGGTACAAGCTGTCTCTTCTGATCTTTTCTTCTCGGCTCAAATTCGTAGGCTTTGAGATGCGAGAATAGTTCATGGTTGGAGGTCTTGATAGTCCATGGAATGTCTCGGTGCCATGACTTTCATTTCCTATTCAGTTGGGAGACTTTTTAGGATCTTCATACACATTTCATACGTGTATATTCCTTTCCAAGCGCGAGATAGCTCGTTGGTGATTTTACGTGAACCGAGCATCCGATTGATCCAGGTTTTCTCCTGCGATCATTTTGAAATTCTCAAATTTTTGTCAAAATTCTTGATAATTTATTTTCCTTGATTTGCTCACGAGCCTTCACAAATCAATGTTAGCTTTGTCCCGATTTCTTTAGCCGTTTTGCATGATTTGACTTTATTGAACATGGCTTTGTCAAGGTTTTGTAAAGGATGTCCTTGGCTACATTGTCCGGGTTGTATCTTTTTCTCATCATTTGTCCATTCGATTCTTGGTTTTTCAACCATAGGTAGTGGTCTAGGGCAACATCCTCTTCACCTTCAGTGCGACTCTTCTTACGATTGTGTTCACTTTTAAGATTTGCGATGGCCCATCCTCTATCATTATCCACATCTCATCATGTAATCTTTGATAGATGAGCACATCACTGAATTTTCAATCATCAAATTCTTCAATTGTGAACATAGGGATGCGTGTCAAATTTGCTTCCATGATAATAAATTTTAATGATAAAAAGAGTTTTGAAAATTTAAGTACTAAAGCGGACTTTGAAAAATTTGGAGATCTAGTTCATAACCGTGCGGAAGGCTCAATGAACCAACTCTCTTATACCACTTGTAGGTCCCAAGGGTGTGAGTGTAAGGTTTAGAAGGGGGTTGAATAAACCTTGCAAATTTTTGATTTAGTCCTTTTAAAAGTTGAGTTGATACTACACAGTGTATCTGGGTGACAGACCAATTTAGTTAATCATGAGAGTTAGTCACTCAGCATGTTCGGTGTTTGTTGATAGAATAACTCAATTTTATTAAGGTGAATTAGCTCAAGCGTGGTTTGTTTTATTGGAAGACTTAACACCCTTAAGTTTGGTTTAGTAGAGATTTAAAGCTTGATTTAGTACTTAGAAATTATCTAATGGATAGCAAATATGTCGTGAGAATTAAACAAATATGATGCATGAATTAAAGTCTTTGAAATGTAAATGACACGATAAGTTTTTATAGAGGTTCGAAGATGGGGTAATTCTTCTACTCCTCTCTTCTCCAACTCTGGAGGAATCCACTAGGTATTGATCGATGTATACAAAGTGGTAACAGTCCCGGATACAAGTCTTGATCACCACGGTGACTTGATCCTTTGGGACTCGATCTGGAGACGCCTTGATCACTCGGTGGCTTCTCGTGCGACTCGGCTTCTTCACGGCGAATGCCTTGCTACTACTGACCACTTGCTCAAGCTCTTTGGATTTGATCACGAAGCCCTCCAAAAGCTCAAGACTTGGTTCGACCTTGAACCTCCTACAATCCTTCGTGGAATGTAGACCCTTTATTCTTGATGTAGTTTCCTCTTCAAGCGATTGAAGTTATCTTTCCTTCATAGGTGAGTGTTGGATTGATGTTCTTCGTAATGTAGGCTTGAGGATTGAGCGTTTAATAACTTGAGAATATTTGAGGTTACAAAATGTTTCTTTCTTGCATGTATTCATTCTCGGATGGTCAAGGTAACCTTCGTTTTTTTTCTCGGTTATTCCTCGGCCTTTTATAGTGAGCTTTCAAAAATGCTGCCCGTTGAAGAGATATGCTTATTTTTGAAAGTCACTTGTGGTCGTTGGCTTGTCTTGTTGCGATCCTTGGAATTGCCATTTCCTCGTATGAATTGTTCTTGACTTTTGAGTTCGACACGGTGTAGTGCTTCCCATTGGTTTTATTCCTTTTGCACGCTTACGGGGTGAGCACTTCGAGAAAGGTAGCATGGAGATATTACTTGTTTAAGTAATTCTCTTGATTTACGTACAACGGATCTTTTTCGATTATCTCGACTTATTGCATTTCCTTGCTTTCCCCAGGTGACTTAGAGTCGACTTCCAATCATGGATGACTCTTACGTCACTTCAATTTGAGACTTGGCTTTTCTTGAGTTGACTTGGTGATACTCCACTCAATTGCATCTCATTTGCTCCTTGATCGAGTTCCGTCTTCTCTTCTTTGCCATACTCACTGTCTTTGCGGCGGAGTCTTCCTTCTAGTCTCGAGTTGTCTTCTTGCATATTTGGGAGGCACGGTGACTTAACTCGGCTTGACCCAGGCCCTATTTGTTACAATGCGATTTTACAACAAAAATGGGGTGCCAACTTCCTATTCTAAGTTTTACATGGCATTCATCAAAATCTAAACAATAAATTTCCCAACGAGAGATATTTTGGATGTTTGTCACAAGGAAGGATTAGTCTTTCGGAAAAGAAGCGTGATCGCAACAAGAGCGGTCGAATTTCTCGGGATTGAGATCGATGAATGCAGGAATTATCCAGATCGTTGAAGGACAAGTGTTAGATAAATGTTTTTATCATGATTTTGATGATTTTGTTCGAGTTTGTTCAAATGAGTTTTAAACCAAAACAATGTCCCTAAATGTTGTCTAAATACTTGACCGTCTTAAAATGTTTTTACTATTTTTGAGTATTTTTTGGAGTTTATTTTTCGATAAAAAATTGGACAACACATTTGTTTTAGGCTCGACCAGAGTCATACCCTATAGGGCAACCCGTGCACGAGTTGAGTTTTGAAGCGAGAAAATGGGGCGTAAGAAAAATAGGGGAGGCGGCCAGTCGACCCACTGGGCGGCCGGTGCACTGGTGTTAAGTTGGTATGTTACCAACTTATTTGATATTTTAGAGTAGAATTTGGTTTTATTTTGGGTGTTTTTAGAGTCGTTAGAGCCTATTTATTTCAATTAGAGTCGATGTAAGTCAATCTGATTTGGTAGCCAGAAATGAAGAAAATGGTGAAAAACGGCTTGAAGAAAGAAAGAAATCGCGTAGAAAGAAGGAAAAAATCGCACTTTGGCCAGGACGGGCGGGCGACTGCGGCGCCAGAAACTGGCCACTCTGCGCCATGCGAGGGAATGAGAGAGTCGGAAGCGGGCATGTGGCTGCGCCAGGCGGAAAATGTTGTTGTCTGGTGGGCTGCAGCTGCCAGCGCCCGGCCCGGCTTGCTGCAGCGCCCGGCGGCAGTGAGCGGAAGAAATGATGGCGCGCCGCGGCGCCTTGCCCGAGTTAGCGAGGCGATGTGCGGGCGCCCCGCAGCGCGAGCGATAAGCGGGGCAGATTGCTTTGGCGCCGCGGTGCCCATGCGCGGCGCCAGCGCGCCCGAGGCGGAAAAACCTATGTTCACCTGCCCCTTCTTGGACTTTTGTGTACTATAAATACCATCCTTGGGGCTTGAAATGAGGGCATCTTGGAACCCTTGGGAAGGCAATAAAAATAGCTACAAGACAAGGAAGAAGAATTTGAGCATTTTGAGAAGAGTTTGGAGAAGAAGATTGGAGGCTTCTATCATCTAGAAATAGAGAAGATCCCTCAACTCTTGTTCTTATTTTGTTGCTTTCTTCATATCTTGTAAGATGTATTGTTGTATTTTCATGGATTCATTTTCTTTAATTATGAGCTAAACACTATATAATTCTAGAGGATTGATGTAATCTATGTTTGAACTTATGTTTTGAGATTGTGGTTTGTCAATCTAGATCTATCAATTTATTTGTGCTATTTAGATCTATTCTTCTAAATTACTTGATCAATAATTTAGATTGTTTGGTGTATTTGATTTGACACTTGAGAGAGGTAATTGAATACATGACCTTGGAATAGCATAACCTAGGATTTCATAGAATTGAGAGATTTGTGAATCCTTTGAAGTCATTTATCAAGATTCATAGCTTTTATTGAGATTTTGATTGGTGATTTTTATAGAGATATTGATTTCCCAATTGAATCAAAATCATTGGCACTTGACAAAGGGAATGATTATTGTAGAAATCTTGACTTATAAATTGATAATTGTTGATTGATAAACCATATTGACAACATAAGGGATAACTAGATTCATCATACCTCTAGAATTCATTTAATCATTTGGATAAAATCATTGATATTTTCATAGTCTTAATTTATTTTTAGTATTTTTAGTATAATCAACTCCATCAATTATTGAATTTCTAAATAAAGTTAGACTACTATATTATAGTACTTAGCAATAATTCGATAATTATTCCCTGTGGATTCGACAACCTTACTACTCTATATTAAAACTTGACACCGTAGACTTGCGGTCGGAAAAATCTTTAACAAGTTTTTGAATGCCGTTCTTTGAGGAATAATTCATCTTATTTGCGCTAATATTATTACTTAGTAGTTTTACTTTAATTTAGATTGGTTTCTTTTGTTACAATAGGGTCATTGTCATTTTTGTGTTTTCTTGTTGATGCGAAAAAATAAAAGTGCTAATTTAATCTTATTTGATCCAGAAATTGAAAGAACGCTTCGAAAGATTAGAGCCGCACGAAGAATCGAGTTCACAAAAATGGCGAGAATCGGTGATGATGAAGACCGCATACCTATTGTTGCACCAAGGAAAGGGCCATTCGGGACTATTTTCGACCAACCACAAATCAAAACTATTAGGGCATTGTTAGCCAACCTATCAATGCGAATAATTTTGAATTGAAGCCGCCCTAATAAACATGGTGCAACAAAATCGGTTTGGGGTAGTGCGTAGGCGACCGAATGCTCATTTGGCTATTTTTCTTGAGATATGTGACACTATCAAAATGAATGGGGTTCCCGATAAAGCTATTAGGTGAGGTTATTTCCTTTTTCACTTCGTGATAAAGCTAGGCAGCAGTGGCTTCAAACCTTTCCACTGGAAGTACCACTTTAGTTGGAATGATCTCACCTTTGAAAAATTCATGGCAAAATTCTTTCCACCTAGTAAGACACTTCAAGCTGAAAAGTGAGATTGCTCAATTTCATCAACTCGACTTTGAGCCACTCTCTGAAGCTTGGGAGCGATTCAAAGAATTATTGAGGAGGTGTCCACAACACGGTCTGCCTGTGATTAGCAAAAGGTTCAATATTTCTACAATGGTATGAATGGACATTCAAGAACTATTATAGATGTTGCGTGGGAGGTACATTGATGGCTAAAACTCCAAGTGAAGCCATGCTTTTACTCGAAGAAATGGTAGCAATAGTTATCAATGGCGTCTGAAAGATCTACGCCAAGAAAAGGTGCGGTGTTCTTGAACTTGATCTATGTCCGCATTGGCCTCTCAAATTTCCGCCTTGTCAAAGCAAATTGCTACACTAAGTCCAGTGGAAAACAACAATCGGAGAAGCGATCATGGAGATAAGTCAAGAAATTGTGAATCCCGATCGGAACAAGCGAATTATGTGAATAATCGGGGTTTCAACAATAGAGGGAATCAATTGCCGACACATTATCATCAGGGACTTCGCAATCATGAAAAATTCTCGTATAGCAATACGAGAAATGTGTTACAACTACCTCAGGGATATCAGAATCAAGCAAGTACGAGCACACATGTGGGAGAACAAAAGCCATCTTTGGAGGAATTACTTAGTTCATTCCTTGTAGAATCAAGAGCAAGGATGAACAAAGCCGATTCTAACATAGAAAATGCGGGTTCAAGGGTTACAACAATTGAAAGTCATCTCAAATCTTTGGGGACACATGTGGGTCAATTGGCCCGGCTATTAATTCTACAAAGAAAGTTGATACGTTTCCAAGTAACAGGGTGAACCGGGAACATTGCAAGGCCATTAAGTTGAGAAGTGGGGCGGAATATGATGAACCAAAGATGCTGCTCATGCCACGCAAGAACCGAGAAGCAAGCTCAAAACACTCCAAAATGAAGAAGGCATTGATAAGCAATCGAAAAAGGCAAAAATTGAGGTAAAACCAATTTCCAATTACGATAATGTGTTACCAAATGCTCTTCCTTTTCCACAGAGATTTCGAAAGAAAAAGTTGACGCTCAATTTTCCAAGTTTTTGGAAATATTCAAGAAAATTCACATCAACATCCCTTTTGCCGATGCACTCGAGCAAATGCCAAACTATGCAAAATTCATGAAGGATGTGATGTCGAGAAAGAGAAGGTTGGAGGCATATGAGACGGTCAATCTCACGGGAAGAGTGTAGCGCCATTTTGCAAAGAAAGCTACCACAAAATTTAGAGATCCGGGAGTTTCACTATCCACTGCACTATTGGTGATTCTTATTTTAATAAAGCTCTTTGTGATTTAGGTGCTAGCATTAATCTTATGCGTTATGCATTTTTCGGAAACTTGGCCTTGGAGAAATAACGCCATCCACCATCACATTGCAATTAGCCGATAGATCACTCACCTACCCAAGAGGAGTGATTGAAGATGTGTTGATCAAAGTGGATAAATTCATATTTTCGGCGGACTTTGTGGTGTTGGATATGTAGGAAGATCATGAAATGCCATTGATTCTTGGGAGACCTTTTCTAGCAACGGACGAGCTTTAATTGACGTGCAACGAGGAGAGTTAACATTACGGGTAAATGATGATGAGGTACTATTTAACATTTATAAAGCAATGAAATTTCAAGAGGAACCTCACATGTCATTTTATTGATAAAATTGAACAATGTGATCAAGCGGAAGTTATAAAACAAGATTTAAAAGATCCGTTAGAACATTGTTTGATTAATTCAATAATGAAATGTGATGAGGAAGATAGTGATGATATTGATTTGCTTGAGTTTATTCTTTCCTTGAGGCTAAAGAAATTGTAAAAAGAAAAACAAAAGGAAGCATTAGAAAATGCCAATATTGAAAGTATTCGAAGGTACTTTAGAACTAAAGGAACTTCCGGAACATCTTCAATATGCATTTTTGGGAAAAGATAAAACATACCCGGTAATTGTTTACGCTTCATTATCTTCATCCGAATTGGATAAGTTGTTGCGTGTGCTTCGTGAACATAAGTCGGCCTTGGGTTGGTATATTTCGATTTGAATGGTATAAGTCCTTCCATTGTAATGCACAAAATTTTAATGGAAGAATCTTATAAACCATCTATTGAACACCAAAGACGACTTAATCCCGCAATGAAAGAATTAAGTGAGAAATGAGGTTTTAAAGTGGCTAAAGGCATGTATTATTTATGCCATTTCGATAGTTCATGGGTGAGTCCTGCACGGTTGTCCCTAAAGGGAGGTATGACATTGTGAAAAATGATAACAATGAATTAATATCTACCACGAATCACAGGATGGCGAGTATGTATTGACTATAGAAAATTGAATAAAGCTACTCGTAAGGATCATTTTCCCTCCCCTTTATTGATCAAATGTTGGACAGTTGGCGATTCACGAATATTATTGTTTTCTTGATGGCTATTCAGGATACAATCAAATCGCCATTGCCCCGAAGATCAAGAAAAGACTACTTTTACATATCCATATGGTACTTTTGCATTTCGCGAGGATGCCATTTGGATTATGTAATGCACCTGCTACTTTTCGAGGTGTATGATGGCGATCTTTCATGGTATGGTTGAGGAAATCATGGAAATTTTTATGGACGATTTTTCTTTTTGGTACTTCTTTTGACCATTGTTTGCATAACTTATCTATGGTTTTGCAACGTTGTGAGGAAACTAATCTTGTGCTCAATTGGGAAAAATGTCACTTTATGGTCAAAGAAGGGATTGTACTTGGACATCGTATTTCTTGTATAGGTTTGGAAGTTGACGGGCGAAGGTTGTGGCTATTGAAAAGCTACCCCCACCTTCAAATGTGAAAGGCATAAGAAGCTTTTTAGGGCATGCGAGGATTTTATAGGAGATTCATAAAAGATTTTTCAAAAATTGTTAAACCACTTTGTAATCTCCTTGAAAAAGATGCTATCTTTTGCTTTGATGAGTTGTGTTTGCAAGCATTTGAGCAGGATAAAAAAGGCACTCATTTCGGCTCCGATTATGATAGTGCGGGATTGGAATCAACCATTTGAGCTCATGTGCGTGCAAGTGATTATGCGGTGGGTGCCGTTCTTGGTCAAAGCGAGACATAATTTTTAATGCTATTTACTACGCAAGCGGGACCATGGACAATGCCCAACAAAACTACACCACCACGAGAAAAGAGATGTTGGTGGTAGTTTTTGCATTTGATAAATTCGAGCTTACTTGGTGGGTACAAAGGTGATTGTTTATACGGATCATGCGGCAATCCGATATCTTTTCTCCAAAAGGATGCAAAACCTCGGTTAATTCGATGGATTTTGCTCTTGCAAGAATTTGATATTAAGATTAGGGATAAAAAGGAAGTGAAAATGTGGTTGCCGACCATCTATCCGCGCTTGAGCAACCTCACGAGGTGATTGAGAATCCAATAAAAGAATCGTTTCTGATGAACAAATTATGCGTCTTGAGACATCATTACCTTGGTACGCAGATTTTGTTAATTACCTCGCGGAGGAGTTTTTCCACACGGACTTGACTACACACCAAAAGAAAAATTCTACATGATTTTAAGTCTTATTTGTGGGATGATCCGTTATTGTTCAAGAGATGCGCGGATTCTATCATTCGCCGTTGTGTTCTAAGGAAGAAATTGGAGAAATTCTTCAACATTGTCATTCATCATCTTATGGGGGACATTTCGGACCAACCGAACCGCAAAATACTACAATATGGTTTTTATTGGCCAACATTATTCAAGGATTGTTATGCCTTTGTGAAAACTTGTGATCGATGCCAAAGGGTTGGTAATATTTCACGGCGTCATGAGCTTCCTTTGACAAACATAATGGAGGTGGAATTGTTTGATGTATGGGGTATTGACTTTATGGGACCATTTCCCACGTCTATGGAAATTTGTACATTTTGCTTGCGGTTGATTATGTCTCCAAGTGGGTTGAGGCGATTGCTACACCAACGAATGATGCTAAGGTAGTACTCAAATTCTTGCACAAGCATATTTTTACTCGGTTCGGTACTCCTCGAGCTATTGTAAGTGATGAAGGTACGCATTTTTGTAATAAATTATTTAACAACCTTCTTGCTAAATTTGGTGTGCGTCATAAGATTGCGCTTGGTTACCATCCTCAATCTAATGGTCAAGCCGAAATTTCCAATCGTGAAGTGAAACAAATTCTTGAAAAAAGCGGTGAGTTTTAATCGAAAGGATTGGGCACAAAAGCTCGATGATGCTTTGTGGGCTTATCGCCGCGGCTTATAAAACACCCATTGGTATGTCACCATATCGATTGGTGTTTGGTAAAGCGTGTCTTTTGCCGGTTGAACTTGAGCATCGAGCTTATTGGGCAATTAAGAAATTGAATTTTAACTTGAAAGAGGCGGTGAAAACCGATTACTTCAATTAAACGAAATTGAAGAATTTCGTCAAGAATCATATGAAAATGCCAAAATGTATAAGGAAAAAACGAAAAAATGGCATGATCAAATGATTTTGCGACGTGAATTCTTACTCGGCTAGCAAGTGTTATTGTTCAACTCTCGATTGAAACTCTTTCCGTAAACTCAAATCACGATGGTCGGGGCCGTTTGTGGTTGAACGTGTGTTTCCATATGGTGCCGTCGAGTTAAGAGGAGCGATGGGGAATTCGTTCAAGTAAGCGGACAACGATTGAAACATTATTTTGGGAACGAAGCAAGGAAGGTTTTAAATCTTCCACTTGGTGATGAAATTTCTTGAGTCCGAATAGTTGAGTCCTACTAACGACTATAAATTTAGCGCTTCTTGGGAGGCAACCCAGTGAATTTCGTGTGATCAATTTTTGTGTGATTTTATTTTCTTTTAGTTTGGTGTGTATTTATTTGAATTTTGGTGTGATTTTTGTGTAAATTAATTTGTGTGTGATTTTAAATTTTTGATTAAATTAAAAATTTTAAATAAAAAAAAATGAAAAATACGGGCGGGCGCTGCTGCACTTCCGAACCTGCAGCGCAGCGCCCGAGACAGTCTTGTAGTGAGATGGTGTGTGCGGGCGCTGCAGCTTCCACCGGTCCCTAGCTGACTAGCGCCTTGCGTCGATTCTTTGGGCAGGTTAAAGGGCTGAATCAGCCTCATTTTTCTTTACAAACAAAACACACACACACGCCAACCTTACTTTCTTCTACAAAAATCCCACCTAGCATTCACTTATACACCATTCAAGTGGGCAATTGAGCAACTCAATCATCAAATTCATCTTCTTCATCAATTGGGTAAGTGAGCTTCAATTGTGCACCACTTTTCTTCAAATTTTCAAGCTTAGGTTAAAAATGTGGGAATTTTCAATATCATTATAATTTCGAATTTCTTGATAAATTCTTGATAAATTGTGATGATATATGATTATATTGTGCTTGAATTGGTTGGTGTTGAAAAATGGGCATGAATTGAATTGCTAATTTGGTGTTCATCTCTTCTTTGCATATATGCCTACAAGGTGTTTGTTAAAATGTCTCAATGAAAAATATTACACCTAGGCATTTGATTCTTGTCATCATTGTGTACTAAAGGTTATTTGATCATGAATTGATGACAAGGATGCATAATTGTTGAGTTGTTGCCAAATTCTAACCCCTAACTCCTATTGTGTGTTCTATGTGTATTTTGCTTGTGATTTCGGATCAATTAAAATGCCAAGAACAAAGAATGCAAGCAAGGGCAAAAGGTGGTGAGTACTTCCGAGAAATATGATACTTTTAGTCGTTTCGTAAGCTTAGAGGCACAAAATCTTTTTTATGAGAAATTAAGCACAAAGAGCATAACCAGCGGGCAGGGGTTACAACGGGGCCAAATGATGGTGAACTTGCACAAATGATACATCGGAAGCAATGGAAAAAACTTTGTGCACAACCTAGACCATTCGCACCGAATATAGTCGAGAGAGTTTTATGCAAATGCAAAGACCAAAAATGGCTATAACTCGAGGTTTTAAATGCGTGAAGTAAACAAGGTATACACTCATTCAATAGCGATAAGAGAATATTATGGACTCCGGAGGTGGATCACTCACCGTACATTGAATTTATCTCACAACCACCAAGTATGGAGGAGATTTGTAATACCTTATGCCGGCTAGAACGTGTGTACGTCTATAAAAGTAGTGGGAGGTGCAAATGCTTTTCCGCACACACGCAGTCTTAGTCGATATGGGCGAGCTTGGTACCACTTCATATGCAACAACTTGATACCAACCAAGCATGTTAGTGATGTAACTAAGGAACGAGCTCATCTTCTATATGCCATAGTTTCTTGACATACAATTCGACCTGCGGTAATTATTGCAACGTCCCTTCATAACAAAATGCAACAACCCAAAACAGGGGACTAATCTTACCGAGTTTAATTTGTGGGTTATGTAAAGAGGAGGGTGTTACATGGGATAGCTCCGAGCCATTGGAAAATCTAAGGGACCCATAGATTCGGCTACTATTGCTTCTTATGAGTGGGCGGGCGGTGTGCCTAACCCAAAGTGCGGGATATATTCTTGATCCCGAATTTGCCCTACCGGTATTGAGCATGACACATGCCCAACCACGAGAATGTAGACACTCCATCCGGTTCAGCGGCAAGACGCTCGTTCTAGACGCTCACATCACGATAACAACCCTTGGGCACTAGTTCGCGAGTAATGCGAGAGAATGAGAAGGGCTTTTGTAGGCGAGCAACGTCACGGAGCGGCACGAGAAGAATATGAGAATGAGCACAACCGGCATCTTTGCCCCGGATATATAGCCAGGACACACCCGCGATTCCGATTCCAATACCACCACCACCGGTCCTATTGCTCATTTTCACCACACGACTCCGATGAGGAGTCCTAGGCGCCTCCGGCTTTATCGGGAAAGTTTTCTCACTCTCCATTGAGGACAATGTTCAATTTAAGTTTGGGGGTGTAATCTGTATTTGTGTCTTTTGAGTCGTATTAAAAAAAAAAAAAAAAAAAAAATTCGAGTGAGTCGAGTCGGGTAGTTTGTTGAACTATAGAACTACATGACTAAGTAGATTTGTTGATCACGAGTTGAATCACGAAAGCATGCTTTTAAGTAGTGATCTATATTTTGCTTCATTGATTTCATATTCATGCATAATTCTTTAAATTATTTGAAAATGATTAATGAAGTCGAGTGTTAACTTGTATGATCCCACGGATTCTAGAACTTGTTTGATCACTAATTGAGGCGAAATCTAGGTGAAATAACATAAGGAAATGATTTAGGCCATCTTTGAATAAAAGCTAGAGCCAAAATGACTACCTTTGTGCGATATAATTTCACTAGTGCCCCTTTTGAGCCTATTAAATGCTTTCTTTGGCAACCAATGTTTTTACCTTGAGCTTACATGTGAAAATCCTAATTACCCATCACTCATACACAAAAATGATTGAAGGTTGAGGAGGATGTGATAAGTAAGGTTGATGTTCACTCGCATGAAACCTAAGAGAAACAAGAAAATATGAAACCCCATTTGATAAAATATGCAAAGATTAAGTTTGGGGGTTTCGAAAAAAAAAATAGTTGGAAATGGAGGCTCGTAAAGGGAGAATAATTGAAAATTCAACAAAGAGTGAAAGTAGCCATTTTGTTCGGCAATTGGTGATTTGAAGAGGTAATTGTGTGTTTGGGTGAGTTGAGCCACTTAATCCTAAATTTTCATACCCGACCCTAAGCCACATTACAAGCTTTGGAAGTCCTATTGATCCATGTGTTATTTTAGCCTACATTAGTGGAGATTAGTGGGAATAACAAGCTTTATGGAATCCGGTAGTCATTATATTTTGATACTTAGCGAGTGGATCATCTTGATAACATTTGATTAAGTAAATCAATTTGAATAATTTAAACGGAATTTTCATGAATATTCAACACTTTTGATCACAATGATAAAATGCATGCTTGATTGATAGTGAAATGAGTTTTAGACAAATTTTATTGGTTTATGGAGTTTTGTAGTTGCTTGTGTTGTTGTTTTGTTTGTCTTTCATTTTGGAGTTATAATTGTTTGAGGACAAACAATAGTTTAAGTTTTGGGGTATTTGTTAAGTTGGTATTTTACCAACTTATTTGATATTTTAGAGTAGAATTTGGTTTTATTTTGGGTGTTTTTAGAGTCGTTAGAGTCCTATTTATTTCAATTAGAGTCGATGTAGAGTCAATCTGATTTGGTAGCCGAGAAATGAAGAAAACGGTGAAAACGGCTTGAAGAAAGAAGAAATCGCGTAGAAAGAAGGAAAAAATCGCACTTTGGCCAGGACGGGCGGGCGCCACGGCGCCTGTGAATAGGAATGAGAGTCGGAAGCGGCATGTGGGCGGCTGCAGCTCCACGCCCGGCTGCATTTGCGCCCGCGGAAAAATGGTGTTGATGCGGTGTGGTGCTGCAGCTGCCAGGCGGCACTGAGCGGAAGAAATGCGCGGCGCCCTTGCGCTTTGCGAGAGTTAGCGCGCGATGTGCGGGCGCCGCAGCCCTGGCGATAAATCGGGCGAGATTCTTGGCGCGCCGCCCGGGGGCGGAAAAACCTATGTTCACCTACCCCTTCTTGGACTTTTGTGTACTATAAATACCATCCTTGGGGCTTGAAATTAGGGCATCTTGGAACCCTTGGGAAGGCAATAAAAACACTACAAGACAAGGAAGAAGAATTTGAGCATTTTGAGAAGAATTTGGAGAAGAAGATTGGAGGCTTCTATCATCTAGAAATAGAGAAGATCCCTCAACTCTTGTTCTTATTTTGTTGCTTTCTTCATATCTTGTAAGATGTATTGTTGTATTTTCATGGATTCATTTTCTTTAATTATGAGCTAAACACTATAATTCTAGAGGATTGATGTAATCTATGTTTGAACTTATGTTTTGAGATTGTGGTTTGTCAATCTAGATCTATCAATTTATTTGTGCTATTTAGATCTATTGCTTCTAAATTACTTGATCAATAATTTAGATTGTTTGGTGTATTTGATTTGACACTTGAGAGAGGTAATTGAATACATGACCTTGGAATAGCATAACCTAGGATTTCATAGAATTGAGAGATTTGTAAATCCTTTGAAGTCATTTATCAAGATTCATAGCTTTTATTGAGATTTTGATTGGTGATTTTTATAGAGATATTGATTTCCCAATTGAATCAAAAATCATTGGCACTTGAGAAAGGGAATGATTATTGTAGAAATCTTGACTTATAAATTGATAATTGTTGATTGATAAACCATGTTGACAACATAAGGGATAACTAGATTCATCATACCTCTAGAATTCATTTAATCATTTGGATAAAATCATTGATATTTTCATAGTCTTAATTTATTTTTAGTATTTTTAGTATAATCAACTCCATCAATTATTGAATTTCTAAATAAAGTTAGACTACTATATTATAGTACTTAGCAATAATTCGATAATTATTCCCTGTGGATTAAACAACCTTACTACTCTATATTAAAACTTGACATCAGTAGACTTGCGGTCGGAAAAATCTTTAACACACAGGAGCGGACCCTTTTGGTTGATCTTCTCTGTTTTGTATTTTCTCAACCTCAACCGTCATAGTTAAGAAGCGGCCAGTCGCGCCCCTCCGACCGGTCCCCTTTGTAAAAAACGCTGAAATTCAATTTCAATCTTATCTCTGCTTGACTGGTCGCACTTTGTTTATCGAACTAAACTATCAGTTGCATTTTCAGACAGCTTTTCCCTATTTTGTGGGATTGATTTCTAACAGCTCTATTGATGATTTTAAATGGTTTCTTTTGCAGCAAATCACTCCCCAAGGAGGAGCCTATGTCTGGAAATGAAAGCCAAGTCCTCTCCTATAAATAGAGGCTTCATTCAAGCAACAAGATACAACACTCTACACAAGCAAAGAGCAATCAAGCAAACACTTTCATATATCTTGTTGTATTAGCCTTAGCACTTTCACTTGCACAAATTTGAGGTCTAGGCTTTCAATTCTTGATTACACTTGTACTCATATTGTATCAATCATTATTGAGTTGTAATCTTGATTTTGGTCATCATTCAACACAAGACATCCTTGTGAGTATTCTTGTGGTAAGAATACACTTGGGT
Organism: Rehmannia glutinosa; assembly: GCA_016081115.2. Lineage (NCBI taxonomy): Eukaryota > Viridiplantae > Streptophyta > Magnoliopsida > Lamiales > Orobanchaceae > Rehmannia > Rehmannia glutinosa. The sequence continues at coordinate 276,682 of JABTTQ020000422.1, read as the reverse complement.
GATCTAAGTGATAGGTGTTTGAAGGTTGTGTTAATCCTCAAAGGTGTTGTAAGAGGATTGTGGTAATCCTCAAGGTGGTGTAAGAGGGTTGTGGTAATCCTCAAGGTGTCGTATTAATTTTTGGTAAATTAATAAAATCTTTTTCTTTTTGAAATCCATCCGGATATATCTTTGGGGTGGTAGTAGATTAGGCCCTAGGTGGGTTGAACTACTATAAATCGGCGTGTGCTATTTACTTTCTGCACTTAGCATTTCATCTTTGCTTGAGTTTCACGAAAAAGAGGGCAAAATCTGAAAACCGGGATAATCTATTCAACCCCCTCTAGATTATAGTAGCCACTTGGACTAACAAGAAGCGACTTGAGTTTTCTTGGAGTTGTTAATTTTTCTTTGGGATGTTTATTAACAATCTAGCTCATTACGGAAGGTGTTTAGCCCATTGCTTAAAAAAGATGTAGTATTCAAATGGGAGGATGAACATCAAGAAGGAATTAAGCGACTTAAAGAAGTTTTCAAAAGCTTCCAAAACTTGCAATTCCACGGGATGAAGATGAACTGTTCTTTACGGATGCCATGATTATTGGTGGGCGGCGATTCTTACTAAAGCTACACCAAATGGTGAAGTGCCATGCGAGATATTGCGGTGGTCTTTTTACTGATGGCAGTGAAGCAACTTCGGTGGCATATCAACGAGAAATAATTCTTTGCGATCGAAAGGCTTTCAAAAAATGGCCTTTATTCCTCTTTTGGCTAAAAAATTTATCTTAAAAATAGACAATTCAAGTGTTAAAGGTTTTTGAAAAATAAAATTGAATCAAAACCAGAAAAAGCTAGAATACTTAGATGGCAAATTTGAATGTCAATATTATGATTATGATATTGTCATTATAAAATCTCATGAAAATGTTCTTGCAGATTTTCTAACAAGAGATGGAGGAATTGAAGGCGATTCCATCCTCACGGCCTCAAGACATCTTGGAGACCCGACTTGAAATGCTACTCAGGAATTTGATACCCGTCACCAATGCTTGATTTGGCCGGAAATTACAAAGAAATGATTGGGACAAAGTAACCGATCGTATACGAGCATATGTCCGGTCTCACTCTCAGGTGAACGGCATTTCAAGGGCCACTCCTCCGGGTCACTAATAAGCAAGCGGAGCGTTTAGAGCGCATGGCTCCCCAACCTATAGCGGAGGATTCAAGTACCTCTAGCACAAGTCCTAGGCGGCGAAATGTTGGCTCGAGGAAAAAGCGATACTCAAGAGTCAAATCCCGAGTTATCACATCAACCCCGACGTCCGGGTAAAGGGCGAAGAGATTAATCTTAGGCTATGATGGGCACTTCTAAGATTGATACTAACGAGATTAAAGTTTCTTCTTCTTGGCGAAATACCGGTAATGGGAGAAACTAATCACCAGGCAAGGGATATCTCGGAAAAACAAAAATTAATATTTGGAAAATATCCAAGGGTTTGGATGTTACCAAATTCGGCCCTAAAGAAGTAAAGAGGTGGTACGAGTTTGGGGCTTTGGCTTCAATCTATACTTGCTTCACCAGTCTTCCTTCCAGGAGATCACAAAATTGCCAAAGTGGATCCGGGAAGGCACATTTCACAGTGTTGGTCCAACAATGACAGCCTAAAACGAGGGGATACATTGGGCTGTATTTCATAAGTGCGGCCCGATAGAGCCCGTTGGAAAGGGTGGACATGAAGCCTTCCATTACATCGGGCTTGACGACCGGATGAAAGAGCCTTCAAAAATATCAAGGAGGCTAATTCGGAAAAGTACAATTGACCATGACCTCCATCAAGATCGATTACTACAAGAAGGGCATGGGGATTGTGGAGTGCATCTCACGGAGATGGACAAGGTCAAGTTTCTCATTCAAATTTTATGAAAATTCGATGAACGGATCTTTCTTGTTGAATACTATGACAGGAAAAACTACAAGATTCGAAGAAGATCTATTTGAAAAGAAAAGAAACCTTCGTGGAAAACAAGGCATCGGAAAGTAAAGAAACTCACGGAAATACACAATATGGCTCACATCGGCCATTGGGAACTTTGGGTCTGTCCTGAATGTCAAAACCAGAAGGAACCGGAATTTGGCAAAGGATTCCAGCCAAAAGTTGATCGGAGAAGACCGGCGACGGAGAAGAAAAGTCACAGAAGTATCCAAAGTTTCGGGGACCACCAAAAAAGTAGATTCCCCGACAAAGTTAAAGGAGACATGTGACTCGAGGATAACCCGCTCGAGAAAGAGACAAAAAGTGGGTCGGATCTAGTAATTGGCATCCAACTCATCAAGATGCGATAATTCAAGTTAATGACGTAAGCAATGACGTCATTCCATCTAGCTAAAAGACGGAAAAAGAAGAGTCAGCTGGCTTTGGAGCCTTATCAACTTGCCTCGGATACCAGACAAGGAGGGACCCGAGCCATGTGAAGATAGTAAAGTATTCCACTACTTTCAGCAAGTGGATGGGAGAATCCAAGGAATAGAGGCAGCCCTTACCTCTATATAAACAAGAGCTTTCAGAAGGCTAAAGGCATCGAACATTTCCCTTAGTCTTCTAACAATAAATTTCCTTTGTAAAATTTGTGGAGTGTTTAGAATTTCTAGAGAGTGTTTTCGGTTTGGTTTTTAATTTTATGTACAAGAGTGTGATAGCCTTTATGAGAGGCTAAACAAGTTTTCTCCTCCCAAAAGGAGATTACGATGTAATAAATTTTTCTTTAAGTTCTTAATAAAAAGAGGCTTTCTACTTCAACATGTGTTCATAATGTTCTATTAATTTATCCCGTTTAAGAATTACTTGTATGCACAGAAGTAGGAAACGAATCTAGGCAAATCTTCTTTGAGCGATTCTTTGAAGGAGTCGGATAACTTGCGGATCATCTTCCCTGGGTGAGGTTGAGCAGTGAGGAGCTGTTTGTCAAACGATCCGGGGCAATAATTTTCCGATTTGGTGGTGTTGCGAACCATTTCACCCGGTCTTTGTTTGATCAAAGAAGGTATGAATTCTAAGGGATTTATTAATTTTACGGAAGCATGTTGGGCTGATATGGTCGTAATGGACTATTTTCATTTTTCGGTCTAAAGACCTAATTTGTATACGGATAAATACTTGAAATAAGATCGGATATAAGTATGTCTTGTTGAGTTTATAGGTGAAACTTTGACATGATCCATTTAAAACCTCACGAATAGAGTGGATCTATGTAGGTGTAACAATGCCACGAACAAAACAAGTTCTGAAAAATTCGGGTTCTTATTTCTAGAAAAATCGAAAAACAAATTGATTATGGAGTAAAAACTTTATGATTATTGTATAATGCAATATATTTATCATTATGGAGCAATACGCCACAAATTAGAGTTTAAAGGGATAACTAGAACTATTGTTATTAAAGAATAAAATCTAGGGGCAAAATCGTCCAAAGTGTGCAAAGTGTAATTATTTTTCGTAGTTCGGGATGCAAAAGGTTAAAAAATTAAAGTATAGGTTGTGAAGTGTAAAAAGGGGTAAAGTTGAGGTGGTTAAAAATAATTATCTCTTTTTTTAATTGGGATAATTTCATGTTGATATTATATTCATGTGTTTTAAGAGTAAAGATATCTTTCTACCGATCAAAAAAGATATCTTTCTACTTAAAATTTTCAACTTGACATCTTTGAATCTTTGGATCCCTCCACAAAAAAATTAATGTGGTTAGTTTATTTTATTATTTCGGTCATATTTGAAAATAAAAATTAAGTATGTTAACGGAATGAAATTCATGTACTCTCCAAATCATGAAATATGCTCTTAATCGTAGGCAATTAATTATATGCAGATGACATTTGCCAGGATTTATATCCTTAATTAAACTGAGTAAAGACGCCATTATTTGATGATTGTTGTTTATGTTGAATTGACAACAAATGGGGGATATATATGTAGAAAGTGATTTAACTTGGAGGGATGACAATAGGTAAGTTATTAAATTGTCATTGGGGGTATTTATACTACACCTAAATTGATATATTAATGGAAAATTTATATTATTTGTGCAATTAAATTTAATGTATTAGTTGGACTTATATGGGAATGATGTTGTTAATAACGACAAACTAATTCCAAAGCACTTAGTTGTAACATGTTTTTATTTATTTGAATTAAAAGTTTTTATTATTGTTCTTTTATGTATAATGCAGTATAAATGTGTGGTAATTCCACATAAGTTATATTTATATTTTCTCATTGTATGGTGTTCCAATTGAACTCAAATTTATTTTTTTGTATTAAATTTTATTAACTGCGATATTTTATTTGAAATAATAAACTAAATAAATTAATGATTGGCATTAATTTAAATTTTTATCAGTGATTTATAAAAATAACTTCCTATTCAAATTAATTTAATTCAAAATAAGGAAACAAAAAAAAATTGATTGGCCATCATCGGGCCCCAATGCAGTATTGTTTTGAAACTTGACCCACAATATTAAAAATGCTGCTGAAATATTATAAATTTTTGTAGTTATCAAGCAGACACAGTTCTCAATAAAGCAATAAATATATTGAACGCTGTAAATGATAAAGAATTAAAAAAATAAAACCAAAAAATACTCCAAAATTGGAAAGTGCATTTAGGCGGGCCAGAAATAACACTATCTTGTTTTTATATATTATATAGATGTGATACTATTCTGGTGGTATATACCTGTAGCAAGACCCACTGATATTTTATTTTTCTAAAACCACCATGTAATATTCCGAAATCTATGTGCCATTTCTGGGGAGTCCATGATCACATTCACAGCCAGGAATGTTTCAGAAAATTAAATAAAGAACAAAGGTTGATTACCTAATATATCCTTGAGCGAGGTTCGGTCTAATTACAAAAGAACCCAGCTATATATCTTTCAAAATTACAAATACCCTATAAAACTTAGGCAAAATTGCGAAATTGGTTCTATAAGTTGTCCTCTTTTTGGATTTGGTCCGTTTTTGCAAATTACATCCGCTAACTTTTAAAATTGAACATTGTGATTGAATATTAACTTCATTTTCTTTTTGAGTATAAATCGCTTGGGAAGGAGAGGCGATGGAAATCGAGCCCAGACATCTTGTCTGGGCTTCAGTATCTTTACTATCCGATTCCCAAAAATTAGCTTCAATTGAATTGTTGTTTCAGGATCATACCTATTGAACGCCCCTTTATAGTCCAATGACCTTTCCCTCTTATGCACCATTTCAAATTTCCTCACAATCCGATTGGGCCTTACCCCATAGAACCATTCTACAAAGTTTGCATAAAGTTTCTGGGCCCTCGGTCTTTGATTAGCTGTATGCCTGTAAGGTATGCCACTGGGCCAAGGCCACATTTATGCTGAACCTAATTAATTGACCAAAGCCCATCAGGTGAATGTTTAGATATGAAAATTTTCAGATTGGAGGCCCCAACCATATAACACATTCTTTTATTGGGCTTAGCAGATTACAGACCCAACCTAAAACTCCTCTCTTTTTATTGGGATTTACAGATTAATGCTTCAAATATAAGGCCCAATGAATTAATGTGTAGTATGTTTTATTGTGGGTATATATAGTTGCTTGATGTATTATGAATATTTTAGGAAAATTTGAGAAATGCCACCTTTTCACAAATTTTTGGGAAAATGCCACCCAATCTAAATCCTTTTAATTATACCCCCTCACCCCTGTAAAATGTCCAAGATACCCTTAAGCTCAAATTTTTAATTTTTCCCAAAGGCTATTCTCCTCTCCTAAAGAAACCCGTTAATGACCATACTTCTCCATTTCTCAACTCTCATTCCCGACCGAGCTCACATTTTCGCTCAAATTTCAGCATTTTCCGACGACATTGTTCCGTCTTCGGCGTTTTTGATAGCGATCGAGCGCGCGAACCACACACTACAACGCGTTTTTGTAATTTTTTTTTGCGATTTTCTTGGAGCAAATTGATTTTGATTTGTTTCAAATGGACTTCATTTGAGTTTCAATTTTCCAAGATATTAGGTCGAAAATATGGAAAGAGGTTAGTATTATTTTTCATTAATTTTTTCCTGTTATTTTGGTTATTTATCAATGATAAACAAGTGCAAATCTTGAATGTAGTTAGTGTTATATAGTGGGTAATGCGTAATTATTTGAATTTTAGCAATTGTAATCTGTTGAAGTCAGTAAAAGTGATTAAATTGCAAAATTAGGTCGATTTTGGCAAATTTTTATATGTCTTTGCTTGTGTTGGTCCGATGTCCGCTAAGTAGTCGATTAGGTGGTCGTGGTGTGTGGTCGTTGGACGGTCGGTGATACTACGACTGTTAGGTTGCGATCATTTGTGTGGTTGTTTCGTGGTCGGTGTGTGGTCGTTGTGTAGTATGTTCAAGTTTCGATTTAAATTTGTTGTTGTATTCTATCGGTGTTGGTTCATGCTCAATATTAATTCTTTGGAATGGTGCATGGGATTTGGATTCAAGTAGTCATCGTTGGTGTTTCGGTGTGAAGAAAACAAAGCACGTGGTTGTCCCTTCCGATGTCACATTCTCTCAATTATTAGATAAGGCGTATCTAGTCACCAAAGTGAGTCGGGTTGATTTTGAAATTGAGATGACAAGTTGGCTGACATACCAATGTAAAGATTCACCGCCACCATGTCCCGTAATAGATGAAGATGATGTGCGCTTGTTGATTCGTGTTAACACGGACAAGTTTTTGTCTGCTCCACTATGCTTGGTAACAAAGTTGAGGACAACCAAGTATCTACCCAATCAAAAAGGAACAAAATGAGTCGAGAAAGCGAAACTTAGTTTTGCGAGAAGTTGTTGCTCCCATAAGCACCGTAGTTCCAGAAACTCAACCACAATTCATACCTGTAATACCTGAACATCGTGTAGGACATGAAGCAGCAGTTGAACCTCCCCGTGTTGCTGTCGACAAGGTACAAGCATTAAATAAAGGTCCTCATCCGGATGATGATGAGAATGTTGAACATTTCTCACGACTATGAATTAGAGGTGAATTGGAAGAAAGCAGACCCAATTTTCTTTGATGACTTGGATGGCACTTTCTTTAGGTGGAGCGGTCCTAATAGGGAAAAGGCCCCCTGTAGCATCAATCGAAACACGGCTGTGAATGTTGTTCTGCTTTGCACAAGAAAATGATTTATCTCCACCATTAAACGAAAGCTAGTTGATCTTGGGTATGAAGGTGGACCAAGTCGGTTTGATCATTGTACCCGCAAGCCATTGAAAAATTCTGTCCGAAATGGGCCATAGTTGCGTTGGTAGCGGCGGCAACTCCGGATACAACATCTAACTCCATTTCGGTTGATAATGATCTTCACGTGGACCAAGTGTTTCAAAGCAAGCATGAAATAATTCGGCGATTGCAAATAATTTCTATGATGAAAAATAGAGAATTTAAGACAAAGAAATCCGATCGGAGTTCGTTTCATTGCCATATGCACCGATGATAAATGCCAATGGAGACTACGTGCAAGCAAATTGAGTGTTGGCAATATACGGGCCGTGAAGAAGTACAATAACACCCACACGCGTGCCACGGGGACTTAATGAACCACCAACACCGTAATCTTAAATCAAAGGTGTTGGGTGATCTCATTAAATACTGATTCAAGAGTCCCACTCATGTATATCCACTGCAAGGAGATTAGTGAATTGAAGCAATCACTCGGGGTTGAAATAGTGGTACGACAAAGCATGGAGGGCTAGGGAAGAGGCATTGAAACTAGTTAGAGGACACCCGATGACTCATTTAAGAAGTTGCTGCCTATTTTCACAGATCAAGGAAGTGAACCCCGACACTATTACCTATATTGAAACAGGATGGAGATGGGCACTTCAAATCTTTGTTACATGTGCCTTGGCCAATGTTTACGCGGGTTTTGTACACATCATCCTGGTTCGGGGTGTCTTGATAAAGGCAACGTAAATTCTTCAACTTGTAATTGCGGGGTGTATGCAAAGCGGAGGCATCTTCTTCGACCACCATAGGGGCGGTGACAAGGTCCGTCTTGTGGTGGGCCTCCTTTGCTCCCACTGAAGGTCGACTGTTCGGAGGTTTGGTCGTTTGTGGGGTCGGACACAGATTCGACCTTCAAGTTTTCGTCGGTTTGGTCGACAACAAGGTCGTTTTTGAGGTCGGATCGCAAATCGACCATCACTTGTGCAATTATTTGGTCGGCCGCTTCTTTGGGTTAGGTCTTTGAGACCCCTCTCTCCGCTTGTCCTCTCTCCTTGTCACCTCTCCCCATGTCACTCTTTCTCCTTCCTATTCTTCTCCCCCATCATCAATTTCCTCTACCCCATCACTTTCCTACCCTACCCCATCACTTTCATGCCCCTCTTCATCCATGCCTCATGAGTTTCTTCCTCTTCCTCTGTCTCTTTCTCTTTCTTATCATTACTTTCTTCCTGTTCGTTATCATCACTTGCTTCCTCTTCCTTAAAATCACCGTCATCACTTTCACTCTCCTCTTCTCCTCCAACACTTTCCTTCAGATTCTCAACACTTTCCTCTTCGTCATCACTCTCAATCTCCTTACGTGACCACTTTCTCCATCAAGTCTTGACATTGACTTGATGTCGGCATTTCCTCCTCAATCTTATCAATCTTTTGGCTTATTTTTTCAATTTTATTCAAATAAAAAAGGCCCAAACACACATGAAAATATACTGATTCAAATCAATAACCAAAAACAAAAATATTTGAAAACATGTCCGAATCACTTACATGCACTAATGGTTTTCCCGCATCAACATCGTGACTATTTTTGGTTCTGTCTTCCTTGTTCTCATCCTTCGTGTTGTGGACGCATCAACATCCACATTTTCATCAAGATCTTCATTAGCCGCAACGCTTGCCTTTCTGTTGCCACTTTGCTACACTTTGAAAGTAGCCAAAACTCTTTTCAAAGACGAGAAGGTTTCAATCTTTTGGCCACTTTCACGTGTTCAATTCAATAATGAATTATTTCAATAAGTACAATATTCAAACTCTTTTCATAATAAATAAAAAATAAATTTGAAAAAAGTTACACGATCGGCAACAAGATCACCAGGCTTCAAGTTGAAAAAATATTTTTTCAAAAACTCGATGGTGTGGGCATCCTCGGCTATCCAACGGAGAATCAGGGAGTTGCATCCGTAGAACCCGACACACGTTTACGCACATAATTTACCAAGTTCGGGCATCACTTTGTATGCCCAAACTTGTAAAGCATGTGTGAAACCGGAGACATCGAACTTCTCCACGTTGTGGTCTTTCTTCTTTTCACCTTCTTTCTTCTCTCCTTTCTCTTCCAAAAATTTTGTACCCGGTCGGACATGCAAGATCGTATATCGACACTATGAATTCATAGAAATGCGGCCCCACGGATATGCATTGAAGGCCTTCAAATTGTCCACTAAATATATGTATTTTTCATCTAGCTTTTTAGCGGGACCGAGACCAACAAAACTCCGTACAACATTTACTGAAGGGCCAGTTTTAGTGTCATGATTCCTTGCCATTCTCCTTCCTTGCATGTTCTTTCAATGCACTTACTATGTCCGACATAAAAACCGCCACTTTTACCAAAAAAAAAAAAATTTGATGCCTCGGGCTTTGATTTAATTGGTGGTATATGGCCAAACTCAAGGCGATTATGAGTGCAAATTCTTCCCAAAAGACGGATTGCTTGTTGTTTATGTGAAAGACAATGTGGTCAATGGAAAGACTATTGTCTTGACGGAAGAGCAATTGCGGCAGCAGAAATTTGGCCGCCCTGGAACCGACCAATGTCGGTTTCAAAAAATAACCAAAGCACGAATTCTTGAATTTTTCAACATTATCCCCTTCAATCGCGCTTTAATGAGATCCATAGAATTGAACCACGACCTACTTGACAACTTGCCTTTAAAATCGATCTTTCTCCTTCGGGCGAGCCATTTTATCCCTGTTAAACAAAAAAAAAAAAAAAGAACTTTAGGTCGAAATACTAGTCAAAAGTTGGTCGAGGAAGCGTCGAAAAACAAATAACGGTCGACAGATGGTCGTATGGGTGGTCGAAAGGGTGGTCGTATAACATTCGGGTAAAAACTCGACAAAAGACAGAAATTTAAGGAAGGGGTCGAAAACGCATACAACTTCCAAATTCAAACCCATCAAATCGATAAAAATCGAAATAAACTTCCAAATTCAATCGAAATAAACGCATACAACACTATTATGCTTTCAAACGGACCCATAAACCCATGAAACCGACTCAAACTCGCTTCGGAGTGTTCGCTTTATTTTTAGCTCACCGCAAATGTACGGTGTAGTTTATAGAATAGGGTAATCAAGGTCGTATCCACGGAGACTAATAAATTAGTGCGCTAAGTATTGAACTAAGATAGTTTTATTTTTATTTAGACGATCGTAATTTGATGATTGTTGGGAAGTAAAGACAAGAATAACCACAAGATACAAGATGAAAATAAACATGGGATTATCAAGAGAATGAAATGGATTCCCGGTTATGGTTTCAATTAATATTCCTCTTGTTTTACGATTTAATGAAAACCAAAGTTATTATCAATACACCTATAAGACGATCACAATGGTGTTTTATCCTCCCTCTCGAGATGTATATAAAGTGTAGATTGAAATATCTATGCTAGCATCTCTACTCAACATAAGATACACAACTCCCAAATGCACAAAAGAACAAAAATCCTCACAAATATCACAAATCTCTCGATTATGCAAATATTCATGTCAAGCACTCACGATCTAATATTGAAACGCATCTCTCGAATTATGAATCAATATATCAAACATGCTAAATCATTGGCCAAATGATAAAACAAGAATAAGAACAAAGTACTCAAATAGGCTTCAAGACAATAACTTCAACTAAGATTAAAACATTCAACAAGAGTTCAATTAATCTACTTCAAAACCCGGAAATCACAAGAAGTTTAGCTACTCATTACAAATAAACAACCCATAGACAAATTGTTCATATTCATGACAAGCTAATGTAGGTCCCAAGGGTGTGAGTGTAAGGTTTAGAAGGGGGTTGAATAAACCTTACCAATTTTTCGATTTAGTCCTTCTAAGACGTTCGAGTTAATACTTCATAGCTAAGTCCTTGATGGACAGCTAAGTTAGTTGTTCAAATAGAGTTAGCCACTCAACGCACTGACGAGCCGTTGATAGAATAACTCACTTGTTTTGATTAAAACTTAACTCGACCATGATATATGTTTTTATTGGAAGACTTAACACCCTTGAATTTTGGTTTAAGTTTGTTTTAATACTTGATTATAGCACTTTGTTAATTATCGATGGACAACAAATTTATCGTGAGATATCAAAATAATATGCGATAATTAAAGTCTTTGAAATGTAAATGACACGATAAATTTTTATAGAGGTTCAAGATGGGGTAATTCTTCTACTCCTCTCTTCTCCAACTCCTGGAGGAATCCACTAAGTATTGATCAATGTACAAAGTGGTTATCGATCCGGATGCAAGTCTTGATCACACAACCGACTTGATCCTTTGGGACTCGATGCCGAGATGCCTTGGTCACACAAAAGGCTTCTCGTGCGACTCGCTTCTTCACAGCGGCGGCTGCGCTTGCTACTACACCCACTTGCTCAAGCTTCTTGGATTTGATCACGAAGCCCTCCAAAAAACTTGAGACTGTTCGACCTTGAACCTTTCTACAATCCTTTGTGGAATGTAGACCCCTTGATTCTTCAAATGTTTCCTCTTCAACCGATTGAAGTCGCCTTTCCTTCACAATGAGTGTTGGATTGATTTCCTTCGTAATGTAGGCTTGAGGATTGAGCTTAAATGACTTGAGAATATTTCAAGTTACATATATTGCTTTCTTGCTTGTAATGGTTTTCTCGGGTAATAAAGGTAACCGATTCTCAAGGTGATTCCTCGGCCTTTTATAGTGTTTTTTTTGAAAATTTGCCCGTTGGAGAGATAGGTTAATTTTCAAAAGACACTTGTGGTCGTTGGCTTGTCTTGTTGCGATCTTTGGAATTGACATTTCCTCGTATTGAATGAGTCTTGACTTTTTCGTAGTTCGACACGGTGTAGTGTTTCCCATTTGGTTTATTCCTTTTGCACGCTTGGGGTAAAACTTTGAGAAAGGCATGGGAGTATTACTTGTTTAAGTAATTTTCTTGACTTACGTACAGCGGATCTCTTTCGATTGTCTCGACTTGACCGCATTTCCTTAACTTCCCCTGATGACTTCGAGTCGACTTCCAATCATTGATGACTCATCTGTCACATCAACTTGAGACTTGGCTATCTTGAGTTGACTTGATCGACACTTTACTCACCGCATCTCACCGCACCTTGATCGAGTTCTGTCTTTTCTTCCTTGCCGCACTCAAATTTGCCTCAATGTGAGTCTTCCTTCTAGTCTCATTGACTTCTTGCATGTTCGCATAGCCGAGTTAACTCGGTTTGACCAAACCTATCTAATACAATGCAAATTACAAGGAAAATGGGGTGCCAACTTTCTATTCTAAGTTTTACATGGCATTCATCAAAATCTAAAAATTAATTTCCCAACAATTTCCCCTTTTTTGATGATGCCAAAACTTAAAACATGCATTCAACAATTAAATAGCAAAGATACGTCTGATGTATTTGTAGAATCACGGAATGTATGCGTAGAATCAATCTTTTATTGATCATAACATTCTTGTTCTTTACATAGTTTGTTTACAAAGTGTATCGTAGAGCTTAATCGAGAGCTTAAAGTAATCATGCTATTCTATATCTACGCAAGTATAGAAATTATACAATTTTATTCAATGTACGAAAGACTTACATACAAATGCATTTACATAGTAAAATACATGAAGGGGTGGACAACAACACTTCATCTCCTTCACGCTCCTTCTTTCTTCTTCTTTCTTGGCTCTGTCATCTTCGACCTTTTTCTTTTCTTCTCTTCTTCTTCAACCGCTTTCTTTTTCTCATAAGCCTTTTTCTCGGCAACTGACTTCATCTTTTCTTTTCCTTTCTTGTCTCTCTTCCCACAAAATGAGTTTGTCTTCTATTTTCTTCTTCGATTCTCTTTACATACTCGGATTATTCTTGGCCACTTGCGGGTTGGCTACTTCGTCGAACCCTGACCCAATAGATCCCTCATTTCTTACCTCGGATCTATATATTCAATGTTTTTGGGCGCGAGGTCTGTGTCCTCAAACCTCTTCCTCCTCCATTTTCTTCCTTCCATCGCCTGCGGGCGTGTATTGTCTTGGGGCATTTTTTCCCGGTAGTGACCAGCAGAGTGACTACCGAGTCTGCTGCTGTCGGCTTCTTCACATAGCTTGAGGACTTTTTCCCAATACAAATCCAGGCTTGGGCCATAGATATATTCTGAAGTAACCCTCGAGATGCGAGCGTCTTGAATTCATCAACGATCTTGGCTTGGTTCCGACGTACGAAATGGCATCGTGTCTCTTCTCCTAGGAATGCCTCCATATTGTTTTAGTATATCCATCACTCGGGCATCCATTTTTCCTTCCACCTCCTTCATCCCTCGCTTCTACTATTTTTCGCTTTTCGGCCATGGGCTAGGAGTGTTGGAGCGGCGAGTCATTTGTAGTTTTCGATGATATCACCGTGACAAGTCCTTGTTGGGGTTTTAGCAATCATCGGGGTCATATCATTCGAACCTTTCCGCTCAACATTTTCCCTTCTTCTCTCTTCTCGATTCTTGGTGTCTTCTCCTTCACAGTGCGTCCTTCTTCTCAACTTGAGAACCTTTCAACGCTTTTTTAGGTATTCCTCTTCCCTCTTTTTGGCATCATCAAAGGAGAGAGGAACCCCCGAAACAAGCCAAAGAATCATGAAGTCTAAGCGGTTTGGTAGGCCGAGTTATGCTTGAATCTCTTGCTGCAAGTATCTTTGCCGCACGGAATTCGAGCGAATGGCGTCGGATTCACCGCCACCACTTCATTTCGCCATGAGGAGGCTGAATTTCTTCTCCATGTTCTCCTCTCACGCCGAAAACTCTTTCTTATGAAATTCACGCAGTTTTGCATCTCTGTGTTGTGAGATTCATGCATTCGATCGATGTTTTCTTGCATTCTTCTCTTCATATCGATTCTTCTCGACCCACCGACTAGCAATTTATTGAATAATGTTCTCAAGTATCGAACTTGTTCTATGCACATTATGCGCTATTGTTGCCACCATTCCCGGATCCGACAATTATTCCTCGCAGAGATCGGCGGTAAGATTATCATCTCGGTTATCCGATCTCATGTCCAAAGGTGAGACCTGGTGCCTTTCCATATTCTCTATCTCTGCAAATATGGCCTTGAAAACTTCTCGAACCTCGTGTCACTTGTCTCACATTTGGCGGCCCAGCGTCAAAGTCAAAGTCTGCATTGGGGCGATGGTATCTGTTGGAATAACGAGATCGTCTATGGAAACGTTCTTGATCTCTAGCCGATTCTTCAAGAAGGTCGGGGAGCTCCAGAGAAAAGGGGAACGATTCTTCAAACGGATCATCACGGGCAATGGGAATCGCTCAATGGTAACTTGTGCCCATGATGTGCCTGGTGGAGTCGATCGATTCTGCTGCGGCTTGGGGAGCTGCGCGATTAACTCTGTTTGTTTGTGTCTGCATTGTGGAGTTGACCTAATCTAAGCATTAGTGTCTTAACAGCTTCGTCGGTCTCAAATGGTTTTCCCATATGAGTTGATCGGTCCTCGGCCTTATCGGTAAGCGTCATCGGACGATGATGAGACTTGCATGGGTGGCTCATCATCAAAGTTGAAGGTTTGACGAGTAGCCTTTAGATTGGACTTACTCGTGTTTGTGAGAACATCATCACCGAGTCTTTTGGATTGGCAATGGGGATGACTCGGCCTCATCTTCACCTTTAGATCCCGAAAGGTTATATCGGGATCATCCTGGGAATCGTGAAGAGCACTTATCTCCTTTTCGGATGGATCAATGATAGTAGAAGGGATGTTCTCAGGCTTCCGTCTCTTTACCCTAGGAAGTCTCAATCTCCGTTGGCCTTCACTACCTCCTGCAATCTCAACCTGCAGCGAGGCCTTGGACAATCCCTTCGGCGACACTCAACCGCTTAGGGTCTTGAGTGGCATCCATTGGTGTCTCAACTCCATAGATTGCACTTTCATCGCCCAGTGTTAACTCCCGGGTAGATCCCTCCGTGCCTCTCTGCTGCTTGGCCAGCGTCATTGGCCTTCAAAGGTTGGCACTTCACCGAGACAGCTCAACTATCTCGAGCCTCGTCGGTGACAATTTGTTGTGTATCCATTTGTTTTTCCTTCTCCACTTCGCCTCCAAGATTCGTTGTGGAGTCACCGGCATTCTCCGACCAAGGCCGCGGTGGAGGAAGTTCCCCCTCGGCAAGACACACCAAATGAGTGACTTAGATTGGGGTCACTCGTCTCCGGACTCCGGCTATTCCCTTTGAGTATTCAGCCGTTGGGGCGGTGGTAAGACACCTTCATTAGGGGTTAGCTCGACCGGGGTCCCCAAGTTCCCAATTTCATCGCCGCCTCCTTAATGCCTTCATCGATTGAGAGCGGGGAAGTGGTGGCGAACAATGGTTGCAATTCGCCGCACCACTCCCATAGGATCAATCTCCATCTGTGATTTGGAAGATTCCCCAGTCCTTCCATTAACCGTTGCTCATGTAGGACCCTAGATTCCCCGCATGGCTTGCTACATTTCCAATTCTTCTATAGCAAAGCGGCGGGGTCCGAGATCCTCATCACTCTGCGAGAGGATGTCAAGATGAGGATGTGTATGATCGATGGTTCCAATAAGGGGACAAATCTTTGGTCTTCTCACGAGCTTCACTCGCCGATCTCTGCTTCTCCTTGTCTTTGAAGATCTGCAAGATATCGTGCGATTTCTTCATCCGATTGCTTGGACCACGATGGTCAATCCGAGAAAATTCAACGATTCTTCTTCCGGGGAGAGGATGAGACAATCTGTTTTTTCGAGGGCACCGATTCTCCCTCACTCGTGATCGCCTCTCTTGGCGTATGCTCTCTTACGTGCTCAGGAAAGGTTCTATCGGAACATTTTCTTGTTTATATGGAACGCTTTCCATGTCGAAGAGGACTCCCTTCACTCTCCAAACGAACCATCCTCCTTGAAGGATTTATTCCCAATATTCTCGCAGCGAGTCCATTGTATACAAACTCGGACCAGTTCACCTTCTTCTCCTCCATGATCGCACCATCACGATCAACTTGGTTTTGGACAAAAAATGATTAAAGCTTCCAAACTTGATATCTATGCATTTGGCAACAATGTCTAACGACTTGTGGTAATCCTCCTTCAAATGGCTTCTTATCACCGTGTAGACAACCTTTGCGGCGACAATCGAGGCTTGCTTTCTTCCAAGCAACAACCAGGTTAACATCGCTTCATAAATCTCGGCACTCCTTCCGCGGCAACAAAGCGATGTTTCTACCGGATCTTGGCGGTGATGGTGAAATCTTTCCCGTGAACAGAGGACTTGATGCCCTCATCGTGAACTTCAGCGTTCAAATAGAACCCATGCGACCTCCTCCACGTAGGTCATCTCGAAACTCCATCGACAAAAAGGGTTTCGATCTGATTTCTCCAACTTATCTACTATTTTCTTCACAAGAGTTTCGTCGACCCCTGTTTGATCATGCCTTGAAATCCACAGATCCTATGTGGATTTGCTTTCCCAACTTGACGAAGTCGTAAGTAGATGCCATTTCTCGAAGATTTACCGAATGAAACCGTGAAAATAAGTCTTGAGGATTTGTAGGGTTTTGAAAGTAAAAATGCTTTCTTTGCTTTTGAGAGAGATGAACAGCTTTTGGTAAAGTGAGAGAAAATCGGACGAAATGGTATATGTATGGGTTATGAAAGGGCGTGCGGGTGGTTTTTGAAATTTGATCAAGATCAACGGCTCGATTTTGCGGCGCCGATTAACATTTAATTTCTCGCATTTAATGCGGACATTTATATCCAATCATAAGCTTGGTATGCGACTTTTTATTGATCAGACACGTCATAATTATCTTGACGTCATTCTTAAAAACATTCCCGCTTAGTAAAAACGATTTGCGTTTTTGTCATTTTGCTCATAAATGTTTGACTTACTCCTTAGCCGATTCAACTCTTCTTTCTTTTCACATAGGTACTCATTTGTCGGCTAACTTGATGCGGTGATTCTCCGATCTGGTGATTCACTTAGCCGATTCAAGCGTTCACTCTTTTTCTTCTTTTCACGTTCCATCTCTTTTCCTTGAGTCTTAAGTGTCAACTCATTTCGATTAACCCTAATTCATGTTTGAGTTCTTCAAATCTTGATTCACATAATGGTTTTGTGAATATATCATTCTAACCGCTTATCGGTTGAGATATATTCCAAGGTGATGTCCTTCCTTTCTACATGATCTCTTATGAAGTGATATCGACATCAATGTGCTTTGTTCTTGAGTGCGGCCGATTAAAGTGATTGCAATAAGACTTGTGTTATCACACATAATTGGAGTTTCCTTTTCTTCAACTTCATAGTCTCTCGAGATCTTTGTCTCATCCAAAAGACTTGGGCTGTAACAAATTGCCGCGACTATGTATTCTGTTTCACTATGGAGGTGGCTATAGAATTTTCCTTCTTGCTAAACCAGGAAATTAATCTATTTCCAAGCATTTGACATGTACCGAGGTACTTTTCTGTCAACTCTACATCCAAAGATAGTCGAGTCTGAATAACCAATTAGTTTGAATCCACCTTCCTTTGGATACCATAAGCCAACTTCTTGACTTCCTTTCGGATATCTCAAGATTCTCTTAGGCTGCGGTCATGTGGCTTTCTTTTGGAAGCGATTGAAATCTTACACGCATACACCTACAAAGAAAGGTGATGTCGCCTACTTTGCTATGAGATAGAACAATGATCCAATAAGTGCTCAGATCTTGTTTGATCCACAGGCTTGCCATCCGCATCCATATCTATTTTGATCGATGTATTCATTGGTATTTTCACGTAAGACTTCTCTTCCATACCAAATTTCTTCATTAAATCTCGGTGTATTTTGTCGACTTATGAAGGTTCCATCCTTCACTGTTTTACTTGGAGTCCAGGAAGAATGCCGACTCTCCCATCATGCTCATTTCAAATTTGCTTTGCATGATATTTGAAAATTTATCACACAACTCTTTGTTTGTGGATCCAAAGATGATATCATCCACATATATTTGAACAAGCAAAGATACTCTTCCCATCTTGAATTCTCAAGAGTGTTCTATCCACTTTGCCTTTTGTGAATCCGTTCTCGATCGAGGAATTGTGATAATGTATCATACCATGCTCTTGGTGCCTGTTTCAATCCATATAAAGCATTCTTGAGTTTGTATACTTTATCTCCAAGAGTCTTCTGCTCAAATCCTGGAGGTTGTTCAACATACACTTCTTCTTCCAATAACCCATTAAGGAATGCACTCTTTACATCCATTTGATATACAATGAAGTTCTTGTGAGCGAAGATAGGCAAGAAACATCCTTATGGCTTCCAATCTTGCCATAGGAGCAAAAGTTTCATCAAAATCTATTCCTTCTTCTTGGCAATACCCTTTGGCTACCAATCTTGCTTTGTTTCTAACCACGTAACCTTCCTCATTCATCTTGTTTCGAACACCCATTTAGTGCCAATAACATTTTGATGGGTAGGTCTTTGAACCAATTCCCACACTTTGTTTCTTTCAAACCGATTGACTCTTCTTGCATGGCTTGAATCCAATGTGTGTCATCCAATGCTTGTGACACATCTTTTGGCTCTATTTGTGAGATAAAGCAAGTGAACATTGCTTCTTGTTGAGCTCGGATCTGGTTTTTATACCTTCTCTTACATCTCCAATGATTAGTTACGGTGGATGGTCTCTCAACCATCTTATATCGAGGTTGGAGTAAGTTAGTTGGATTGAGGACGTATTGCGGTGTGTTATTTTAATCGGCTCTCTCATCATCACTTAGCATTTTCCACTATCTTTGAGACTCGGTATCTCATCTTCATCCGGGTTCATAATTCCGACCTTGGCTTCAACATAGGGACTCTTACGCATGGTTGGATTGACTTGTCGCCTAACTCTTCAATGTCTTCTTCATTTACCTTGGGTTCATCAAACACCACATGGATGGACTCTTCTGTAACCATTGTCCTCTTGTTGAGTACTCTATAGGCTTTACTTTCAGCTGAGTATCCCAATAAGATACCTTCATCAGCTTTAGCATCAAAAGCCTTTAAATTGTCTTTGCCATTATTGTGGATGAAGCATTTGCATCCAAATATTTTAAAATATGCAACATTTGGCTTTCTCCCTGTCCAAATCTCATAGGGAGTCTTTGTCAGTTGTCTGTTTATCATGCATCTATTTTGAGTATAGCATGTCGTGTTTATTGCTTGACCCAAAATCTCTTAGCGACCTGCTTGACTAACATGGTCCTTGCTTTCTTCTTTGAGAGTTCTGCTCCTTCTTTCTCGCAACTCCATTCTCACTGTGGAGTCCTTGCTGCAGATAGTTCATGAGCAATACCATTTTCAATACAATCATTAGTTATTATTCCATTGACAAACTCAAATCCTCTGTCGGATCTAATCTTGATAATGGTTTAACTCTTCTCATTTTGAATTCTTTTCATCACCGTGGGTAGCTTCCTCGCAAGGTTTCTTTCTTCTTATACATGAAAATTGTCCATGTATATCTCGAGTAATCATCAACTACCACCAAGGTGTATTTCTTTCCGCTTATGCTAGCTTTGGTTCAATCGGACCAAATAGATCCATATGTAACAGTGCAATATTCTTGTTGAAGATGGACATGTCTTTTCTTTGAATGATGATTTGATCTGCTTTCCCATCCGCATGCATCACATACACTCTCCTTCTTGTATCTTGAGTCCGAAAGTCCTTCTACAAGATTACTTCTTGCAAGTTTGTTAATAGTTTTGAAATTCGTGTGACTCGACCTTCTTGTGCCACATCCAACTTGATTCGGTTGTGCTCTTAGCTAGTAGACAAGTGCTTGGTGTTGCGATTGACCAATCCACCATATACACGTTCTTTTGTCGCATCCTTGTAGCACTACTTCATTAGATTCAGTGTTCTTGACTTGGCACACTCCCATATTGAATCCAACATTATAGCCATTGTCACGAGTTAACTTATGCTTAGTAAATTGAAATTGAGGCCTTCAACATATGCAACATCCGTAATTTCTAATTCATTTTTCTTGATGGATCCAATGCCTCTTATTTCTCCTGGAGCTTCATTCCTCCAAATATAACTTTTGCACCTCTAACTTCCTTGAATTTTGATAGATTTTTCTTGTTTCTGTCATGTGTCCGGGAATGCGACCACTATCCATGTACCAGGTTCCTTGCGATCACCGCTCCTTGAACCTGCAATCAAGGAAATTAGGTTTTAGGTACCGAGGGGTTAGTATTGTAAGATGATCCAACCAACCTATAGCCAAATGATTTGACTTTAAGAGGTTGCCATCTATCGATGCCATAATCATAATTAACTTTGGCAAATTGCTTGGGGGTTTTAGGTTCATACAACTGCCCCTTTTGTCGTATGCTGTGTATGTGTTTTAGCAATTGCCTTCCTCAGGTAGTTGTGATACCTCCGTGTGTAGTGTTTGGGTGCATATGTGTCTTTGAGGATAGCTCTTTTGCCTTTGGAATGGCCTTTCTTGAGTTCTAGGCCTTTGCCATCTAGGCATGTATTCCATAGGTCTTTCTTTGATAGTTCACATTATTCCAATCACTTGGCTTGGATAATTTCTACCATTCCCATCATATATGTTCCTTTTATAGAATCTTTGGGGCTTTTGGTAGCTCTGTTTTTCTTCTTTATAGAGTACTTCCTATTTGGTAGCTCTGTTTTCTTCTTCTGACTTAGGCTGGATTTCTTCTCACTGTCCTCTCGGATACTCAATCGGTCATTTTTTTCCTTTTCCTTTATAACCAAGGCCGGTTTGGTTGTGATTGTGCTTTGGAATGAATGTGTGTGCACCATTTGGAGTTTGGATATTTGAGATGCTTCATTGCTTGAAGATCCTTTTTCCAAAATCACTTTGGGAGCTTGACTTAGCATAGAGGAATTAAATCATGAGCTGTCTTATCTCCACATTCTCTTTGGCTCATAATAAGATCATCCAAAGATTTAGATGCCTTAGTGAATGAGGCAATCACATTTTTGAGGTCATTTTCCCTCTTTTCTATAGCGGCTATCTCTGCTATTAACTTAGCATTTTCAAATTTTTATTTCTTTATTCTCACCACTATGTGACTCGAATACTCGGCTCCTTGGTCACCATTTGTGAGTTTTGGCTTTTGAGCAAAGCCGTTTTCCTCATTTAGCAGTGTGTGCGAGGATTTAATGTGCTCAAAGTCTTTCATCATTTTGCCTAATGAATCATAAAGATTAGTGGGTGATGAGGTGTGTGTGTCACAATCACTATCACTAGTGTCTGAGTGAGATGAGTTAGAGTGTACCTCATCTTCTTGGTCAGGTTGGTCTTGTTCTTTGGCCATTAAGCATATCAAGGCTTCTTCTTCGTAGTCACTTGAGTAGTCGATTCACTACTCTCCGAATCTGCTATGTCTTTTGACTTGTTGTCTCGGATCTCTGCAGCTAACATTGCCTTTTTCTTTTCTTGTCTTCTTTCTCTGAAGACTTTTCTTTCCTCTTCATTCCTGTATTTGTTCACTACAGGATATGGGCAATCAATGGCATAGTGATCGGGTTGCCTGCAGTTCCAGCATAGACTCTCAACTTTTTGATCAGCTCTTTCCATTCTTGGATTGTCAGTTCTTTGGTATTCGATCTTTTGATGCTCTGCTCTCTTGGGTGGCCTATCTTCCCTTGACTTGGAGGGAGCTGAGTGTCTTCTGGAAGATTCACCTTTGCCTCTTTTGTAGTTCTTGTTGAAGAATTTGTTGAACCTTTTAACCATCAGGGCAATCTCTTCTTGGTCAATGACTTCTTTGACTTCAGCTCTCTTCCCATCCTTGACTATTAGAGCAGCTGTTTTGGGCACAACTGTCTCTTTCTGATCTTTTCTTCTCACTCAAATTCATAGGCTTTGAGATCTGAGAATAACTCATGGTTGGATGTTTTTGATAGATCCATGGAATGTCTCAAGGCCATGACTTTCATTTCCCACTCAGCTGGGAGACTTCTTAGAATTTTCATACACATCTCTTTCTGTGTATATTCTTTCCCAAGTCTTTGTGATTCATTGGTAATTTCAGTGAATCTAGCATCCAGCTGATCCAAGGTTTCTCCTGCAAGCATCTTAAAGTTTTCAAATTTTTGTACAGCAACAGATAGCTTATTTTCCTTGATTTGCTCGGAGCCTTCACAAATCAAAGTTAGCTTATCCTGATTTCTTTTGCGATCTTGCATGATTTGACTTTGTTGAACATGGCTTTGTCCGAGTTTTGTAAAGAATGTCCTTGGCCACGTTGTCCAAGTTGTATCTTTTTCTATCATCATTTGTCCATTCAAACAGCTCTTGGTTTTTCAACCATAGTCGTCCGGGAGCAACATCCTCTTCTCCTTCACAACAAGCAGCACTTTCTTGCGCTTGTGTTCACTTTTAAAATTTGCAAAGGCCCATCTTCTATTACTATCCACATTTGATCGTGTAATCTTTGATAGATGAGTCTGCGCATACGAATTTTCCAATCATCAAATTCCTCAATTGTGAACATAGGGATGCGTGTCAAATTTGCTTCCATGATAATAACTTTCTTGAATAAAAGAGTTTTGAAAGATCAAGTGCTAAAGCAAGCTTTGAAAGATTCGAGATCTAGTTCGATAACCGAACTGGGAAGGCTCAATGAACCAACCGCTCGATACCACTTGTAGGTCCCCGAGGGATGTGAGTGTAAGGTTTAGAAGGGGTTGAATAAACCTTACCAACTTTTCGATTTAGTCCTTCTAAGACGTTCGAGTTAATACTTCTGGCTAAGTCCTTGATGGACAGCTAAGTTAGTTGATCAAAGACATTAGCCACTCAACGGACTCGACCGAGCCGTTGATAGAATAACTCAATTTGTTTTGACTAAAACTTAACTCGATTGTGATATGTTTTCAGCGGAAGACTTAACACCCTTGAATTTTGGTTTAAGTTTGTTTTAATACTTGATTATAGCACTTTGTTAATTATCGGATGGACAACAAATTTATCGTGAGATATCAAAATAATATGCGATAATTAAAGTCTTTGAAATGTAAATGACACGATAAATTTTTATAGAGGTTCGAAGATGGGGTAATTCTTCTACTCATCTCTTCTCCAACTCCTGGAGAAATCATCTAAGTATTGATCAATGTACAAAGTGGTTATCACCAGGATGCAAGTCTTGATCACACAACCGACTTGATCCTTTGGGACTCGATCCGAGATGCATTGGTCACACAACTGCTTCTCGTGATGCGAGTCACCTTTTCTTCACAGGGCACCCTTGCTACTACAGCCCACTTGCTCAAGCTTCTTGGATTTGATCACTAAGCCCTCTAAAAACTTGAGACTGGTTCGACCTTGAACCTTTCTACAATCCTTTGTGGAATGTAGACCCTTGATTCTTCAAATGTTTCCTCTTCAACCGATTGAAGTCGTCTTTCCTTCACGGTGAGTGTTGGATTGATTTCCTTCGTAATGTAGGCTTGAGGATTGAGCTTAAATGACTTGAGAATATTTCGAGTTACATATATTGCTTTCTTGCTTGTAATGGTTTTCTCGTGGTAATCAAGGTAACCTATTCTCAAGGTGATTCCTCGGCCTTTTATAGTGTTCTTTTGAAAATTTGCCCGTTGAAGAGATATGTTAATTTTCAAAAGACACTTGTGGTCATTGGCTTGTCTTGTTGCGATCCTTGGAATTGACATTTCCTCGTATTGAATGAGTCTTGACTTTTCGAGTTCGACACAGTGCGGTATTTCCCATTGGTTTATTCCTTTTGCACGCTTCTCGGGATCGAGCACTTTGAGAAAGCGATATGGGAGTATTACTTGTTTAAGTAATTTTCTTGACTTACGGCAACGGATCTCTTTCGATTGCCTCGACTTGACCGCATTTCCTTAACTTCCCGGATGACTTCGAGTCGACTTCAAATCATTGGATGACTCATCCGCCACATCAACTTGAGACTTGACTATCTTGAGTTGACTTGATCGACACTTTACTCACCAGCATCTCACCGCACCTTCATCCGAGTTCTGTCTTTTCTTCCTTGCTACACTCAATGCCTCATCATGAGTCTTCCTTCTAGTCTCGGTTGACTTCTTGCATGTTCGAGCATAGCCGACTTAACTCGATTCGACCAGCCCTATCTATTACAATGCAAATTACAAGGAAAATGGGGTGCCAACTTTCTATTCTAAGTTTTACATGGCATTCATCAAAATCTAAAAATTAATTTCCCAACATGACTAAAATGAAAGATTAAAGCACAAAGAATGAGAAAACTTAGGAATCTTCAATCCTCAAGCTCCAATTCGACCGATTCTTCCCTTGATTCTTCCTTGATGAAATTGATGTGTTTCTTGTGTTCTTGGGTGTATTCCCAGCCTTTCCTCCTCGGTGTGCGCCCCAAAAGTGGTATTTATACCATTTTAGAAGCTTAGGTCAATTTGCTTGTCATTTTTGGAGTTTTTCAAGAACGCACGGGTCGTGCGCCCACGCACGGCTACCCATGCTCAAAGCCATAGGAAAATCAATTTTCAGCGATCCACACACGATTCGTGCGTCCCACGCACGGGTCACCCATGCTCGAATATGCATGCTCAAAAGCTTCGTGCCTTCAGTGCGCCGGGTCATGCGTCCACGCACAAAGGTTGCACGTGCACCACCCAAACGTCCAAATTTGCTTGCGGGGTCTTCATAAGAGTTGTATACTTCTCTTTTAGCTTTCCATATCCACTTGAATTAGCTCAATATCAATTTTGTAGAGAGTTATGGCCAAAATACTAAACCTGTCAGTCTTTGGAAATTCCATACGCGTTTGGATGTTCCTTGAGATAAAAATCCTTGTTGTTTGATAATTCATGCTTCTTTTGCCACACGACTCATCACTATGACTCTAGACTCCATATAGTTGGCTTCCAATTGGGTGTAATCGCTCGATTCTTGATGATTCTAGGTAGCAATGCTCGTATTTGTCACAAAATCACTCCAAATATCGTTAAATACAAGCAAACGTAATATCTTTTCCACAAAGAGCGAATATATACCATTTGATATGCGTTATTGCATGTTTATAAACAATTATAGCCATAAATATGCCCTAAAATACATGCAAAACTCACACTCAACAAACCCCTAAACTTAAATCATTGGTGGCGTCCCCGGTCAACGCTTTTAAAAACTAGACAAAACATGATTAGGAGTAATGAAAAGTAGAACGCACAATAACTCCATAAAATTCGCATTGTTTATCGTAGGTGTCAAGCAACGAATCAACCAAGCCTCAAACATCTAACATAGAGCACACATCAAAGAAACCATGGTAAATGTTACGCCTCACAAAGATCAAATGTATACTCTCATCTCAAATGAATATAGGATGTGTTTACGCTCAATTCAATTCAATGTTGAAGAATTACCATAGGCTTGCAAATCATCTCATATCTCCGCCACTAGAATGTATGCAATTTGTGAATCAAAAAGGACTTTTCTCTTTGGTTGTAATGAAGACTCTTTGGTTAAGGTAGGAAAATATAGATAGAGTGACTCAAACTCGAGCGTATAGACCGGTGAGCATATAAATCATCTACGTTAAAGCTTAATATGCTTCCCAAATCATCTCTCATTTTCACCAACTCTTCTTATCTCCATCCCCTTTCTTTTGTAAACATTATCACCTCACATACAATTCCTAGCCTCCAAGTTCATTCAATGAAAACTCACATCATAAAGTCAATTTTTTTCCGACTCTTTTATGAATTTTCAACCTTTCTTTTCTCCTCTTTTTCTTCTTTTTTTCTTTTTTTGTTCCCATCAACCAATTTTGCACAATTATCCAACTTTTCAATTCCAACCCATTCAACCTCATTCAATCCCTCTACTCAATGCTATACGCTCAAGTGTAGGATAACAAATATATCAAGTTAAAGGCTTGAATTGTTGCTATCAAGAAATTAGGCAATAGGCTCAAGTTGGCTAACTAGGGATTTCAATATCATCTTAGGTAAGCAAAAGGCTTGAAGGGCTAACAAAAATGGCCTTTGATCATTTTCACACCGCATACAACATGTGACCTTGACGAGATACGAGCAAGTTCTAGAATTCTAACAACATGAATGATACACTCAAATCAATCAACAAGATCGCATATGATGAAAGCAGTAAAAAAGGCTCAAAAGCTCACAGGCTTGCAAATACGTAATTCAAAGCATCAAACCATGTTCTCAATATCCACATGCTCAATATCATCTATTCATGGTTCAATCAACTCATGCTCAACACCCAATCCAAACAATACAAAATTTTCAAAATCAAGCACAAGTTACAATCAAGAGATCAACTCACTCCCTACAATCTATGAAAGCAATAAACATGCTAAACCAATAAACGTGTTTCTAATGCAAATGCAACCTAAAATGCTCTACATGCAACTATATGAAAATACACAAAATTAATGCAATTTTTTTATCCACACATTTCATATCAAAATAACTATTTCTCCCCAAACTTAAATGAAATTATATCGCACGTAAGAGAAGATAGAATTTCAATATAAAACTCGTGTGGATTTACCCGATTCACCATGCGGGTGGTGGTGGATAATGGCCCTCATTTGCATCTCCTCATATCGCTAGGACTACTTCTTTCAACCATCACTTCAAGTTTTGTACCTTAATATTGTCTTTAGCCAGGGCGCACGGGTCGTGCGCCTTTGCGCACGAGCCGCCCATGCTTCATGCCGAAGCCACATTATTCCTCCTCCGGGGCACGCACGGGCGTGCTCCTAGCGCACGGTCACCCATGCGTAATGCCGTACAACAACACTCGCTTTTTTTTTTACAAAAAGAAAACAAACAAAAACAAAAATCACACCACAAACCGTTGGGTTGCCTCCAACAAGCGCTATATTTAACGTCTTTAGCATGACGCTTATTAATTTCGATTCGTACCACCTTTGAATGCATATATTAGCTGCTTTGGATCGTGGTCAAGAACCGTTTTTCCATTGTTTGCATCTAGTAATGCATAATTGGGATTTCCAAGCAAGTATTGGAGTCCTGATGTTGGAACACTTGGATTTGAATTATGCTCATGTTGTTCGTGCGCGTATGTACCACCAGTGTTCGTTTCGTTGTGGGATAGCTTTCTTATGATATCACGAACGCACTGACCGGGCATCCACGCACTGTTCATGTGTTCATTGTCCTGTTTCTGCTCCTTTTCGACACCACACACGGGCTGAAAGTGCATAGACATACAGTCTGTGTTTGGTTCCAAACTTTCTTGCTTTTGCAGGATCTTCGGCTCCTCGTAGTCAGTACCACTCTTTTGATGAATGGCACTACATTGTTCCACGACTCTTCAAATGGTGCTTGAAAATTGACCCTTTTGATATTGCCCACCAACAATTGTAACTAATTGGCCCACTTGGGTTTCGAGATTTTTTATCGAACTGGCCATCTGTGTCATTTGTAGCTCTATTTTATCCATCCTTGCATCTTGCCTTGCGAAGCAGCTCCTAGTTTCACTCATGAATGCATTGGATTGATTTATGAATGAGGTGAGGGCTTCTTCTAAAGATGGCTTATTTGCTTCATCGCGAGTAAAGCGGTCCTCGACTCGCTCCCGAACAAACTTGTTTGCATCCTTAACAAGGTGATGGCTTATTCTAAAGATGGTTTTGCCTCTGCATTTGTAAACCCATTCATTACATTGGAGCTTGATGGTGGTGGAATCATATTCTCCGTGCTAGTATATGAAAAATCTTCGTAATTCCCCAATCTGGGTAATAGCACATAGGAGTAGGATTATTCCAATAACTGTAAGAATTCCAGTTATTGAAATCCATTCGAGCGGGTGCATCTATACCAATTCAAAGAAACAAATCAAAACATTGTAAAAGTAGAATTTACAAAAGAAAAATGAAATAAAATAAAAAAAAAGTCTAAATTAAAAATAATTCTATCTATCGCAATATTAGCACCAAAAATTGTATTAGTCCCCGACAACGGCGCCAAAACTTGTTCGCCTTTATTTTTAGCTCACCGCAAGTGTACGATGTAGTTTATAGAATAGGGTAAGCAAGGTCGTATCCACGAAGACTAATAAATTAGTGCGCTAAGTATTGAACTAAGATAGTTTTATTTTTATTTAGACGATCGTAATTTGATGATTGTTGGGGAAGTAAAGACAAGAATAACCACAAGATACAAGATGAAAATAAATATGGAATTATCAAGATAATGAAATGGATTCCCAGGTTATGGTTTTAATTAATATTCCTCTTGCTTTACGATTTAATGAAAACCAAAGTTATTATCAATACACCTATAAGACGATCACAACGGTATTTTATCCTCCCTCTCGAGATGTCTATAAAGTGTAGATTGAAATATCTATGCTAGCATCTCTACTCAACATAAGATACACAACTCCCAAATGCACAAAAGATCAAAAATCCTCACAAATATCACAAACCTCTCGATTATGCAAATATTCATGTCAAGTACTCACGATCTAATATTGAAACTCATCTCTCGAATTATGAATCAATATATCAAACATTCTAAATCATTGGCCAAATGATAAAACAAGAATAAGAACAAAGTACTCAAATAGGCTTCAAGACAATAACTTCAACTAAGATTAAAACATTCAATAAGAGTTCAATTAATCTACTTCCAAAACCCGGAAATCACAAGAAGTTTAGCTACTCATTACAAATAAACAACCCATAGACAAATTGTTCATATTCATGACAAGCTAATGTAGGAGAATTTAATAGTTTTTATAGTTTTTTTAGTACATATCTTTGGAGGAGAAGGGTTAGAGACGAATTTCAATTTTTTTATATGTATCATTTTAAACATGCATTAAAATTATTTATAAGGAGAATTTAGTATTCAACCCCCAAAAATTATTCATAAATGTGTTTTATTCTCGTCAATCAAAATCCTGCGTCGCCACTAGAGGGTGATGAGAAATTGAGAATCCACTCCATACATCTAGTCCCAAGGTTTAAGAGTCTTAACCATTTGGTCACTATTCAATTCCCGTCCAATACTTCCCCTTTTTTTGATAACTCGACTTCCAGGCTTACGATCGACTATGTCCGAGGATAACGGCTTGACCCTCATCACGCCACCAAGGTAAACCGCGAAATGTGCACGCAATGAACAAAGTTATGGTAGGTCTGCTGACGTACAACCGGATCCTCTCAAGTAAAGAGAACAATTATGTTCAACCCCAAATCTAATAATAGTTGATCTCTCCCCAAATCGAACCCACACAAATATTATTCAAGATGAATTCCCACTACATCTTCATTAGCTAGTTTATACCCAGAGAGTAATTTGATAGAGTGGGGTTTTGAACGTATAACCTTCACCATATAGGAGACTTAAGTCATAAGGTGGCCAAAAGGCTAGGCCCTGTTCAATCCTTCCTTTTCTTCCCGGAAAAGATTGAAAATGGCCTAATTTTAAATCACATGTACAACAATGGCCTTACTTATTCAAAAGTTTCAAAAATAGTCTTTTTATTTGATAAAACCCCAAAATACCCCTTATGCAAGGTTGAAAGTAAACTAATGGTTTTTAAAGGTTTTAGGGGGCCGTAAAATGGTATCGAGCTTAGGTTTATTAAGAACTTTTAGTTAAATTTATTATATTTATGTAATTAACAATTCATGAGGAGAAATTACTCCGAGATTATGGATCCTGACCGATGTCCGAGATGTACCCCCTTACAGACATATCGTCAAATATTGACGATGTATGCACAAGAACACCTTAACCAGGTTTCATATCGGGAATACCAACATGAAGAAAAAGAACAGCAGGAGCCGACGGGAAACCTTAAGGCAATACGCGAATGCAGCGAATATTATAAGCGATTCGATGCTTAACTGCATTATATGTTCACTTGATGAACCTTCAAGAAACGGTTCATGAAAATTCCCATCGAACAATGATTCCTGATGGAGTACCTGAGTGGAACGAGATACCTCCGCACAAATCTAAGTTCTCCGAAGACCTTAGAGAAGTCCGTAAGACGACGGTGCGGAATTATGGCAACCGCCATATTCATCTACCAAAGACAAGTACATCGATCCGAACTGGATGGAGACGATGGTGAAATATCGAAGGACACTCTTGAACTCCTTCATGATATTCGAAACGAGTCAAGAACCTGGAGGATGCCGAGTTCTTCCGGAGGAAAGAAGCGTATAGATTTCGGGCAAGACCTATTTACACCAAAAAGGAAACCAACCGAAGTCATACGAAAGATGACAGATGAGGAGAAGATCATTGCTCTAATGAAAGGAAAATCCATCAAAAATTAAAAAGGATGGATATGGAAAAGATGAATCTTAAAGATCTACATGACCTTGCGTAATCCTTCACAGGATTAGCAATTGTAGATTTAAAGATGGACACAGAGATGGAACATTGGTCACCTATGATCCAACAGAAGACCGATTCCACCACCACCACCAGCTTAATCCTAACATCAAAGAAACTATGGGTTCGAATCATGGAGCTCGAGATGAGAGATGCCACACGCTGGGAATTTCACGACCGGAAGTGATCCACTTTCGGGGGACTGGAGGTCGAAACCTCTTTGCGGGAACTCGACAACCTACCGGAAGGCCGAATATTTATCGACGCCTTATGGAAGATCGCACCTCAACCCAATACATCCATATGGGTTGATGTTAAATTTGGACATCCCGAGAATTTAAAAATAGAGAAGTTCTCATTGATGAATGGGCTTGACTATGAGAATTTCAAAGAGAACCCTCGATCTTACAAAGGATTCATTCATTTTACTCCTTGAAATGAGTCTTGAAGGATCGATGAAGATTGCCTCGATATGACCGATGCTAGTACGAAAGGTTCGACCACATCGGAGAATCACTTAAAGGAATTGTCGATGGCATGGCAAAGCTATTCAAAATCCAAGTTCATCGGCACAAGTTATTTCGAGGATTAGAGGATGAAAAAAGAAAGAGATATAAACAAGCCCTCTATAGCCTTGAGTTACATGATATTTGTCATATTGACGAATATATCAAGTTGTTCACCGAATACCTGGAAATCCAAGATTGAAGAAAAGAAAGCCGCATGCCTATTCTTTGCCAAGATTCTCGAGTCCCCGGAGAGAAATGCTTATCGGGAATACAAGGATGGAGCGGAAGTAGAAATCAGTGGCTTAAAAATGTCCTTCCTAAACGCCAAGTTATTTGAATGGTGTTACCAAGCACTCAGATAGGAATTACAAGAGATTAAGAGGAATTAACAAAGGTTCCTCTATGTTGCGTGGATAATGACATCCCAACAATTGTGGGAAGTCAACCAAGGCGGCATGAAGAAGAAGGGCGATGTAAGCCATCCATACCGCCGAGAGAAAGAAAAAGGAAGCGAGTCTTCATGGAGACCTAGAAGATTTTGGTCAAAACAAAAAGACCGGGTTATAAATCGGACAAAGACCAAGACCAAATAGGAGTAGAGCCTCATCATCGGGTTCTAATCAAGCAAGTACAAGTAGAAATCCGGGAAGGAGAACTTTCGGGCGTGCTCACACCAGAGCTAATGAAAGTTTCAAAGACTATAATTGCTTTGGACATGCGGAGCAAGAGGGCATATCTCAATCGCCCGGACAATCAAAAACGAGGAGTTAGACAGGTTCAAGCAACCCCGAAATCGAAGAAGTCATCTATTATCGTGGATTTAATACAGGTGTATCAATTTGAGGATATACCCTCGGATGAAAGCATCTATGAAGAAGAAATCTATTCGACGATGGAAGTGACTCACTCGGGATCGGAGTGAAGAAGAATTCTTCAACAGACGGTCGTGGATGATATGTCGATTCCTCTCTCACACTATAGTTTCTCATAAAACTCTTATGAGAATCATGAACGACGATCCAAAACTTCAGATCTATGATGAGTTTACAATTGGAGCGATGGAAAAGGCTTTGGATAAGATTGGTTTTCGTAATAGAAAACACCAAATTATCCACAGGGTAACAATCGGAGAATTTGCCATTCTCGATGGAGTTTAATGAACCTAATCGAGATGCGATTGATCCCTATTAAAGAAATCCAGGAGATCAAAAGCGAGTTAAAAGAGAAGTTGCAAATACACTCTCGTGGATTCATATTGGAGCCATAAGAGTCATTATTAAAGCAACATTCAAATAAGGGATAGATTCGCCACTCAATCGGCTATCTTTGACAAGCGAATCCCAAACCTCAAGGATTCATGCCTTGAGCGGTTCTTCTGAAAATTTGTATCTTTGGGAAATTGGCATTTAATGTCTATCCTAGAATTGCATACAATTTGGGAGATCAAGATTTCAACAGAGTCCTAACTCTTCATCAAGATTTTAAAAGAGTTGAATTGATGAAAGAATGGAACATACCCTACTCGATCACATACAAGATATCCTATGCTCTCTCGAATACACATCATTCGTAAGATTCTTGAGAAAGGAATTTATTGAAATCCCAAGAATCTTCGAGGACTTTGCCAGGGTGGTTCTACCGTAAATTATTGAGTTTCCAACTATCAAGGAGATCGATATGAAAATACAAGATCAACCGGTCTTCAACAAAAGCGAAGTCTTAGAGTTGAGCGAAAGATGTCTTTCCAACAGACGAGAATAATGACGAGTAGCGCAATTTGGGAAGAAAGGAGACCAAGTACAGTTTCGCGTATCCCGTATGTTTTCAAAACAAAGAAGAGCCGAAATGTCCGAAGAGGTGGCGAGAAGTTGAAGTAATATTCGACATCACTCAAAAAGATAATATTTTTCTTGTGATGTTCTATATTATCTCCAACAACCAATAGTTGGGCGGTATCAAGGAGCCCAAGATAGGTGAAATTGAGTGACTATCACAGAGTTGCGAAAAAATCCTAACAATTAATACCGGGAATTGAATTTCTTGAGGATCATAAACCTTGGGAAAGATTACAAGACGGAATGGAGTTCACAGGCTAATAAAAGATATAGAAACAAATGACCACTAGTCCATTCTCCATATACATTTCTATTGGAATGTTATATGTCAATACAAAGCCAAGTATTTCATTGTCTATATTGATTCAAAGCGAATATGTACTTTGCAAAAGCCGGATGCTTTTCCTAAAGAAATTGGAGAAGAGTTACCAGCTATTGCGAGGAAGAGATTTCTCTAAAAGGATTCTTATCCTTAATAAGGGAATTAAACAAGCAGAAATCATGATCGGAGGTGCGGGCGGTACCCTTACATGGTACAAAGTGAAGATGCCACCAATCTATTTCCATGATACAAAAAGTGCGATGTTTTGCTAGGAAATAATTTCCTACAAACATTCAAACGATTTACACAGAAAATGAGACAAGAAGACTTATTTTCACAACATTATGTGATCATAAGATTATTGTCCAATGATCGGGAAGCATTTTGAGAAAAATGCCTATTAATTTTTCGCAGGCAAGCGTGGTGATGAAGCCAAACTTCGCAATCCAAAAATGGTGAATCGAAGGAAATTTGGTGAAGCTTTATTATCCTATGACAATTTGGTTCTATTCGGAAGGATCGGAAGATATGGGATAATAACTTGTATTCATTCGAGTACAAGGAGAAGAACGAGTTACTCTGAAGCCATTGCTGCACTTATGGATGAGTCTAATGGAGAATCCACAGTGACGTTACCATAGAGGAACAAATATCACTCGAGGATATCAAGAAGAAGATCCAAAGGAATTATAACGAAGATCCTTTGGCATGGTGGGAGAAGAATGAGCTCAAAGCATCCTTAAAGGTTAAACCTGGAAAGGAGTACGAGTTCGTAAGATTTAAACCAATCCTTATGAACCGGGAGGATCGGGAGGTGTAGGTCCCAAGGGTGTGAGTGTAAGGTTTAGAAGGGGGTTGAATAAACCTTACCAAATTTTTCGATTTAGTCCTTTTTAAAGTTCGAGTTGATACTACACACCCTGTCATGATGGGACGACCAATTTAGTTAATCAAGAGAGTTAGTCACTCAAATGACTCATTGAGAGCCGTTGATAGAATAACTCACCGTAAGACTGAATTAGCTCAACTGTGGTTTGATTTCAAATAAGACTTAACACCCTTAATATGGTTTAGTAGAGATTTAAAGCTTGATTTAGTACTTAGAGATTATCTAATGGATAGCAAATATGTCGTGAGAATTAAACAAATATGATGCGCAGAATTAAAGTCTTTGAAATGTAAAAGACACGATAAGTTTTTATAGAGGTTCAAGATGGGGTAATTCTTCTACTCCTCTCTTTCCAACTCCCGGAGGAATCCACTAGGTATTGATCAAGATACATACAAAGTGGTAATGTCCCGATACAAGTCTTGATCACACAAAGGTGACTTGATCCTTTGGGACTCGGTCACCGAGACGCCTTGATCACTCACCGGCTTCCCGTGACGACTCGGCTTCTTCACGGGCGGTGCCTTGCTACTACAGCCCACTTGCTCAAGCTCTTTGGATTTGATCACTAAGCCCTCCAAAAGCTCAAGACTTGGTTCAACCTTGAACCTTCCTACAATCCTTCGTGGAATGTAGACCCCTTGATTCTTCAAGAATTTCCTCTTCAACTCGATTGAAGTTATCTTTCCTTCACAGGTGAGTGTTGGATTGATGTTCTTCGTAGTGTAGGCTTGAGGATTGAGCGTTTAATAACTTGAGAATATTTCAGTTACAATTCTAATAATTGCTCGAATGTTTGTGGTTCAGTCACCTTCTCTCGAGTCATTCCTCGGCCTTTTATAGTGATCTTTCAAAAATTTGCCCGTTGAAGAGATAGGCTTATTTTTTAAAGTCACTTGTGGTCGTTGGCTTGTCTTGTTGCGATCCTTGGAATTGCCATTTCCTCGTATGAATTGTTCTTCACCTTTTCAGAGTTCGACACGGTGTAGTGCTTCCCATTGGTTTATTCCTTTTGCACGCTTCGGACCGAGCACTTGAGAAAGGTAGCATGGAGATATTACTTGTTTAAGTAATTTCTTGATTTCGTGCAACGGATCTTTTTCATTATCTCGACTTGATCGCATTTCCTTGCTTTCCCCAGGTGACTTAGAGTCGCTTCCAATCATCGGATGACTCTTCATCACTACTCAACTTGAGACTTGGCTTTTCTTGAGTTGACTTGACGATCGACTCCACTCACCAGTATCTCACCGCTCCTTCAAGAGAGTTCTCGTCTTCTCTTCTTTGTCATACTCAAATTGCCTTGCAAATGAGTCTTCCTTCTAGTCTCCGTTGTCTTCTTGCATGTTTGGGCATAGCCGATTTAACTCAAATTGACTAGCCCTATTTATTACAATGCGCTTTACAACAAAATTGGGGTCCGACTTCCTATTCTAAGTTTTACATGGCATTCATCAAAATCTAAACAATAAATTTCCCAACAATTTCCCCCTTTTTGATGATGCCAAAACTTAAAACATTCAAAATGTAAATAGCAAAGATACATACGATAGTGCATTCACATAGAATGTATGCGTAGAATCAATCCTTTTATTGATCATAACATTCTTGTTCTTTTACACAATCAAGTTTACAAGGTGTATCGAGCAAACATTTGTCTACACAAAAATAAAGAATTTACGACTTTATTGCGAAGACTTACATAGCATGTATTTACATAGTAAAATACATGAAGGGGTGAAAAGAAACACTTCATCTCCTTCGCGCCTCCTTCTTTCATCTTCCTCGCCTTTATCTTCTCGGTCTTCTTCTCTTTTTCTCATCTCCACTCGCTTTTCTTCTTCTTTTCATATGCTTTCCGGCTTTTTTTCATCTCTTCTTAATCTCTCTTGTCTTTCCCTCCCATAGCCGAGTTTGTCTCTTATTCTCTTCTTCTATTCTTTTCGCATACTCAAGATTGCTTTTAGCCACTTGCAAATTGGCTACTTGGTCAAGATTTCCACCCGGTGATCCCTCCTTTCTTGCCTGGATCTACGTACTCAATGTTTTTGGCGGAGGTCTAGGTGCCAAGCCTCTTCCTTCATCGCCGCTTCTTTCTCTCCTCTCCCTGCCTCGGGCGTGTATTGATCTTGGGGTCTTCTTCCCAAATGAGTGACCAGGCGGAGGATCGCCGAGTCTCAGAGTCTGCGCTCGTCGCTTCTTCACATAACGTGAGACCCTTTTCCCCAAGATAAGTCCCAAGCTTGAGCCATGACATATTTGCAAAGTATCCTTCGGGATGCGGCGTTTTAAATTCATCAACTGATCGTGGCTCGGTCCCGACATCCGAGATGGCATAAGTGTCTCTTCGCTTTGAATGCCTCCATGTTGTTTCAAGATGTTCATAACCCGGGCATCCATTCTTCCTTCCACTTCATCCATCCCCGCTTCAATTGTCTTTCTCTTTTCAGCCATAGATATAGCAGAGTGTTGGAGTGGCGAGTCACAGGAGTTTGTCACGATAATATCACCGACAAGACCTTGTTGGGGGTTTGTGCAATCATCAAGGTCACATCTTTCGATCCTTCCCCAAACAGACTTTTCTTTTCTTTTGTTTTGACACTTCCTCACCGTTTCCCTTCACAAATGCTTTCTCCTTTTCACCTTCAGGATCTCTTTAGCGCTTTAAAGTATTCCTCTTCCCCCTTTTTGGCATCATCAAAGGAGAGGAACACTGAAACATATCTTGGCAAGTAGGAAGTCGAGCTCTGGCGATAGTCGAGTTTTGTCTCGAGTCCGCTGCGCGAGTATGCGGCACGAAATAGAGCGAGTAGCGTTGGACTCACAAATTAGCTTCATCTCAGCCATGAGAAGGCTGAATTTACTATCCATGTTTTCTTCCATATGCTAGAGATCACTCTTATTTTGCTCACGCAGCGACTTTATCTCGGCGAAGTGAGCTTCATGCATGTGCTCAATGTGTTCTCTCAATTTCGTCTTTGCATCGGCATTCTCATTTCGCCATACCAACAGCTTGTTGAACAATGTCCTGAAGTATCTAACTTGTTCCACACGCATTGTTTGCTTTGTTGCCACCATTCCTTTATCCTCGATCATTATGCCTCTCAAGTCGCAGTAGGTTGGCATCTCTGTTGTCCAATCCGCATGTCCATAGAGGCCTGGTGCCTCTCCATCCGTTCAATTTCAGCAAATAATGCTTTGAACACCTCCCGAACTTCAGTTGTTTCTTCCAAGTGTACTGATGGCCACGCAGTCAAAGTCATAGCCACTGAACGATGGTACCGACGGAATGACGGAGCCGGTCCGTGGAGGCGTGCGAGTTCGTTCTCGACTCTTTCCGGGAGGTCGGGTACCTCCAGAGAGAAAGGAAATGATTCTACAAAGGAATCATCACGGCCAACGGGATTTGTTCAATGATGAGAGGTGCGCGTGAAGTTCCTTTTGAGTCGAACCCGCTGCACTGGGGAGCCTGTGTAGTGGACTCTGTTTCACTGGGTCTTTTGTGAAGTGGACCCGCCTTTTGAGCCTCATCTCAACAACCTTCGTTGGTCTCAAATTGGTTTCTCCAATTGAGTAGATCGGTCCTCGGCCTTATCGGAAGCGTCATCGGACGATGATAAGATTTCCATTGGTGGCTCATCATCAAAATTGAAAGTTTGACGAGTAGTCTTGAGATCGATTGACTTGCTCGTCCTGGGAACATCCGCACCGGAGTCTTTTGATCTATCACGGGGATGACTCGGCTTCTTCGTCGCTTCGATCCCGAGAAAGGTTACATCGGATTATCCTGGGAATCATGAAGCGCGCCCGATCTCCTTTTTCGGATGGATCAATGATAGCAGGAGGGGATGTTCTCTACTTCAGTTTTCCTTACCCCGGAAGTCTCAACCTCCCGTGGGCCTTCATTACCTCCTCGCAGCCTCAACTGCGCAAATGAGGCTCGACCTTCCTTTCGACGAAAGTCACTGTCTTAGGGTCTTCGTGGTGGCATCCATTGAGTCTCAACCCCATGGATTGCACTTTCATCGCCTGCAGTGTTAACTCCCAGGCTATTCCTTCCCGTGCCTCGATCGATCGGCGCGTCATTAGCTGCGAGATTGGCACCTCACCGAGACAGTCTCAACTGCCGAGCTTCGTTGATGACAACTTGTTGTGTACGTTGTGGTTGTTCCTTCTCCACTTCGCCTCCTAGATTCGTTGTGGAGTCATCTCGCAGATTCTCCGACCTTGCTGCGGTGGAGGGAGTTTCCCCCTCACCGGCGCATCACCGGGAGTGACTTGAAATGGGGTCACTCGTCTCCAAACTCCCGCTTTTTCTCATCGAGTGTTCAAAGTTGGGCAGTGGTAAGACACCTTCAATAGGGGTTGGCTCGACCGGGTCCCTACTATCCCGTTTCATCGCCGCTCCTTAAATCCTTCTTCCGAGTGAGTCAGGAAGTGGTGGCAGAAACAACGGTGGCGATTTGGCGCACTACTCCCATTGGATCGATTTCACCGTGTTTTGGAGGACTCTCCGCCGTCCTCCATCATGCTTTTCTCATGAAGGATTCGGGATTCATGCATTGCTTGCTGCATTTGCAACTTTTCTGTGGGCGCAGCGAAAGGTCCGATCCTCATCACTTTCTCGATAGGATGTCGGTGAGGATGCGTATGTTCTGTGGGTGCCGTGAGAGGGGCAGATGTTGGCCTTCTCTCTTGCCTCGCCTTCCTCTCGCCAATCTCTCCTTCTCCTTATCCTTGAAGATCTGCAGGGTATCTCGTGCGCTTTTCTTCATCCAAAGGCTTTGAGATCACAGAGGTCACCCAAGGAAGTTCAGCCCTTCTTCTTCTTCGATAAATTCAGCCGAATCGCTTCTGGATCGACTCAATTTCCACTTCCTCCACTCTCGACGATTTTGGATGTCCGGATAAGGTGGGGATAGGATCATCACATCACTATCATCTCTATCACCTCTTTTCTTGTGTCTCAAACTGGTATGCGAACTACCGGTTTGTGTCTTGATTTGCCTCTGTCATTGACGCCTTCAAAGAGACTTAGTCATTGTTTATCTATAATGTCCGAGACTCTCTTCTCCCAGCAGCCTCTCAGATTCTGCTCCACCGAGTGGTCGACTCAAAATGGCTTTCTCAAGCTCGAGTGCTTGATGATTCTTCTTCATCTCCTAGTTTGTACCAGGGATTTCTGGTTCGAGAGAGAGTGTCTTCTCGAGTCTTGGCGCGGGGGCCGTGCCGGTGTTTTCTTCGAGGAGCCGGCCGTCTTGGCTTATCAGTTCTCCTCTTTTTGACGATCGAAGAAGGTATTTGAGAGTCCTTCTCGACCACCGTTCTCAGGCGTACACACGGCCGTAGGGGGTGACTGACTGCGGGGCGGGAGCGGTTTTGTTTTTCTTTCTTTGCGAGCATCGGTCTTCTTAGTAGCCGCAGGGGCATTCTCTTAGCGGCCGCAGGGCGCTTTCTTCTTTGGTGGAGAGGAAATAGTTGTATCTTCAGGGTCACCGATTCCCCTCACTCGTGTCGTCTCTTGCGTAGGCTCTCTTCTCGCGCCATAAAGGTTTGATCTCAACATCCTCTTGTTTACATGGAACGCCTTTCCATGTCTAAGAGGGACTCCTTTCACCTCCATCACCCGCCAATCACTGTGCCATATCCTAGGGATCCTCCAAATGCACCATCTTCCTCAAGGATTTGTTCCCTACATTCTCGGCATAGTCTGGCATAGACAAACTCAAATTTCAGGTTTATTTTCCTTTCTTCAATGATCGCAAAATGCCATTACGATCAACTTTGCTTTGGATTGGTCAAAGCCGCCAAATTTGATGTCTATGCATTTGGCAACTATGTCCAACAAACTTGTGGTAATCCTCCTTCAAGAAATCTTGTTCGTTGTGTAAACTATTTTATCAAAGATAGTCGGGCTTGGCTATTTCCTTCCAAGCAATGGCCAGGTTTACATCAACTTTCGTTGATTTCGATGCTCCTTCCGCCGTAGTGAGCGGTGTTCTCGCCAAATCCTTGGCGAGAGATGATGAACTCCTTTCCGTGAATGAGGATTTGATCCCATCATGAATCTCGGCGTTCACATAGAATCGCGCGACCTCCTCCACATAGGTCATCGGATATTCCAACATCGAAATGGTTTCACCCGGATGTTTCCAATTTCTCAAAGAATTTTCTTCACTAGGTGTCGCGGACCCCTGTTTCACCATGCCGTCAAATCCACAAAGAGACCCTGTGGATTTGTTTTCCTAACTTGACAAAATCATAGGTTGATGCCATTTTTCAGATTTCACCGAAGAAAACTTAGAGGTTGATTTGAAGATAGATAGGGTTTTGAGAGAGTTTTGCCTTTGCTTCTAAGAGAAGTGAACGGTTTTGGTAATATGAGAGAGAGAGAAGAAAAAAGAAAGCTTAAGTATGGTTTATGAAAGGACGTGCGGGTGGTTTTTGAAATGTGATCGAAATCAACGGCTTAGATTTTGCACGCCGATTAAGCATTTAATGTCTCGTATTTAATGCGGCAAAGATTTATATCCAATCATAAGCTTGGTGTGCGGCTTTTGCCTGACACGCGTCATAATTATCTTGACGTAATTCTTAAAAAACATTCCCGCTTAGTAAAAACGATCGTTTTTGTCACTTTGCTCATAAATGACTCACTTTTACCCTCACCGGTTTAACTCTTCTTCT
Organism: Rehmannia glutinosa; assembly: GCA_016081115.2. Lineage (NCBI taxonomy): Eukaryota > Viridiplantae > Streptophyta > Magnoliopsida > Lamiales > Orobanchaceae > Rehmannia > Rehmannia glutinosa. The sequence continues at coordinate 235,768 of JABTTQ020000422.1, read as the reverse complement.
CACAGCTTCTCTTTGTGACTCAAAAATTGTCCGACTCGGTATATATAGTGTCTTTCCGATACGGTTGATTTACTTAGGCGATTTGTGAGTTCACTCTTTTTCCTTTTTGTGTTCCATTTCTTTTCTTTGATTCTTCTCGAGTGTCACCACTCAATTAACCCTAACTCATGCTTGAGTTCTTCAAATCTTGACTCACATAATGGTTTTGTGAAGATGTCACCCAATTGTTTATCGGTTGAGATATATTCCAAGATGATGTCCTTCTTTTCAACATGATCTCTTATGAAGTGATATCCGACATCGATATGCTTTGTTCTTGAGTGCAACACAGATTTTGAGTGATTGCAATTGCACTTGTGTTATCACACATGATTGGAATTTCCTTTTCTTCAACTTCATAGTCTCTCACCGTTGTCTCATCCATAGGACTTGGGCATAACAATGCTTGCCCTGCAGCCTATGTATTCTCGGGCTCACCAGAGGTGGCTATTGAATTTTGCTTCTTGCTAAACCAGAAAATCAAAGATGTTTCCTAGCATTTGACATGTGTCCGAGTGTGCTTTTCTCTCAACTCGCATCCAAAGATAGTCGAGTCCGAATAGCCAATTAGTTTGAATCCACCTTCATTTGGATACCATAAGCCAACTTCTTGGCTTCCTTTCAAGTATCTCAAGATTCTCTTAGTCATTATCATATGGCTCTCTTTTGGAGCAGATTGAAATCTTGCACATACACCTACAAAGAAAGGTGATGTCCGCCTACTTCTTTGTGAGATAGAGCAATGATCCAATAAGTGCTCAGATCTTGTTTGATCTACAGTGCTTGCCATCCGCATCCATGTCCATTTTGATCGATGTATTCATTGGTATTTTCACGTAAGACTTCTCCTCCATACCAAATTTCTTCATTAAATCTCTCGGTGTATATTGTTTGACTTATGAAGGTTCCATCCTTCAGCTTGTTTCACTTGGAGTCCAAGGAAGAATGTCGCTCTCCCATCATGCTCATTTCAAATTTGCTTTGCATGAGGTTTGAAAATTTTTCACATAGCTCTTTGTTTGTGGATCCAAAAATGATGTCATCCACATATATTTGAACAAGCAAAGATACTCTTTTCTTGTCTTGGATTCTCAAAAGTGTTCTATCTAACCTTTTGTGAATCCATTCTCGCTTAGAAATTGTGACAAAGTATCATACCATGCCTGGGTGCCCGTTTCAATCCATACAGAGCTTTCTTGAGTTTGTATACCTTATCTCCAAGAGTCTTCTCGCTCAAATCCTGAGGTTGTTCAACATACACTTCTTCTTCCAATAAACCATTTAGGAATGCACTTTTTACATCCATTTGATATACAATGAAATTCTTGTGAGTTGCATAGGCAAGAAACATCCTTATTGCTTCCAATCTTGCTACAGAGCAAATGTTTCATCAAAATCTATTCCTTCTTCTTGGCAATATCCTTTGGCTACTAGTCTTGCTTTGTTTCTTACCCTACGTAACCTTCCTCGTTCATCTTGTTTCAACACCCATTTAGTACCAATGACGTTTTGATGGATGGGTCTTTGAACTAATTCCCATACTTTATTTTTTTTCAAACCGATTCACTTCTTCTTGCATAGCTTGAATCCAATGTGTGTCATCTAATGCTTGTAACACATCTTTGGGCTCTATTTGCGAGATAAAGCATGTGAACATAGCTTCTTGTTGAGTTCTGATCTTGTTTTGACACCTTCTCTTATATCTCCAATGACAAGTTCTCGTGGATGGTCTTTCACCATCTTACATCAAGTTGAAGTAAGTTAGCCGGATTCATCGTCTAGCAGCTTGTGTTTGCTTTGATCACTCTCTCGCACTCACTTAGCCGCAAATTTTCCAAAGATTTTATGAGACTCACTATCTCATTTTCATCTCGAGTTTATAATTCCAAATTTCTTCAAAAAGATAGGGACTCTTCTCAGATGGTTGATGATTCACTTATCACCGACTCTTCAATGTCTTCTCCATTTACATTTGGCTCACAAATACCACATAAATGGATTCTTCGCAACCATAGTCCTTTTGTTGAGTACTCAGAGGCTTTGCTTTCACCGAGTATCCTAGAAGATACCTTCATCGCCTTTAGCATCGAAGGCCTTTAGATTGTCTTTGCCATTGTTATGGATGAAGCATTTACATCCAAATATTCTAAAATATGCAACATTTGGTTTTCTCCTACCCAAATCTCATAGGAGTCTTTGTCGGTTAATCCTGCTTATCATACATCCTGTTTTGAGTGTAGCAAGTCGTGTTAATTGCTTTCAAATTTCAAAATTTTTTGGTAACCCTACTTGACCTAACATGGTCCTTCGCTTCTTCTTTTGAGAGTTCTATTCCTTCTTTCTCGCAGCCTCTCTATTCTCATTTGGAGTCCTTTGCACGGCAGATAATTCATGACCAATGCCATTTTCAATACAATATTGAGTTATTATCCCATTGACAAACTCGGTTCCTTCCTGTGCGATCTTATTTTGATAATGGTTTGATCTTTTCATTTTGAATTTTCTTCATTAATCAATGCGCTTTAGAGAGTTTCTTTCTTTTTACACATGAATATAGTCCATGTATATCTTGAGTAGTCATCTACTACCACCAATGTATATTTATTTCCACTTATGCTAGCCGGTTCAATCGGGCCAAATAGATCCATATGTAGCAGATGTAATATTCTTGTTGAAGATGGACATGTCTTTTCTTTGAATGAAGATTTGATTTGTTTTCCTTCCTCGACATGCATCACATATACTCTCCTTCAGATATCGAGTCCGAAGTCCTTCCACAAGATTACTTCTTGCAAGCTTGTTAATCGCTTTTGAAATTTAGGTGACTCAACGTTTTGTGCCACAACCAACTTGATTCACCAGTGTCTTTGCTAATAGACAGTCGCAGTGTAGCGGTTGACCAATCTACTACATACATGTTCTTTGTCTCCGCATCCTTGCAACACAACTTCATTCGATTCAAGATCCTCGATTTGGCATATACCCATGTTAAATCCAACATTATAATCCTTGTCACGAGTTGGCCGATGCTTAGCAAATCAAGTTGAGTCCTTCAACATATGCATCATCCGTGATTTCTAATCCATTTTTCTTGATGGATCCAATGCCTCTTATTTCTTCCGAGCTTCATTTCCTCCAAATATGACTTTTGCTCCTTTAACTTCCTTGAATTTTAATAGATTTTTCTTATTTTCTCATTATATGTCCGGAATGTTTTTATCCATGTACCAGGTTCCTTGCACTCACTGCTTGAACCCGCAATCAAGGAAATTAAGTTTTAGGTACCCATACTTGTCTCGGGTCCCGAGGGGTTAGAATTGTAAGATGATCCAACCAACTTATAGCCAAATGATTTGACTCTAAGGGGTTGCCATCTATCGCCCATAATCATAATTAATCTTGACAAATTGCTTGGGAATTCTAGTTCATACAAAATTGCTCTTTTGTCTGTATGCCTGTATATGTGTTTTAGCAATTGCTTCTTTGGGTATTTGTGGTGTCTCTCCGAGTGTAGTGCCTAGGTGCATATGTGTCTTTGATGAAAGCTCTTATACTTTTGGAATGGCCTTTGTTGAGTTCTGTGCCTTTGCCATTTGGGCCTATATTCCATAAGTCTATTCTCGATAGTTCACATTATTCCAATCACTTGGCTTGGATATTTTCTACCATTCCCATCATATGTATTTCTTTTATAGATTTTCTGTGGGTTTTTGGTAGCTCTGTTTCTTCTTTACAGTATTTTTCTTTTGGAGTTTGGCTTGAGAACTCGACCAATCTCTTCTCACTTGTCCTTTCAGCCGCACTCAACTCGGTCGTTTTCCTTTTCTTTATAACCAAGGCCAGTTTGCTTGTAATTGTGCTTTGGAGTGAATGTGTGTGCACCATTTGAAGTTTTGGATTTTTTAGACTCTTCATTGCTTGAAGATCCTTTTTCCAAAATTACTTTTGAGGTTTGGCATAGCACGGAGGAATTAAATCCTAAGCTGTCTTGTCTCCACATTCTCTTTGACTCATAATAAGATCATCCAAAGATTTAGATGCCTTAGTGAATGAGGCAATAACATTTTTGATGTCATTCTCCTCTTTTCTATGGCGGCTATTTCTCGCTTATTAGCTTGGCATTTTCAAATTTTTAAATTTTTATTCTCATCGGCTATTTGACTTAGAGTACTCGGCTCCTTAGTCACCGTGAGTTTTGCTCTTGAGTAGGTTGTTTTCCTCATTTAGTAGTGTGTGTGAGGATTTAATGTGTTCAAAATCTTTCATCATTTTGCCTAATGAATCATAAAGATCAGTGGGTGATGAAGTGTGTGTGTCACAAATCACTATCACTAGAATCCGAGTTTGATGAGTTAGAGTGTACCTCATCTTCTTGGTCGCTTGATCTTGTTCCTTGGCCATCAAACGATCGGGGCTTCTTCTTCGAGTCACTTGAGTAGTCGCCGCTACTCAATCACTGTCTCTCTCGACTTATTTGTCTCAGCCTTCCTCTGCAGCCAACATTGCTTTTTCTTTTCTTGTCTTCTTTCTCTCAAGACCTTTCTTTCTTCTTCATTCCCCGTATTTGTTGACTACATGATATGGGCAAATAATGGCATAGTGACTTGCCGCTACAGTTCCAAAAGATAGATATTCAACCTTTTGATCACCTCTTTCCATTCTTGGATTGTCACCTTTGATATTCAACTTTTTGATGATCTGTTCTCTTGGTCAGCCTATCTTCCTCTTGACTTGGAGGGAGCCGAGTGTCTTCCTCGGAAGATTCGCCGCCTCTCTTGTAGTTCTTATTGAAGAACTTGTTGAACCTTTTAACCATCGGGCTATTTCTTCCTCGATCAATAACTTCTTTGACCTCAACTCTCTTTCCATCCTTAACAATTAGAGCAATTGCTTGGGGTACAAATTGCCTCTTCATGATCTTTTCTTCTCACCCAAATTCGTAGGCTTTGAGGTCCGAGAATAGTTCATGGTTGGATGTCTTTGATAGGTCCATGGAATGTCTTAGTGCCATGACCTTCATTTCCCATTCACCGAGACTTTTAGATCTTCATACACATTTCTTCAGGTATATTCCTTTCCAAGTGCGATAGCTCATTGGTGATTTCTCGGAATCGAGCATCCAATTGATCTAGTTCTCTCCTCGAGATCATTTTGAAGTTCTCAAATTTCTATACACCACCGATAATTTGTTTTCTTTGATTTGCTTCCGAGCCTTCACAAATCAATGTTAGCTTGTCCCATTTCTTTAGCCGTTTTGCATGATTTGACTTTATTGAACACGGCTTTGTCCAAGGTTTTGTAAAGGATGTCCTTGGCCACATTGTCCAAGTTATATCTTTTTCTCGTCATCATTTGTCCATTCAAACTCTTGGTTTTTCAACCATAGCTGGTCTAGGGCAACATCCTCTTCACCTTCAAAATAGCTCTTCTTTCACACCGTGTTCACCTTTAAAATTTGCAAAGGCCCATCCTCTATCACTATCCACATCTCATCATGTATTGCCGATAGATGAGCCTCGCATACGAATTTTCCAATCATCAAATTCTTCAATTGTGAACATAGGGATACGTGTCAAATTTGCTTCCATGATAATAAATTTTAATGATAAAAGGAGTTTTGAAAATTTAAGTACTAAAGCGGACTTTGAAAAGTTTGGAGATCTAGTTCAAGAACTAACATGTGCGGAAGGCTCAATGAACCAACCGCTCCGATACCACTTGTAGGTCCCAGGGGTGTGAGTGTAAGGTTTAGAAGGGGGTTGAATAAACCTTACCAAATTTTTCGATTTAGTCTTTTAAAGTTCGAGTTGATACTACACATTTGTGTCCTTGATGGACAGCCAATTTAGTTAATCAAGAGAGTTAGTCACTCAAACGACTTGACCGAGTTGTTGATAGAATAACTCAAATTGTTAAGACTAAATTAGCTCAACTGTGGTTTGATTTCAATGGAAGACTTAACACCCTTAATATGGTTTAGTAGAGATTTAAAGCTTGATTTAGTACTTAGAGATTATCTAATGGATAGCAAATATGTCACAGAATTAAACAAATATGATGCAGAATTAAAGTGCTTTGAAATGTAAAAGACACGATAAGTTTTTTATAGAGGTTCAAGATGGGGTAATTCTTCTACTCCTCTCTTCTCCAACTCCCCGAGGAATCCACTAGGTATTGATCGATATACAAAGTGGTAAAATCAAATACAAGTCTTGATCACACAAATGACTTGATCATTTGGGACTCACCTGAGACGCTGATCACTCACCGGCTTCCCGTGACGACTCGCCTTCTTCACAGGCGGTTTTGCTTTGCTACTACAAACCCCACTTGCTCAAGCTCTTTGATTTGATCACTAAGCCTCCAAAAGCTCAAGACTTGGTTCAACTCAACCTTCCTACAATCCTTCGTGGAATGTAGACCCCTTGATTCTTCAAGAATTTTCTTCTTCAACTCCATTGAAGTTATCTTTCCTTCACAGTGAGTGTTGGATTGATGTTCTTCGTAGTGTAGCTTGAGGATTGAGCGTTTAATAACTTGAGAATATTTCAGTTACAATTCTAATAATTGCTTGAATGTTTGTGGTTCAGGTCACCTTCTCTCGTAGTCATTCCTCGCCTTTTTATAGTGATCTTTCAAAAATTTGCCCGTTGAAGAGATAGCTTATTTTTTAAAGTCACTTGTGGTCGCTGGCTTGTCTTTGTTGCGATCCTTGGAATTGCCATTTCCTCGTATGAATTGTTCTTCACCTTTTCGTAGTTCGACACGGTGTAGTGCTTCCCATTGTTTATTCCTTTTGCACGCTTCGGGACTCGAGCACTTCGAGAAAGGTAGCATGGAGATATTATTTGTTTAAGTAATTCTCTTGATTTTTGTGCAACGGATCTTTTTCATTATCTCGACTGATCGCATTTCCTTGCTTTCCCCATGTGACTTAGAGTCGCCTTCCAATCATCGGATGACTCTTCCGTCACTTCAACTTGAGACTTGCTTTTCTTGAGTTGACTTGATCGATACTCCACTCACCGTATCTCACCGCTCCTTCAAAAGAGTTCCCGTCTTCTCTTCTTTGTCATACTCGGATGTCTTGCAATGAGTCTTCCTTCTAGTCTCCAAATTGTCTTCTTGCATGTTTGGGCATAGCCGACTTAACTCACTTGACCAAATTCCTATTTATTACAATGCGCTTTACAACAAAATTGGGGTGCCAACTTCCTATTCTAAGTTTTACATGGCATTCATCAAAATCTAAACAATAAATTTCCCAACAAGAGGATATGCAGTAAGATACTTAAGGAACATCTTGACCTTAAGTTAATATCACCAGGAGTTTCTCCATACAAAGAAATTGTCTTCTTAGTTAGAAACCATGGAGAAATCAAAAGAGAAAAGCCAAAACTTGTTATTAATTACAAGGGATTAATAACATTTTGGAGTTCGATGGATACCATATCCCAAGTAGAGAACATCCGTTAATCGCATCAAAGGTGTCAAGATATTCTCAAAGTTCGATTGCAAAATGCGATTCTACCGTATTAAGATGGATGAAGAAAGCAAGAAGTTCACAAACTTTCTCTACACCACAAGGACACTATATTTGGAACGTGATGCCCATGGGATTGCTAACGCACCCCAAATATATCAAAGGAAGATGGATAATCTCTTCAAAGATTATTTCGCTTTTATGTTCGTGTATATCGATGACATTCTCGATAGCATCAAAGAACATGAAGGAGCATCTCAAACATTTGGAAATATTTTCGGATGTTTGTCACAAGGAAGGATTAGTGCTTTTATATAAGACAATAATTGCAACAAGACAGTTGAATTCCTCGGATTGAAATCGATGAATCTGAATCATCCTACAAAGTCATATTGTAGAAAAGATACAGGGATTTCGGATACACCGAAAGACAAGAAGCGAGCTTCAGTTTTCTCGAGTTGTTAACTTTGGCTGAATGTTTATAAATAATCTAGCACATTACGAGGAAGGTGTTTAGCCCATTGCTTAAAAAAGATGCAGATTCAAATGGGAGAATGAACATCAAGAGGAATTAAGCGCTCAAAGAAGTTTGCAAAAAGCTTCCGAAACTTGCAATTCCACAGGATGAAGATGAACTGCTTTTACACAGATGCCAGTGATCATTGGTGGGCAAAGCATTCTTACAAAAGCCACACCAAATGGAGAAGTGGCATGCAGATATTGCAGCGTCTATTTACGTATGAAGCAACTCGGTGGCATATCAACGAAAAGAATTCTTTTGCAATCGTAAAGCTTTCAAAAAATGGCCTTTATTTCTACTCGCTAAAAAGTTTATCTTAAAAATTGATAATTCAAGTGTCAAAGCTTTTCAAAACAAAATTGAATCAAAACCGAGAAAAGCTAGGATACTTAGATGGCAAGTCAATGTCAATATTATGATTATGATATTGTCATTATAAAATCTCATGAAAATGTTCTTGCAGATTTTCTAACAAGAGATGGAGGGAATTGAAGGCGATTCCATCCTCACCGCCTCAAGATATCTTGGAGACCGGATGGAAATGCTACTCCGAGAATTTGATACCCTGGTCATCAATGCCGATTTGGCCGAAAACTACAAAGGGAATGATCGGACAAAGTAACCGATCGTATACGAGCATGTGTCCTGGTCTCACTCTCTGTGAGGACGGCATTTCAAGGCCACTCCTCCGGCCGCTAATAAGCAAACGGAGCGTTTAGAGCGCATGGCTTCCCAACCTCGTAGCAGAGGATTCCGGTACTTTCTAGACAAGTCCTAAGTCGACGAAATGTTGGCCGAAGGAAAACTGATACTCCTGAGTCAAATCCCAAGTTATCACATCAACCCAAAGACGTCCGGGGTAAGGGACGGAGAGATCAATCTTAGGCCTATGATGGGTACTTCTAAGGTTGATATTAACGAGATTAAAGTTTCTTCTTCGCGAAATATACCAGAGAATTGGGAGAAACCGATAACCAGTGCAAGGGATATCTCTAGAAAAATAAAGATCGATGTTTTTGGAAAATATCCAAGGGTTTGGATGTTACCAAATTCCACCGAATAAGTGAAGAGGTGGTACGAGTTTGAGCTTTGGCCTCAATCTATACTATTTTTACCAGGCTTCCTTCTGAGATCACAAAATTACCAAAATGGATCCGGGGAAGCGGTTTTACGAGTCTTTGGTCCAACAATGATAGCCTAAAACGAGGGGATACATTGAGCCGTATTTCATAAGTGCAAAATAGAGCCCGGCTTTTGGTGGACATGAAGCCTTCCATTACATTAAAGCTTGAACACGGATGAAAGAGCCTTCAAAATATCGGGAGGCTAGTTCGTAAAAGATAATTGGCCGTGACCTTTCAAGATCGATAACTACAAGAAGGGCATGGGGATTGTGGGTCTGTCTCACTTTGAGATGGACAAGGTCAAGTTTCCGCTTCAAGTTTTATCAAAATTCAAAAACGGATTATTCCCGTTGAATACTATGACAGAAAAAACTACAAGATTCACGGAGAAGACCTATTCAAAAGAAAAGAAATCTTCTCGGGGAAAACAAGTCACGGGGAGTAAAGAAACTCACGGAAATATTGCAATATGGCTCACATAGGCCATTGGGAACTTCGGTCCATTCAATGTTAAAACCGTAAGAACCTGGAATTTGGCAAAGGATTCCACCAAAAGTCGATCGGAGAAGACCGTGATTTTATAAGAAAGAAAAGTCACGTAAGTATCCAAAGTTTCGGGACCACCAAAAAGAGATTCCCCAACAAAGTCAGTGGAGACATGTGACTCCAGACAGAACAACCCACTCAAAGAAAAGACGAAAAGTGGGTCCAGGAAAGATGCCGTCCAAATTACTAAAAGACGAAGGACGAGTCAACATGATTTGGAAGTTTTCATAAAAACTTGGATACCGGACAAGAGGAGTCCTAACCCATGTGAAGATGAGTTGGATGCCAACTAATTGCTACAAGTGGAGCAATAATTCAAGGATGAAAGAGACCTCCACTTAGGGGCAATAATACGTAACATGAGGTCTTCTACCTCTATAAATGTCGAGATCTGCAGTATGCCAAAGGCATCGAACATCTCCCTTAGTCTTCTATCAATAAATTTCATTTGTAAAATTTGTGGAGTGTTTAGAATTTCCAGAGTGTTTTCGCTTTGAGTTTTAGTTTTTAATTTTATGTACAAGAGTGTGATAGCCTTTATGAGAGGCTAAACATGTTTTCTCCTCCCAAAAGGAGATTACTTGTTTGGTAAATGGTTTTATCATGATTTTGATGATTTTGTTTTTACACCAAAATAATGTTTTTAATTGTTGTCCAAATACTCCTAAATGATTTAAAATGGTTTTAATATTTTCCTGAGTATTTCTTCAAGTTTATTTTTGACAAAATTGGACAACACATTTAATGTTTTTGTGTCAACGGTTTTTACATTGAAACTATATTTCTAATGTTGTCCAAAATACTCCCGATCGGTTTAAAATGTTTTTACTAATTTTTTGGAGTATTTCTTGAGGTTTATTTTCAACAAAATCGGACAACATTTCATTTCGGAGTCGACCTGGTCGAAGAAGCGACCTGTACTGGAATGAATTTCGAGAATGCAACTCACTAACTCCCAAAATGGGTCGGGGACCGGTCACCATGATGGGCGGCCGCGCACTTAGAGCACGGCCGACTTCCCCATTGACCGGCCACCCCGTGTAATATTTGTTGTGTTCTTTTTCTAATCTTATTTGTGCGACGACCGTGCCTTAAGTTTGACAAAAAATGTAATCGTTGTGCAAAGACATCTTTTTCCTTAATTTGTGGGATTGATTTCTAATGACTCTTTTCTTCAATTGTCTTGCAATTTTTACGTAATTCATGTCCCTAAGAGGAGCCTATCATGTACAAGACATCTTCTATAAATAGAGGAAGAATTGAAGCAACACAAAAGAGAGAAAACTACAACACAATAAGATACACTCAAGAATACACTTGTTCTTACATTGTCTTATTTCTTGTTGTAATTTGCCTAGTGCTCACTTTCACATCTTTGAGGTCTAGGCTATTCTTGATTACACTTGCACTCTATTGTATTATCAATTATCGAGTTGTAATCTTGAATTTTTGGGTTATCATTCAACACAAGATATCCTTGTGAGTGTTCTTGTGGTAAGAACATACTTGGGTGATCTAGGTGTTAGGTGTGAGAAGATTGTGGTAATCTTCTTGTTGAGGTGTTGAAGAATTTGGTATTCAAGGTTGAAGATTGTGGTAATCTTTACAAGGTGCCGTTGGAGATTGTGGTAATCTTCAAGAGAGATTGTGGTAATCTCAAAGGTGGTGTTGAAGAAGAGTGCGGTGCTCTTCAAGGTGTTGTTGTAAGTTGGTGTTGTATTAATTTTGGTAATTAATAAAATCTTTTTTTCTTTTTGAAATCCATCCCTGATATATCTTTGGGGTGGTAGAGGATTAGGCCCTAGGTGGGTTGAACCTCTATAAATCGACGTGTGTTGTTTACATTTTGCACTTTATTATTGTTTTTGGGCATTCGGTTCTAAAAAGAGGGCGAAATTGAAAAGATGGAGATAATCTATTCACCCCCTCTAGATTATCGTAGCCGCTTGACTTACAAGTGGTATCGAGCTAAACTCTTTGCAAGCTCGTTTCACATTGCATGAGTGAAGAGAAACGATCGTCGCTACGAACGAAGCTCATCTATCCGCATCTCCACCACAAAGCCACCACTATTTGATTCCAAAAATTTTACATTTTGGAAAGAAAGAATGGAATGTTATTTACAAAGTTGCGGGTTCGATATTTGGAACACCGTCATCAATGGAGAATCCATTCTCGACGAAGAATACACCACACACCTCTAAAGGCTTCAAAGAGCTCAATGATGAAGAGAAGAGAAACATCTTCTTAAATGGTAAAGCTCTTAATATTTTACATTGTTCACTTACCACTTTGGAATTTGATCATGTTGTATATTCGATCGGCACATGAAGTATGGCAAAAATTAGAAGCCATCTATAAAGTATATGCAAATAAAAGGAGCAACTCAAAAGCATCTACTTCTCAAATGGATACAACATCAAATCCAACAATATGGGATGAGCCTCTTACAAATTCCGATGATGAAGTCGAAAAATGTCTTATGGGCTTCAAGAAGAAAACAAGGTAAGTTCTAAATATTCTACCTCTTATGATAATGATTATAGTGATTTGCAAAATGATTTTGATGAACTACAAGATGAATTCCAAAACATACTTGTTAAATACAAATATTTGAAAAAGGAATTCATTGTTTTAAAGAATGATAAGGATAGTTTATTTACCTCCTATGAATCACTATCATGTGCTCACACCACCACTCTTGACAAGGTTAGAAACCTTGAGAAAGAAAATAGTACTCTTGTTGAGGATATAAATTGCTTGAAAAATGATTTATCTAAATCCAACTTGAGTCCGATAGAATAACCAATATTGTTGATTGTTGTGATAATTCAAACTAGAACTTGATCATAAGCCTAAGGGTGTCAATCACATGAAAAAGAATCAAGTCTCTAAGACGTTGGTCATTATGCTCCTAGAATTATTACATGATTTTATTGCGGTAAAAAGGGTCATACGGTAAATACTTGTCGGGCTAGAAATAGCTCTAATTATTGTTGGAGACCTAAAAGTCTCAAGACTAATCCCAAAGGACCCAAATACATGAGGGTACCACAAAACAATGTCATATTAGGTACCCTATAAATAATGATCAAGAAAATTTATACCACTGAAGAAGACATCAAATGACCGTTTCATTTGATCAAAGAAGGAGAAACTATTTTCGACAAAGCCAATTTCCAAGAAGAGGAAATAATCAAAAATGGGAAGAACACAATCCTTGAAATGGCAAAGACATCATCAACAAGATAATTTTCAAAGAAGAAGAGATTTTCAACAATGGGAAGGCAACAAACCTTGAAATGGAGTAATCAAAGAAGTCATCATCAACAAAGTGACTTCCCAAAGGGAAGATATCATCAACAATGGGAACGGCACAACCCATTGAAATGGCGTAATTGGTAACCCGTATCTCCCTAGTTAAATATGCATTTTATTTTGTTATTATGCATGCTTTTATTTGTGTATTAATTGCAAAATGAGTTTTCAAGTATTTATTTTTTTAATTAAGGTCTTCAATATATATTTGTGCTTTTAAAATTTTTTTGAAAAAGAAGACCTTATATGATGTTTTTAAAACTCTTGTGCACTTTTGTAGACTATAGTGTGTTATCATTTCTTATGGATTTTTATGGCATGAGCTTACTTGTGATATCTTTTAGCCTACACTTTTTTCATTATGATTTGTGCTAGATTTGTTTTAAGAATTGTGTAGATCTACATATTTTCACATATGGCCATTTACGTCATTATTTGTCAAGAAAGGCATTAATTATCGAGGCGTTTACTTGTGTTATTCTTACTCTTATAGACTCGATATATGTATTGCCATGTGCCTATGTGCTTCTTTTTCATAGTATTTCATACAAGTACCATTAAGAGGATTTTTAAATTTGTTTTAAAAAAAAAGGCACTATTCGACATTTGATTGCACATATTTGCTTTGTCAACTCTTTGTTCAAATACTTCTTTTAAATGAGGTCTCAACTATATGCTATCGGATTTTCAAAATTCAAAAGAGACCTTTTATAGATTTCTTAAGCTTATTTGAACTTGCATGATTTATTAGACTCTTGATGATATTCTAAATGCATAGTATGTGTTTCTTGCTTCATGGTCTATATATATATATAGTGTCTATTCCTACCATGCTCTTTTTGCAAGATATTTTGTGATTGATGATTGAGGCATGTTTTTACACTTGGGCTATTTTTTCTTGCTTATATAAGCGATGTCGTCGCAATGAGTTTGTTAAGTTGTGTAGATGAGAAATGAAGTACTCCAAATATTAGTTACCTCAAAATATTTGGATGTAAATATTCTATTATGAACACCTTAGATCAATTGGATGCCCTATGATGATAGTGATGAAGAAGACAAAAAGGGTATTCTGAACAAACTCGATGACCAAGGCAACATTGGTCGAACTAAGGCGAGGTTAATAGCTCGAAGGTATTTTCAAGAAGAAGGTAATTGATTTTGATGTAATATTTGCACTCATAGCACATTTAGTAGCTATTTGCATTTTTACTTGCCCATTCTTGTTTTAAGAAAATTTCAAGCTTTACCAAATGGATGTTAAATCCAATTTTCTCAATGGTTTTATTCAAATATAAGTCTATCGGAGTTTAAAATTTTAGGCCAAATGATTTTTATAAAAGGCCTTGACGGTTGATAGACTTAGCTATTTTTGTAAAATGATTTTACAAAAGGTAAAGTTGACACTACACACTTCTTGTTTTAAAAAAGGGCAAGGTTGGTTACTTGTGCAAATTTATGTTGATAATATTTATGGTGCTACTAATGAATATTTGTGCAAGATGTCTTTCTAAGTTGATACTAAGTAAGCTTGAGATGAGCATAATGGGGAAGTTCAATTTCTTGCTTGACTACTAATTATTCAATGCCAAGAAGATGGTTATATTTCAAAATAACTCTTGAAGGAGTTAAGATTGAAGAAAGAAGATTCATTTCAACCTATATGGCTACAAATGTGAAAATTGACAAAAGGTTGAAGTAGGCATGATAATTGACAAACAAGTTCGAGGTACGTTTCTCTTTTATTATTTCCATAGACTCGACATTTTATATGCCTTATGTCTATATGCTCGACTTCAAAACTATCCCAACGAATCTCATTAAAGTGCCGTTAAAAGAAATTTTCAAACATTTAGGCATTTTTTTCTTATGACTTGTTGTATCCAAAGTCTTAAAACGTTATTATTTTTCGATAACAAGTCCGTGATAATATTTTTTAAATATGGTTCGTCATATTCGAACTAAATATATTGAGATTCGATAATTTTTTTCAAAGGGATTATTGTTTAACAAAAACTTGAGATGTGTTTAATTCCGCCTCAAGTATAACTCGCGGACTTTTTAATCACTCACCGCCAAGTATTTTACCTTATTTCGAGCTTAATTATGACATAATGTATAATGAATAAGGTCTACGTTTGCATTTTGCACGTTTTCAAAACTTAGGGGGCGAAAAATCGGATTTTGGACCAAATTCGGGATTTCAAAAACAGAACCAAAATAAATGCTGCGGCAGGGCCGACCGACGCCCATGCCCTGGACCTGGCCGCTCGACGATTTTTTGGTTAAAAATGGTTCTGTTTCCGACTTAGCCATTTTGGCTTATTTTGTTCATTTTTCGTCCCTTCGCAATTGCACACAAATTTCACTCCAAATTTGTTTTATTGCATACATTTCATATCTTGGATGTATTTAGGCTCGATTATCATCATCATTGCTCATATTCACCGATTAAATGGTAAGAATTCTACTTTTTATCTCAATTGGGTTGAACCCTCGAGAACTCGACATATATGTATTTTCTTGATGAGATTTGTATATGTTTATAATGAGCTTATTGATTGTTGATGTATGATTTTTATTAAATCGCATTTGGTGATGAAAAACTTGGCTTGATTTCATTTACAAGGGCTATATATATCTCTTTCAATTTTGACGCCCGCCAAGTGTTCGATAAAACGTTTCAATGAAAAAATTCATCACCTACATGATTCTCTCCATTTCAAATGTCTTATATTTTTATAGAGATCATGTTTTGCTTATCAAATGATATTTCATAAGCTTCTACAAGTCGTATAATTCGAATCTTCCCTCCTATTTGGTTTATAAGCTTCATTATTCAAATAGCTCGATACATCGCTTTAGTTGCGCACTTTGACATGATTATATGATGTTTTTATCGTGCTAATATTCTTTTTGATGATTCCAAAGGGGAGAAACAGGTTATAAGCTCATTAGCTCATAAAAGCTAAGTTAAGCTAAGCAAAAAGAAGTTATAAGCTATGGCTTGATAAAGCCATAAGTTGTGCATTATACTTAGTCCAATTGTTGTATGATGGACTTATATACTTGTCTAATGATGTTTTGTTAACAGGGAGCTTATAAGCTCTTGAACCTAAGATCAATATGTAAAAGCTAAGCTTTTAGCTTATGTTTAAGTTGCTTCTATATAACTCTTTGTTGTGCATGTTGATAGGGGAGCATTTGTAATATGTGGTTTAATATCTCTACTTCCATCCTTGTGTTTATATTATGCGTGGAATGTTGTCGATCACAACGGATAGTTCTTTTTAATCGGTAAAATTGTTTTGTTTTCAAAATCGACCTCGTTAAAATTGTTTTGGTTTGTAATCATCAAAAAGGGGAGATTGTTTGGTAAATGGTTTTATCATGATTTTGATGATTTTATTTTTACACCAAAACAATGTTTTTAATTGTTGTCCAAATACTCCTAAATGATTTAAAATGGTTTTAATATTTTTCGAGTATTTCTTCAAGTTTATTTTTGACAAAATTGGACAACACATTTAATGTTTTTGTGTCAACGGGTTTTTACATTGAAACTATATTTCTAATGTTGTCCAAAATACTCCCGATCGGTTTAAAATGTTTTTACTAATTTTTCTGAGTATTTCTTGAGGTTTATTTTCAACAAAAATCGGACAACATTTCATTTTGGAGGTCGGCGACTGGTCGACTGCAAGAAGGCGACCTACACTGGAATGAATTTCGAGAGAACGAACTCACTTTAACTCCCAAAATGGGTCGGGGACCGGTCACCATGATGGGCGACCTGGCCGCACCCTAGAAGCGGCCGACCCCCCATTGGGCCGGCCACCCTGTAATATTTGGCTGTGTTCTTTTTCTAATCTTATTTGTATAGTGACTGGCCGCTTCTTAAGTTTGACAAAAAAATGTAACCGTTGTGCAGGCAACAGACATCTTTTCCTTAATTTGTGGGATTGATTTCTAATGCCTCTTTTCTTCAATTGTCTTGCAATTTTTTACAATTCATGTCCCCAAGAGAGCCTATCATGTACAAGACATCTTCTATAAATAGAGGAAGAATTGAAGCAACACAAAAAGAGAGAAAACTACAACACAAAGAAGATACACTCAAGAATACACTTGTTCTTACATCAGATTATTTCTTGTTGTAATTTGCCTACTGCTCACTTTCACATCCTCGAGGTCTAGGATATTCTTGATTACACTTGCACTCTATTGTATTATCAATTATCGAGTTGTAATCTTGAATTTTGGGTTATCATTCAACACAAGATATCCTTGTGAGTGTTCTCGTGGTAAGAACATACTTGGGTGATCTAGGTGTTAGGTGTGAGAAGAATGTTGTAATCTTCTTGTTTGAGGTGTTGAAGAATTTGGTATTCTTCAGGTTGAAGATTGTGGTAATCTTCACAAGTGCCGCTGAGATTGGGTAATCTTGAGAGATTGTGGTAATCTCAAAGTGATGTTGAAGAAGAGTGTGGTGCTCTTCAAGGTGTTGTTGTAAGTTGGTGTTGTATTAATTTTGGTAATTAATAAAATCTTTTTCTTTTTGAAATACATCCCTGATATCTTTGGGGTGGTAGAGATTAGGCCCTGCGTGGGTTGAACCTCTATAAATCGACGTGTGTTGTTTACATTCCGCACTTTATTATTGTTTTTGGGCATTCTTCTAAAAAGAGGGCGAAATTGAAAAGATGGAGATAATCTATTCACCCCCTCTAGATTATCGTAGCATTGACTTACATTACTCGATGTAATAAATTTTTCTTTAAGTTCTTAATAAAATAAAGGTTGTTTGTTCAACATGTGTTCATAATGTACTATTGATTCATCCCTTTGAAGAATTACTTTTACGCCTTGGAGTAGGAAACGAACCAAGGTCGTGGCTGAGCGATTCTTTTCGGAGCCTGGATAACTTGCGATCATCTTCCCCGAGGTGAGGTGAACAGTGAGAGTTGTTTGTCAAACGATCCGGGGCGATAATTTTCCGATCGGTGGCGTTGCGAACCACTTAACCCTGTCTTTGCTTTGGCCAAAAGAGGTATGAATTTTAAGGGATTTATTAATTTTACGAAAGCATGTTGGGCTGATATGGTCGTAATGGACTATCTCCATTTTCACATGTAAACCTTAGTTTGAACCGATAACACGTAATCGAACATATTTTAATTCTATAACTTTGTTAAGTTTATCTACCGAAAACCCGACATGATCTTTTTAAAACCTCCGAATGGAGACCGGATCTAAGAGCAGAATAAATGCCACGAATGAAACATGTGACAGAAATCGAAAGTGTTCATATCCTGCGATATCCGGAATCTAATTTAATCATGTTTCCTTATTTGTTATAAAGGGTATAATGGGAACTTCAAATAATATTTCAAATCTTTTAATACTGGAAGACTATTGTATAGAATCGAAACATCAAAAGAGGCCATTCTTGAATTTACCCCTTTTCTTCCCCATAGAATTGAATGTTATGGCCGGTTTACAATTTGTGTGAAAATGACCCTTTTGTTTGGACTATATGGGAACTTAAGCCACACACATGGCAAAGAAGGCCCACCACCCTCACAAACACATAGGATGACCCTACATATAAAAACACAAAGGGAAATGCAGTTTGAAATAATGAGTCAGAAGTGAAAATGACAAGATTGGTACACGAGTTTGCTTGGTGGGCTTATAATGCCAAAATAAAAGATGGGCTGTCTTTAATTGAAAGTCACATGGATGCATGTGATGCTGTTGCAAAGTCTTGTGTTTTTCCACATTGATTGAGCAAAACAGAGAATGACACTCATGTCATGTTTATCTGCAATTAAGGCCAAAAAACTTAAAACAAGCTTGCAAAACAAACAAATTTTAATAGTGGTGGACTATGACTTTTCTTTAGGCTGGCTATGCCTTTTGCTTTGGTGGCTGCATAATAAACCAGTGAATGTACGTTGGGGATTGTGTGGACATTAGAACTAAAATTGGTGATTTTTCTTTTACTTATTTAGGTGCATGGGATCTATTAGATAACATTTAGTATATATAGGTCTATTTTATGTGTTTGTATTGGAAATTAATATCTTTTTTATTTTCAAATTTAATTACAATAAATGATATAAATATCCCTTTAAGCTTGTAAATTACAAATACATTTTGGTCTTTCTAAATGGAGACTAAGGCAAATTTGGTGGAGCCGCACACTAAAAGGAAAAGAGAACGTTGGAACACCAGCCAAAAACAGGTTAATGCTGAAAAATTCAAAGAATATTGCTACAACTATAACAAGCCGAATCATAATACCAAGAACTGCTAAAGACAACTGCAGAACCACTAACTTGTTTCCCATTAGTGATCGCACCAATTAAGAAGGGTACTAGTCAAACATCCATAAATTTCAAGTGTAGATACATGTGCTTTTAATCACTATGATGGGTTGATATGCAAAAAAAAAAAAAAGGGTCATTTCAGTGAGCAACTCAAGATGATATTTGTAATTTATAAATGGGATAATTACAAAAAATCCCCCTAGATTTGGGCTAATTATAGAAAAAACTTAATAATTTTTAAAATTACAAAAAAAACCCGAGATTTGATTATGTCTTATATTTTCCCTCTTCATGTGAAAATATATTTCAAAACCCCTATCATTTAGAAAAATATTACGGTTTCCCTTTAAATTCAATCCATAATCAAACCTGAAATATCTTTGGGTTTTTTAATAATTAGCCCAAAGCTCAGGGGTGTTTTTGTAATTATACCTTAATGACAATGATTAAGGGTCGGAACTATTATCCTGAAACATCATCAGAGGTAAATGTTGAGTTATCAGAAAAAGTAGCGCTAAGGTTACCGACAAGAGAGAGGTGGTCCTCCCACAACCCTAAACCCAAACATTGTAAAGTTGTGCGCACGTGTTACCTCGTAGACCAAGAGAGAAAAGGGCCCACCTTATAATCTTGTGGAGGAGTTTTAGGCTTTTATTACATGTCACAATATATGATAAAGTTTAGGTGCACTAGAGATTTTTTTTTTTCCTCTTCTTTGTACATTTTACAATTCAATGTCATTTAATAGTTAAAAGCCTATATCTTTGTCAAAACAGCATGGACCTTACTCCTTACATTCATGTATTATGGGAATTATACATAAAATTAGATATATATTTAAGGCTCCGCAGGTCCCGCTAGTCCCCGCTGTGCTTTCTAAAATGTTAGGCCCCTGTCTGTCGCGCCCGACTACGCCTATCACTTTTTAACACAATTTGTTAGTAGGTAGCAAGCTAGAGAGTGGATTAGATAATCTTTTAGATTTTTATGCAAAGATTGGTTTTAAATAATTTTTGTAATTTTAGAGTGTTAGAATATTTGAAGAAAGTTATTATTTTTAATTTGATTGTGTTAATAGTAAAGCACACATTTTAATTTGACCTTATTAATAGTAAATGACAAATTTTAATTTAACCTTATTAATAGTAAATGTCAAATTTTTGGTGGTTAAATGGCATATTTATGCCTATAAGTATAACTTACTTTCACATCTGAAAAATACAAATAAATCACAAAATTTCCATATATCTCATAAAACTCTTGCAATTTAATTTTTGGTGATAATTTTCAGGCATAATTTCAGTTCGCTGGAATAGATAATCCGGTTTCCTCATCTTATCTTGGGAAACTGATGTCCAGAATAGGAGACGGGTTTGTTTTAAGGATAGTGTGTTGAACACACAATTCGAGCTAATTTTTTTATTTTGCTTACTTTGCAAATTATACCGATTCAAAATTTTTAATTCATATAAATTGTACTAGAAGAAACACTACTATTTTCCTTCAAACTTAAAAAAGATTTTGAGAAAACTTCTAATACACTTTATATTGACATATATATCTGCAAATTTTTGGATTTATGCCTAATGCTCATATTATTAAAAACCTGGCGGTAGAATTTCGGAGTTGATCATTTTTGCAGTTTTGTTTGGGTATCATATTCTGGATCAATTTGCAATTGTTAGTTTTACTTAATCATTTGATAAAGTGATGATTTCAAGTTGTTTCCACCTTATTATAAAAAAATGGAATTCAAACTTTCAATCATCAACTTTTTGCAGTTGTTTTGTTAATATTTTATTGCCAACTCAATTAAGCTTCATAGGTCCTCATTAGTTGGCTATCTTTTTTTTTTTTTTTGAGAAGAAATGCAAATTGTATTAAAATCAGGAAATAGCTTCCTGAGAAATCAGATAAAGAACATGTGTATGGACCTCTCCTACAACCGACTCAAAAGAACTCCAATTAAAAGCATGACGAGCTAAAAGGTGGGCCACATTGTTTCCCACCGTTTTACACAACTGGGTACGATTATATCAAAATGAGAAAAGCTAGTTAAAATATCCGAAATAATATTTCCTAGATAAGAAAGATCAACTTCTTTGTTCTTTAGTTTGTAGAAGACTGTCTCGTCATTAGTCTCCTCTCAACAATGATGCGTCTCGATCCCATTTCCTGGCTAATTCTAGACCTTGTCCGCAAGCCCACGTTTACGCAATATCAATTTCCATTTCGTCCTTATAAAGGCGTATCGAGATGTCTTCACAATTCCCTTGTTTCTCTAATCACAACCCCACAACCCATACCAACCGACTTTCGAATAGAAATATCGAGTTGATTTTTACGAATTAAGCGTCGGGAATCCACTTTTCTCGAAAGCTCAATCTCCTAGGCCGGGGCGGTGGGTTTGGGATCGCTTGATATTCACCAACCGGGACATTGTCATCCTGATACGATTATAATGGTTGATTCTTTTATTTTGGAAATGGAGGGCGTTGCGGGCATACCAAATGCTCCAAAGATATCATGACAAAAGCAATGTGGTGCACTTCTTTTTCCGGCATATCGTCGAATCGAACTTACCCGATCAAAACGTCCTCTACCTCTTTGTGGAGTTTGGTGCTAAACGGAGAGGGAGATAGCCCAAAGAAAAGACACCTGAGGGACAATCCCGGAGCGTGTTCGAGAGATTCGCTTTCCATTCCGCATCGGCTACATAATGGGTCGTGAACCGCCTGTCTGATCATCAGGTTGATCTTGGTTGGGAGGAGGTTATGTAAACATTTCCAGAAAAATAATTGCACCTTCGGTGGAACTTGTAGGTTCCACAGCCATTTCCATAATCCTTTCCGTGAATCTGATGTTGATGTTGCACTGCCTTCATAATCGACAATCGTCCTCGCCACCTTGTATCCCGATTTTACCGAATATACACCGTTCTTTGTAAGGTGCCATGCAATTGTATCTTCACAAGCCGTTCTCCTGAGTGGTATTGCTCTTATTGCCTTCGCATCCTCCTCATTAAAGATCTCGTTAATAAGCGGGAAGTTCCATGAATTGGTTTGTGGGCATATAAGATCAATGACACGCAAATCCTCCGCATCGTACGAAACACCCTGTTGTGCGCAGAATTGTGGTCTGTCAGGGATCCAAGGGTCATCCCATATGCTTATTCGAGAGCCATTGGCGGCGTTCCATCTTATACATTTAGTAAGAATTTTCTTTCCCGCTATAATGCTTCTCCACACAAAAGATGGATTATTGCCAATTGGAGCGCGTCGAGAAAATTTTTATTAGGGTAATATTTTGCTTTTAAGCACTGTGCCAATATCGAATTTTCCCCATGTAGCAATCTCCAACCTTGTTTAGCCAGTAGCGCCTCGTTGAAGCTTTGTATATCTCGAAAACCCAACCCTCCATCAGATTTCGCTCGGCACAATTTTTTCCAACTACACCAATGTATTCTTTTCTCATCCTTTTTCTGTCCCCACCAAAACCCCCTGATCATTGAGTTAATCTTGTCACAAATCTCATTTGGGAGTAAGAAACAACTCATAAGATAAGTCGGGATAGCCTGTGCTACAGATTTGATGAGTACTAAACGCCCGACATTTGAAAGCAAATGTCCCTTCCAGTTTTTTAAATTTTTCCGAACTCGCTCAAGACGCCGTTAAAAATATCCTTCTTTGATCTTCCAACTACCGCAGGGAGACCTGGTAAATGGCATGTTTCTCTCTGAGGTTCACCCCAATTTGATTTGCAAGATGTTCTCGTCTTTGTGTTACCACCCCTTTGCTAAAAGATATTTCGATTTTTCAAGATCGATTCGTTGCCCCGACGCTTTCTCGTAGAAGATCGATGATATCTTTTGTCGTTTCGATTTCATGCTCGTTGGCCCTCCCGAAAATGATGCTATCATCTCGAAGAAAAGATGGGAGACGATGGTGCACGCTACTAATCCGAATCCCGTGAATGCTTCCATTTGTTTCGATTTTTCGTATTAAGGATGAAAATGCCTCTCGCACAAAATAAAAACAAATAAGGAGAAAGTGGGTCTCCTTGTCGAGCCACGGGATGGTGAAAACGTCTCGCCGCTTACCATTAAGAAGAATAGAGAAAGATACCGACTCTACACATTTCATGATCAAATTAACAAATTGGTCCTTCAGTCCCATTTTAAGCATAACACTTTTAAAATCAAACCAACTCGGGACGCCTCTTTTTTGGAATTAAGACAATAAGGGTGTGATTAAACTCTGGGACTGGACTCACCATTAAGAATATTAAGGATTACAGGCGGTGTATCGACGAATGAGAGACCATAATTTTTGAAAGAAAATAGCGGGCATACCGTCCGGGCCTGGTGATTTTGTAGGGTGCATCCGGGCTAAGGCTTCAATGACCTCCTCCTTCGTGAAGGGTCTCGCTAGTGCTTCGTTCATCTCGTCCGTTATTTTTGTGTCCACCGCGTCAATGGCCCGAACCATGTCCAAGTCTCTGTTTCCATCGTGAATAGCTCCTTGTAATATTGAAGAAAAGTGTGAGCAATGTTATCCTCATCCTCAATCCAGGCGCCTTACTCTGGGGATTTAATGCGCCTAATTTGGTTCAAGTTGTTATGCTAAGGCCGTTTTGTGAAAGAAAGATGTGTTCTTATCCCCATCCTTGATCCAATTTGTCCTCGCCCTTTGATGCCACATCTTCTCCTGTTTAGTGTACAACTCTGAAGTAGGGTTTACGTGTTCTTCCTTTCCGTCAAGAGAGGTGTGGAGGTGGGGTCGGTGCGGGTATTTTGCGAGAGAGGTTTCACATTCTTTTATTTGATGCTCCACATTACCAAAGTGTGATTTCTCCCATCCTTGGAGTTCCACTCCACAATTCTTAATTTTCTCGTCAATGGATTTCACTTTGAAGGGTAGGTATCATCCCTATTCCAAGCCCAAGTAACCGCCTTCTTACAAGATTCATCCATAAGCCACATCGTTTCAAACCTAATATCTTTCTACGTTTTTCCTGTTTCTTTGGTCACGAGACGCCTCCAAAGGGACAAATATCGGGCAATGGTCGAGGCTATTCTAGCAAGATGGTGTACTTCGTAGTCCGGATACATAGTAATCAATTCTAGATTCCCGAAACTTCGATCAAGTCGCTCTTGAATATTATCTTCTTAAGTTTGACCATTTGTCCAAGTAAAACAGAATCCATTATATCCCAAATCCTCCAATTGAGCACCTTGCATTGTGTGATTGAAGTTCTCCAAGTTCTGATTACGTCTCGTGCTACCCCTGATTTTTTCATAGTTGAACAAGATCTCATTAAAGTCACCCAAGCAAAGCCACGGTCCGGAATTTGTTCTTACGAGGTCCGAAATTAGAGCCCATGTGTTCCCTTTTTTATTCTCCTCCGCCATCCGTATATCCCCGTGAGCCTCCAAGATTTATCGCCCTCTACCCATCCCAAATGTGATGTTGGGAGTCCGAGAGAAGAGTAAAACGGTTGTATCCTTCCATAAAAGACATAAGCCACCTCTACGTCCGCCATGCAACTTATCACAATCTACCGCATGCATTCCATCATAACCAAGGTTTTTTGTTGTCTCAACTATTTCATCACTACTCAGTTTTGTTTCCATGATAAAAACAAACTCGGGATCTTTTGATTTAAGAAACTGTTTAAGCGCTCTCACTTTGTCGGTTGGTTCCCAAGCCCCAAGACGCTTCCAACTTAGGCAACTCATTGTTCCCTTGGAGTCGCCTCCGCATCCTCCGCCGATAATACGAATTGAGTCGGTATGTCAAAGAGACCGAACCGCTTAGGTTTTTGGGAGAGTTTGAATCAGCTTCTGTGTCCATTGGACTATCTGCATGGGGGAGGGCGTTTACGGTGGGTGTTTGGATTAGGTTTTTTCGACTCGGGGTTTTTCGGGTTTGGTTTTTTTTTTTTGGTGTAGGGTTTGCATGGTTGTTATGGATCTTGTGGATTTAGGTTTGGGAATGTCGACCCGGTTGAGGTGGAATCAACCGTTTGGGGTTTAGTTGAGGAGCGGTGGGTCCGTTGATTAGTATGTTGGGGTGTGCATGGCGTTGGGATTTGTATTTGGGGTTTTTGGTTTTGAGGAACTTGGTGTATGTCCAGGTGGTTAAGTTGATGATTATTAGTGAAAGGAAAATGGCAGCTGGTTATTGGCAGGGGGTTTGTGGGGGTGTAAGTTGGGTTTGTTTGGGTGTGTGTCGGTGGTAAGGTGGAGTTTGTGTCAGATGTTGGTTTAATAGATAGGGTATTGAGAGATATATTAAGTGGAGGTTCAGTTGGAGTGTATTTGGGTTGGGGTGGTCGGATGCTGTTGGCATAGGGGCTTGAATTTTGAGGGGTGTTAAGATTATGGGAATTTGGGTTTAGAGGATCGTCTTGCATGGACAGATGGCGTCTCGGGGTGGATGCGGAGGCGGAGTGCGGATCTTTTGTTGGAGCGGCTCTTTTAAAGGGAGAAGCTTTAAGCCATGTGCCATACCTCATATTTGCTGTATCCTGGCAGTCATTTTTGTCAAATTCATCGCAGTTCCGGAAAAAGTGACCAATCATTCCACAACAGAAGCAATAGGTAGGAAGGGATTCGTATTTCAATGGAAGAGTGCGCAGCTTGCCTTTCAGTTTGATGGATTTTACTCGAACAAGGGGTTTGGTTATATCTATTTGGACTTTGAATCTCAAGAATTTTCCGAATAATCCTTCATTGTGTTGTCTAAGCTTTCTAATTTTCCGATTTGGTTTGCTAGAAGGGATGCATATGTGGGATTCATACATGCCGAATATCATACACTCGCCCATAAGGTTGCATGGGTAACAGATCACTTCCGATGGTTGCTCGCCTTCTCCGAGTTCTCTGATTGCAAAGAGGCCGCCTCGAAGTGCGGCGGTTGGTTTAGGATAACCCACTCCCGTTCATCCTTGTTTTCAAAATGAAACAAGATGAGTCCATTTCCTTATTCTCGTCCTTCCACAAGTCCTTTCGATCGCCAGGCTTTTTTCATCACTTGATTAGGTAATAGGGTTTCCATGATTTGTCCGAAAAAGCTTTCCCACAAGGCAAAATGAGGTTGTTTGGCGGGTTTATGGGTGTTGGAATCGATTATCCAAGTCAACTATTGTTCCTTCAGAATAATGGATTTTCTACACCAAAGAAGCTCCATCACGATCGGAAACTCTCCTGGATCGTATCGTATCGGGCGGTTGACAGCGCTGCGACAAAACCAACAAAACGAGACAAAAGAAACAAAAAACACAAACCCTAGAGGAAGATAGGGGGCGGTGACGAGAGGGGGGATGGGGTGGGAGGAAGAAAACAGGAGAAAAGAAACAAAGAAAAAACAGGATAAGGAAAACAACCCTAATCTGAATAGTACAGGGAATATTCTTGCACAGAAAAAGAAAAAGTCAGTCTGACAAAGTACCACGCCAGACACACAGGTATGGGTTTCATACAACTAGGAATTTTTTGAGGATCTGGTTTGGGGTTAAAGGGGAGGAAGACAAAGAAAAGAGGCTCATGTAAGTGCTGCGTATTGGTAACGTTGGGGACGACGGATAAGGTGGAAAAAGGAACAAAACCCTAAAGGGAACCAACTCAAAGTTGAGAACCATACTCCTCACGCTAGAGAAGAACTAATTATGTTGTATTAGTTGGCTATCTTAATCGTTAGATAGTTTGGCTTATTAACTCAATTATGCCTTTATAGTACTGCAATATTATAAAAAATGCTAATGTATATGTGAATTACTTGAAGTTCACATGCAATTTGGATGATTATTTGGATATTAAATTGGTTCTAATATTTATTATTTTGGACTAAAGAGATTAATACCCATTCTATTTGGAGTTGAAGTTGTTGGTTCGGACTGATAAATTAACACCTATGCAAATTTGGAGTGGAAAGAAATTGCAATTTGGACTAAAAGTTGGACTAACCTTTGGACTAATAAGATAGATTCCATATGCTTATTTGGAGTGAAAGAAAATTGCAAGGACCTTATAATAAAAATATGAATATTTTAATAAATATGTTCTTATTGGTTTTATTTTGATTGATTGATCGAAGTGCTAAACTTCTTATATTGCTTATTTCAAAAATGACATATGAATCAAACAGTGGTGGGTCTAAGTCCATTGTGCCAACACCGGCTTTTGTAGTCAACCCCATGCTCAATGTGCCGATTAATCATGGTAAAATAAAAGAAAAAAGTTTAAAGGTTTGAATTTTAAGTGGTGGCAACAAAAAATATTTTTCTACTTGGCACGGTTCTTGACTAAAAATTATCCCCACTTAGTGAGGATGACTTGATGCACACAAATGGTTAACGTTTTGGTTGCTTGGATACATATTGATTTCTTGTGTAGAAATTATGTCATGAATGACCTTGCGTATTCATTGTACAATGCTTGAAGAGAATCGCTAAATAACGTGGATTTAAAATAAATAAATGTGATAAATGTGTCTATGTTAAAGAGACTGGAAATGACGATGTCATGTTATGTCTTTATGTAAGTGACATATATTTATCATTGGGATTAATGATAAGATAATTAAGTCCCCAAATATGTTGAACTCGAGGTTTTAAATGTTTAGCTGATTTCTCGGAATAAAGATCTCTAGAATTTCAATTGAGCTTGTTCTTGATCAGTCACATTATGTGGATAAGATTATAGAGAAATTTGGTAAGTATGACACGTCATTAGCTAGAACTCCGATAGATACAAACAAACATCTATAGAAGAATAGAGGTGAGGTTGTGTCTCAAGTTGAATACTCACAGGTAATAGGAAGTTTAATGTACTTAATGGAGTTACACGACCAGACATTGCTTATGCAGTGAGTAAATTGAGCAAATACACGAGTAATCCAGAAATATGCCCCTTGGAAAGGTATTGTGAGAATACTAAGTTACTTAAGATGTACTCGTGATTTTGGACTGCACTATACAAGATATCCCACTGTTATTGAAGGATATAGTGATGCTAATTGGATATCTGATATTAAAGACTCTAGGTCTACAAGTGAATTTGTTTTACTTTAGGAGGCGCAACAATATCATGGAAATCTTATAAACAGACAGTTATAGAAAGGTCCACAATGGAGTATGAGTTTATTGCTCTAGACAAATGTGGCGAAGAAGTTGAATGGATTCGGGGAATTTCTTAGAAGATATTCCAAGATGGCCAAAGCACGTGCCATCAATTTTTATACATTGTGATAGTCAATCTGTGATTGGCAGGGCACAGAGCAATATGTACAATGGTAAGTCTAGACATATATGTCATAGACACAATACAAAAAGACAACTTTTTCTCATCTGGTGTTATCTCTATTGACTAGGTGAAGTCAAAGGATAATTTAGCGGTCTGTTAACCAAAGGGTTGATAATTTATCTCAATTGACTACGTGAAGATTTGAGCTTTTCTCCAGTTCTTACTCCATCGCTTCGATCTCTTTTCTCTCGGTGTTAGAGCTTTTGCCTTCTTTTTTTTCCGGGAGTAATATTTCACGGGGTGCCCGTCCAAAGCCCGGAGTGGGCGCCCTCATGGAGCATATGGGGCGCTCTTCAGGGGCTTTCCCCAAGATTTTGACTCATCATTTTGATCTCTTCCCCACATGTGTTATCATTTTTGCCTTCTTTTTCTTGCATGTTTTCATCATGGAGAAGAATTCATGGGGATCCTTATGAGGAGGCCCTCTTATCCGGAGTCTTAGCCAGATGAAGTCTTCCCATCCGGGGTCTTAGCCGGATGAGGTTAATATGTTGGGGGGTCCAGATAGCGTAATGTTACCTCACTAGAGGCATTCCCCGACCTAGGTAGTGTTAAACTACCTCACTATGGGTTTTAATAAGAGGCCCTGGATCGCGTGATGCTACCTCACTATGGGCGACCTCTGTAGCCCTGAATAGCGCTAAGCTACCTCACTATGGGCAACTCCAGGGAACCCTGGTAGCGCTAAGCTACCTCACTATGGGAAACCCTCGGGAACCCTGGATAGCGCTAAACTACCTCACTATGGGTTTTAATGAGGGACATTGGATAGCATTAAGCTACCTCACTATAGGCGTCCTTGCGCATTCTTGTGACCCTTTGTCCGTAGGGAGTTGTTTGCACTGTGTGTGGAGATGAATTGTAACACCCCGGAAAAAAAAGTGTATTTAATTAGTTAGATAGTCCATTAGTGAATTATTATTATTATTGGATTGATTATCCAATTACATGGCCCATGAGGAATTCTAAGGTGCTTGGGAAACTACCTAGGGTAATTATATTAGAAGTCTTTCGTTATTAGGGTTTATTATACCACATTAGAGATGACAAAAACAAAAAAGCTCCAGCTTTACTTCTCTCTGCGCCATTCAACCCCCATCATCTACCACACAACCACGACGAAGTTTCTCTTCAACGCCATGATCCATCAATTGCCTTCCATATTTCATTCTCAACTCCTAAGGTAATTTACTTCTAAATTTAGAAACCCAACCTATACTGTTCAAAATTTTCTGAGATTTTAATATGTTATTCCTCATAAAGCTTTTATCGTATAGTTAACATTTCATACTAATCCTATGAGTAGTTTTGTAGTTATTGAATATTCAAACTAAGATGCCAGAATTTATGTTATTCCCAATGTTTGTTTTAGAAAATCCAAAACCCTACTTATACAAATTCGTTAGATTTTACTATGTTATGTTAGTACACGTAAATAATGTTATGTTAAAATTTCATATACGTTTGAGGTGTAATTTATTTTATATGAAATTTTCATTTACGCTTTTCAAATCTTGAATATACTGCTTTTCAATTATAAATTCACGAAAACGACATTTAAAGATATCCCAAATACCTGAATTTTTTATATGTTATGTATTATAATGAATACTACCTTTTGCTAAAATATCAGATCATTCCAACTTATATTTATTTAAATAGCAACTAGTTTCCAAAATATTACAGTTTTAGCTATGACAAAAGGTTCAGTTTATGAAATTCAAAACTTAAAGTTAACGAATTTTAAATATTATTATTTTTGGTTATCTTATACTATGATATGTGTATTATATGTCATTAAAATTTCAAATCTGATAGTACAATATTTATTTATATATGATTTTTCTTCCATAGTCATGTGCAGGATTTTGTCTTCAAAATTTCAGTTTCAAAATTCAAAACCAATAGCTAAACATTTCGAATCTTCGTGAAAGTTTTATATGATATCTATTTTTGAATTTATTATCTACTGTAAAAATATTGAATAATTACAGTAAACGGTTTTATGAGAAAATATTATTCGATCCCAACTGCGCAGAGATTTAGTATTGTTCAAACCTACCAAGTTGAACCCTAAACCTTAGGAAAATACCATGAGCTCCCACGAATGTTATTTTAGTGCTTCCGATATCGACGTTAATACTTAAGTTTTGACTTCTAGGAACTAAGATGTATATATGTCCATGTTAGGCGGCAAGGATGGCGTGCCCTGAAGTTCAATAGGGATATTGTATCAAATCATTCTACTATTTTTCAAGCAAAGTTTCAAGGTGGGGTTTGTTTTCTAAACTTTATTGTCCCTATTAAATGTTTAGATTATTTTGCATGATTGTGTAGTACAGTTGCTTTAGACACCCATGAGTCAAGGACTCAAGAGGTCCAGGGTCGATGTATCCCTCATGTGGAACCCCTGCAGTGCGATCTATGTCTATGTCTACGGTTTTTCAAAAGATCTATGCTATGTTCTATTGGATTGTATTTGCATGCCTATGTGAGATATCTGTATATTTAGTTTGGACAATTTTGACTCCACTGAGCTGTGTCGCTCACCCCATATATAATCAAACTTTTCGAGGTTAAGGAGTCGGCGATGGTTATTGGCGTGGGTAAATCGATAGCCTATGAAACTACTGAAGTAATGTCTTTTTATTTTTAAATGGTGTTTTCAATTAAACAAGAAATTATTGTATGAATTATGATTTTCCTATGAAACTACTAGAGTGATGAGTGTAAAATATACGTGCATTTGAGGGCTTAAAATGATATATATTTGATGCATTTGCAAGCATATTCAGTGTGTTTTACTTGGTTTTCCTTGTTGGGCGTGATACTACGTACTCTTGTGAATTTTGCAGAAAATGGAGCTAAATTGGACAAAATATGATAGAATATTTTGAATGATATGTAAAAAAACAAGGTATGAGCAAAAATATGAAGGAAATAAGCATGGACGGTCAAAGAAAAGGGAATTTCCTTCAAAAATGTCAAAACGCGCTAACAGTTTCCAACACTGGCAGTGTTTAGTATTTTGGCCATAACTCCCTCTACAAAATTTCTATTGAGCTGATTCAAGTGGGTACGGAAAGCTAAGACATAGGGCTACAACTCCTATGAAGACCTCATAAGCAAATTCGGAAGTTTGGGTGACGCACGACCCGTGCGTCGAGAGTCAAGCAGTCCTACAGCCTGACGCAAGACCTGGTCGTGCGTGAAGCGCACGACCCATGCGTCTGTGCGGGAAAGTCAGGTTTTGACGATTTTTAACTTAGATTTTGACCCAATGGGAGTATAAATAGAGACGAGGCGGCCCCAAACAAAGAGACACTGATATTTGCCCTAGAAAGCAGAGAAAAGAGCAACCTTCTACCGGAGGATTCGAGAGATTGATCGAGGTCGAAACCACACACTTGAGGATTGAAGATAGATCGAGAGATCATCGACATCCCTGAGTTTTCTCATTCCATAGTATCTTTTACTTTCGATTAGTTAGACATGAACATGAATAGTTTGTCTATGAATTGTTTATTTTCCATGTCTGGCTAAACATCTTGTGATTCCCGGGTTTGGGATTAGGTTAATGGATACTTTTATTGGATGATTAATTGCAATTGAAGTTATTATTTTCCAACCCTATTCGAGTACTTTGTTTTATTTCCGGTTTTATCAAAAGGCCTTTGGTTTAACTTGCTTTGGTGTATTGATTCATAATTCGAGAGATGAGTTTCAATACTAGATCTGTGAGTACTTGACATGAATATTTGCAAGATTGAGAAGTCTGTGAATATTTGTGAGGATTTGTAATCTTTTATGCTTTTGGGAGTTGGATATCTCATGTTGAGTAGAGATGCTAGCATAGATAATCCAATCAACGTTTTTACATGCATCTCGAGAGAGAGGGTAAAATACCTTTGTGATTGTTCTATAGGGAAGAATAATAATAACTTTGCTTGTGATTAATCTGATAATAAAAGGGGATATTAATTGAAACCATAGCCCTGGAATCCATTCATCTCCTTGATCTTTCAATCAATCTTTACTTTGTCTTTTTAGGATAAATTCTTGTCTTGCTTTCACAAACCAAATCACTAAATTCTGATCGTCTGGATAAAAATAAGACTATTACAATCCCAATACTTAGTACATTAATTTATTAGTCTATGTGGATTCGACCTTGCTAACCCTATTCTATAAACTATACCGTACACTTGCGGTGAAGCAAAAAATAAGGCGAACATAGAGTGATGTCTTTTTTTAAATGTTTTTTCAAATGAATAAGAAATTTTTAAAAAAAACTATTATTTTCTAAGTATTTACCTACGATGCTAGACTCTGTGTGATGATTGATTGGTGTTGAGAACAGACGTTCAGTTTCTAGAAAATTTTCGAATTGAGATAATATATGATGAATTACGATGATTTTCTAAGTTTATTTATGCAAATAGACTAAAAGGGATATTTTTTATTATATAAATTAGTAAATGTGCGAATTTCTTAGAAATAAATGAATATATGAATTTTCTACACTTTATAATTTGCTTCCGCTGTTGCTATTGAATTTTGAATGAAATGTATTTACAAGCCTATTTTCTCTTATAAAAAAATGTATGTACGCGATTTTTTTAAAAGTCTTTCACTGTGAAATGGTCTGTTAGAATTATATGTAGATGTCAAATTTTATTCAAATTATTTTATGCGATTGTTTCCACTGTAATTATTGTTCTTTTAAAAACCAAATGGCATGCCATAATGAGTTGTCTTTCTCATGTTTATTATGGAAAACAAATATACACGATAAAATGAATTTTTGCACACATTTTATATTTCAAAATTTGGGGGCGTTACATGAATCTTTCCCTTTATTACTCTTATGGTCGCACATTCATTCCTTAGCGCAGGTGTTAGCATTTTTGGCTCTCTTTTGGCTGCACATTTTGTGACTTATATCTGTGAGGAATTACGCGTGTGGTTGTGAACCATTGCTTGAGGTTTGTGGGAGCTGGCGTTGATATGCGACTCCTAAAGTTGCTGGACTTGATAATCGTCTTTTCTGAGGAGTTTGCATCTCTCTTCAGGGCCTTTAGAGGTTATGCTGATAACTCTAATCATATGAATATTCATCCTTTGGTGTTTTTAGTCGCGCAGAGATTTTAGTGGAGCTTGTTAATGACTGATTTGGGTAATCTTTTTTCTCGAGATTTCTTTAGCGTTGTTATGTTGTTATCTCTCTCAGTGGGTGGCCTGTCGGGCGCCCAGATCTGGGTAGCTTGCTGCTTTGTGTGGACCTTTGTGAGCAGCTCATTGATCATTGTCTTTGTTAAGAACTAAACCTTCAACTGAATCACGGGTGCGAGAGCGCTTGGTTGATTCAGACTTGGTCTTCCCGAGTCTTGCGTTCCAAATGTTGCGGGCACCTTCTACTATCTACTGGAGTTCGGCGTCCTCTGCCTAGGATTGGCGCCCATGCTGGCTTCATTGTGCTCCTCGTAGTATGTTGGAAGTATACTCCATGGCTTCTAGACCTCCAGAAATGATATTAATGGCTCCATGATATGGGAGTATTTCTTGACATGATCTTAGTTGGAGGATTACGGTCCAAGTATTTACTTGGAAATCTTTTTCTCCATTGCTCTTCAGAAGGTGTGAAGTGTTGACGTCCCTAGGGAGTGTTGGAGTGACGTGTTGAGTGTGTCAAGCAAAAAGAGAGATGAGAGATCCACATGCGATAGAGGGCGCAAGCTCCCCCCCAGAGGGTATCCCGAGCCCCCGACCAGGGGCGGCCAAGGTGGTGTCTTTGCACATTGCCCCGTTGGCAAGGGCCCCTGAACTTTTTATATTTTATTTTATATGTATATATATTTGATATATAAATTAAAGGTTGAAACACTAAACTAATGAGCTAGTTGGCAGAGCGGTTGTGCTGCTTTTAATGTAGCTCATGGTCATGAGTTCAAAACCCAATAGAAACAACGATCAAGTTTTCCTTTTTACCCTTTTATCTACCTTTTTTTTCTTTTTAGCGTATCTATCTTACTATATTTTTTCTTTTTGCAAAATATAAGTGAAGGTTTTTTTGCCATTCTATTTAACTATTATTCCCGCCTATCTTCTAACTAATTTTTTATTTAACTATTTTTTTGTCTTTGCAATACCGAAAAATATAATTGGAGAATTGAAAGAGTCACACACCTTTAAGTCCTCATTCTGTCATTCATATTTGCCATTGTTTTCTCTTTGCAAAACCAAAATATAGAATTTAAAAATAAAATAGAAGATCAATATTTCATAGCTAATTTATTAGTTGTTTCCTTTTTTTTTGTCTTTTTCTCTATGGTAAATTATATTGAACAATTTTTTCACAATTTTTTTTAATAAAACCGAAATGTTAAACTTGGAGTTTGGTAATTTGTTAATATATATTTTATATTTTTATTGTTATATCAATGAAATTATATTTGTACCATTGATTTTATTATTTTTAATTTTTTTTATTTAAACACAAGGGCTCCATTTTTTGTTCGCTCCAGGCCCCTGGAAGCCCAAGACCGGCTCTTCCCCCGGCTCATTCTCCTGCGTGCTTTTCCCCATTTTCTTTAGAGTTTTTGTATATTTCAAGCTGGATTCCGATTCCTTCTTTCATCCCGCTCGGAGGCGGAGGCGTTACTGTGCGTTGAGTTTCTGGTTTAGTCATTACATTTCCACCTTTGTCCGTGGAGTTTGATATTCCTCCTTTCGCTCCAGAGTTTTCACCGTTATAGTTGAATGAATTGTGCTACTTTTGGAGGCTTGGGACTTTAAATTTTGCATGGCACTTCTGAGTGTCCTCAGGACCTGTATCCCATCATGGTTCAGCTTTCTTCATCTAAGGAGTCTTCATCTTCTCCAAAGAGTTGAGCATTTCTCCCTCCTTTTGCGTTGGGGTGTACCTTTCAAGTGAATGGGGATTTTATGAAGCTCCCTCCAGCTAAGGATAGTTCACCGACATGTTGTCTTGGGAGTTCTGCCTTCCCATAAATTGTTGCTTGTTCCAGAGATAGTTTGACTAGTCTGGATGGCTCTTGAATCTTGAGCATGAGCGCCGATGGGAGTTTTTACCTATACTTTCTGGACTTAACATTTATTATTCCCCCATTACTGTGATGGTTTCTTTAGTGCCTGGTTGCTTTTCAGTTCATTGTTCATATCTTCCATTTTAGTCGAGCGAGGGTCATTCTTCACGCACTTTGCTGCACCGCAATGGGAGGGTGCCCTACGAGGGTCTTTATGCAACTCGTGGAGCTCGGGATATCCTCGTGCGGCTCGGGAGTATTGATGTCTTAGAGTGTTCCGGGTAGTTTCATTGAGCTGGAGAGCTTCCTGGGTTCAACGGACTTATCTGGTGAGCATAGCTCTTCAGGAGGAGATTGCAGAAGGGTGCCTTTTTAGTCAGGCTAGGGCAATCCCTTGAGCGGGCAAGGGTGCCTCCTTCACCCGGGTAAGGGCGCATCCTTCAACCCTTTGAGTTGTTGAATGGCATCCCACTAGAAGGAGGGGTCTATCTTTATGTCTTCTCAACGATCTACCTTCTTGCTTGGTGTTCCCAGCTTTGGAGCTTGCGGCTTCCCCAAATTATCATGAGATCTTGCAGTAACTTTCATTCTGGTTGAAAAAGATGAGCCATGGTCTTTGAATACTTCCTTCTGATGGAGAATCGTCCTGTGAAGGCGGTAGTGACTTTATCCCTCCCAGTGATTTATCTAATTGGGAGCTCATCAACCACGTTGGTGGCGCTTGGTCAGTGTTATCTGGACGCTTTACAACAGGAAGCGTCCATCATACCATAGAGATCCACCTTTGTATGGAGTTTGTGTAAGTGCCCCTGGTGGACCTCCGGTCTTATCATACTCCAGGAGGCTGGAGATCTTGATGCCCGAGGGCAATGCTTAGCCCAAATGGCAGGGGCTAATGAACTTCCTCCCTATAGCGATGGCCCTTGAGTTTGCTTGGATGATGCTTTACCGCATGCGACTCTTCTGTGGGCTTTGTGAATGTAGACTTGAGAGTGTTAGGCTTCATTTCCAGCTTCTCTTCTAGTGGGAGTGTGCTGGTCTCTTTGACTTTTTCCAAGTCCTTTATTTCTTTTATCTTCTTTACCCAAGGATGAGGTCTTCAACATCTGACGGAGCTTTGAGGAAAGTCTTCCTGTAGCGTTCGCCGCAACATGATTCTTTGAAGCATCTCGGTGAGCTTCTTCGAGCAGGGCTTAGAGGGCCCTTCACATTAAGCGAACTTCTTCAACAAGTGAAGCCCCCAGGAGGATGAGGCGACACCCTTCGTTCTAAACGGATCGCTCCCCTCCGGAGGAGGAGGCTATTCCCTTTATCTTCAATGTGATAGTTCTTCTTTGATTCCTCGGATCTACGACCAAAGACATGGGATTCTTCACTAATGGGCGCTCTTCATGATTCTAGCGGCGTCGTTCATTCCTTTCTTCTTCCTTGACCTTTTAGGTCAGGTCTTCAATGGTGGGCGAAGCCCGGGCGGTCTCTCCGTGGATCCGGCCACGCTTGTCTCTTCAAAGTATTCCGGAAAGCTTTGTCCAACGAGCTTGGAAGACTTCCCGGTCGTGAATTTCTTTAGGGGCAAACCCCTCTTCCGCCAAAGCGATGGTAACGCCCTTCCTCCCGTGGGGGATGTGGCATCCTTCGATGGGCATGTAAATTTCTTCAACGGGCGGAGCTCCTTCCGGTGGCGATGCCTTTTCTTCATGTGGGGGAGGCGACGCCTTCCAGTGGAGAGGTAGTTGGCCTCCCGCCTTCTTGATGGCCTTTCCTCTTGCTAGTCTCTAGCTTCACGACCTGCAGATTGGGATCCAGCTCCATGCGCTTGAGGTCGGGTGCCATCTTCGTGCACTTTTTCGTTCCCACGACGACGCCAAAAATGATGCGGCTTTTTAAATTAGATCACTCCAAGTCAAGGGGTTGACCAAAGTCCTCTTCCGAGAGGAAAGTCTTCTCATCTTCCTCTTCCCGAGGAAGTCTTCAAGTCTTCTTCTCAAGAGCTTGAAAATATTTCACTGGGAACTTGCCTGCATACGTACGCAAATATTAAGGGGGTTCTTGGGGGTTGCCTGTGAGGCCTGTCCCTGGTGCTCAAGTCAAGACGATGAGCGAGTGAATAAACAATAAACGAATATTGTATCATAAATGGGTAGGAGAATAATCAGTTAATCTACCTACAGATAATTGGAGAGACATTTTTATACCTGGGAGATGAGTCATGTGGGCCATGTAGGAGAAATCGATGGGCCGAACCCGGACTCCTTTG
The DNA here is from genome assembly GCA_016081115.2 of Rehmannia glutinosa. Classification (NCBI taxonomy): domain Eukaryota; kingdom Viridiplantae; phylum Streptophyta; class Magnoliopsida; order Lamiales; family Orobanchaceae; genus Rehmannia; species Rehmannia glutinosa. The sequence goes on along the minus strand of JABTTQ020000422.1, from coordinate 197,799 downwards.
GGCCGGTTTATTTATTAAGAGCTCATTGGACAATTAATATTAAATAAACATATATAAAATAAATTATAGATTTAATTTATTAAATAACATTTTTGCCCCCGACAATTTTAAGTATTAATTTATAAAACATTACCATTTTGTTTCAAGTGAATCTACATAGGCCAACACTTTCCAACTAAAAAAAAAACCATCCTTCATTCTTACACGAATACAATAAAGTTGATTAATTAACTATTTATTTCCTTAATCAGGATACGTTTATATACGTGATCTCATATTTCTCATGGTATTTATGTGGTGTTTTTTAACATAGGAGCAAGTCTAGACATGTAGGTATGCCCAACAAATCAGTGCCTAAGGCCCTAAATATTTAGGGGCCCAACTTTTAAATTTCATTTAAATGGTTAAGTATAAAAATATTTAGGACCCCAATATTCTTTTTTAAATGGTTAAATAAGCAATCCCTTTGCCCTTCACGCACACAACACCATAAAAAAAGGTGGAACTTCAACAAGAAACTTAACATTATGAAAAAGGAGAAAAGTTCACTCAAATGTGAAGTACTGATGAACTCTAACTCAAAATATTTCTTGAAAATGACAATGACAATTGAGCATCAAATCCTTCTAAATAATGACAGTTTTCAGGAATATTTTCTTACAGATTCTGAGTTAATATTCCTAATTTTTTTATTGTGTTAATATTCTTCATTTTGCTTATTTTTTTAGATTGTCTGTCATTTCATTAAATTGATTTAGTTGGAAGTATGATTTTTGACCCAAATAATAGTTTGTTTATTTGTTTATGTTTTATGATTGTTGTTTTAATTTGGGGTCAAATTGGAATTTGTGCAGTTGAAATTTTGTCAGAATTGAGTTATGTTGAAAATGAGGAAGTTGAAATTCTATTGAGCTTGTGAGTATTCTTAGTTAGTCGTGTTGTTCTCGCTAAGGTAATTATTTTCTGTGATAATTATTGAGTATTTAGTATTGCAATTCATTTGAAATATTGTGTATTTGAAGCACAACTCTACTCATAAGGGCCTATTTTCAAAATCTATCTTAGGCCCTGTGAAGCACAACTCTACTCATATATATCATGTAAGTATAACGCGTATAATATGATATTATTATTGTATATTTGACATTTATTTAATTTATTCAAACATCCACGGAATATGATATACAAATTGCATATTTTATTTGCAAATAGTATTTGCACTAGCCAATTCTATTCGGGCGGCGGGCCCCTTATCTGATCTATGGGACAATAATTGGCAAAATATGAACATGAGAGTGTATATCGATGAGACTTTATTTGGCATTTTCTATGTTTTAATTGGGGCTTTTCTTTATTTATTGACAGCAATTCAGCAAATGTAAATCGTGGTTGAATGTATGCACGCCATTGGGATTTTGACTTTGGGGACATAATTTTATGTTTTGGATTTGTTGTGCCTTCCCTTAATAAGTGAGGCCCTACAATTGTCTCTTTTCACGTGGGCTATGGGAAGCATAGAAAAATAAAATTTTAGGAATAAAAAAAAAGAGCAAAAAAAAAAAAAAAGTATCAAAGCAAATAAAACATCCGTGACATTTTTGAATGATATGCTTCTGTTTAAAATTAAATATTTTAAAAATATATCGAACTAAAAAAAGGGAGGTGATTAAATTATTCTTTTTAGTCATTTAAATTGGCTGACTATAAAAAAAAATCAATTTACTTACAAAAAATTATGTAGGTAATTATTAAGATAACTGTAAAGTATGGGTATGATCATTATAGGTAAAATCAGAGTAAATAATATTCTTCATGAATTATACCCCAAAGTGTAGATATCTATAAGTTCATTAATATTATCCTTCTTTTTAAAAGAATCTACTTTTTCTATATGTAATATGAAACTTTTTTAGAAATTATTTATGAAATCTATTTAGAACTTATTAACTTATTTTTAGATAATACCAGAACCAATCTATATAGAGTTTTAAGAATAAAACCCATATTTGGAGACATACGAGAAAAAGTCACAATTAAAGTTATTTAATGGTTAAAACTCACAATAAAGCCTTACTTTTAGACAGTTCTTCAATAGTCATATTTTTCAAAAGAATGTTTTTAGATATTTTGACTAAAAACTGATGGTCATATATATTGTTCGTGTATTTTCTTGTGAGTTACTTGATCATTTTTTAAAAATTAATATGGTACATAACTCGATACCGAATTATATGTATCAATACTGAGTTATGTAACTTGGTACTGAGTTATGTCTTGGTATCGAGCCATGTAACTCGATGTCGAGTTAGTCACAATACTGTCCCACAAATAAAAAAAAAAGGACAAAGTGAACATTTAAACTAAAAAATGACTAAAAACCACGTTTTTGAAAAATATGAATAAGAAATATTTTTGCTATGGAGAAAAACCAAAAATCCAACGGACTCTAATATAAAATCCAAAATAAGTACAAAAATCTTACATTCTGGAACAATCACAAGAAGGAGAAGAGAATACAAATTCACTTTAACACCATTCTATTTTTCTGCACGAAATAATGTTCCAATGTAGATCCGCCAAGCTTATCTTGATTTGCTGCCAACCATTATCATAGCACAATGGGATTGTAAACTAACGCTTACTCATCATTCATCATCCTCTCACATGAACCCATGTGGTCTAGCTATATGTACGGACAACAAAATTTATTGACAAAAACTCATATGAGACGTTCTCACGAATTAATTTCGTGATACGGATCCTAACCGATATAACTAACTCATTTGAATTTCGATCTAGTATACTTTAATTTGTAAAATGGGTTGAATCCGCTTCATGGATTTAAATCTGTGAGACGGCTTTACATGAGACTTACTCAAATTTATTACTAGGACCTTTTTCTTGAACGAGTTTTCTGTTATTTTTCTCTAATTAATAATGATAATTTTCACTAAGTAGGATCAACCCCTATAGACATCTTATTAATTAGAGCTCGCAATGGGCGGCTCATGACAATCCGACCCTAGCCCAATGTGCCAACTGGAAAAATTGGGCCGACTAGGTCGAAATTTCATTGGGCCACATTTCTTGTGGCTCATCCCATCAAATGTATTTTTAATCGGGTCATTCGATCTTTTCGAGTTTTGGGTCGGGCCAAGTAGACTCGGTCCTTTTTGGACAGTTAAAAATAAAGCACAACCCAATTCTATATGCGGGCTGGTTGGACCGACCCATCGGCCTGTACCAATTTTGTCGGCTCTATTATTAACCAATGTTATAAGGAGAAAAAATGTGAGCTCATAATTGTTTAGTTAAACTTAGAAAAGCAAATAGTAAAGAGAAGCCACACGTTGTGGTCCTTGATCCAACTTTCATTACCATCATAACTTGTCTTAGCTCCAAAATTCTAGCTCTGATGGGCGATGGCGATGGCACTCCCATTCACATCTCAATCGGAAAAACTTAGACTGGTACATGTACGTGTTGATTCTTGGACCGAAAAGAGATTAGTTAATGTCGCACTTATCTTTTTTTCTCAAATGTTCGTTGTCGTGCGATGAAAAGTTAATCAAAAACACAAAACAAATAGAACAAGTCGTACTAATTACACTTGAACCATATACTATCCCCGAGTTTGGGGTAATTACAAAATAAAAACTCAGAGAATTTTCAAATTTATAAAACAATACCCATGTGGTTTGATTCTAACTTAATTTTAAGGGTTAACTGTAATATTTCTATAAATGTTAGGTGGGCTTTTGGAAACTTTTTTCTTATTAGGAAAAAAATGTAAGGCGGAATCAAATTTCAAGGATAATTCTTATAATTATCCCTTATAATGTCAAATCTAACTAGTATTAATTTTTGAGACTAGGGTAAGGGAAAAAGGGGGCTTTGTTTTGGACCATATATTAATTTGTGGATGCAACAATAATAGTACTAGACCATATAAAGGTTTTGAATCTTTAGCAGCCATCTCACATGTGCCATAATAAGTGGGTGGGGCTGATTCAAAGTGTTAGCACATGACAGGCCAAATATTGTTGCCTATTAGGCTGGCTCTTTGGCACATTTTGCCTACTTTGAAAGATGGTGGGGTTTTTTTTCCCTATTCTTCCCCCACTTTTTCTTATTCATTTTGTACTTGTTTGTACATGGCAGTGGCCTACTTTGAAATATCTCAATTAGGTGTTTTCTTTTTTTTTTCTCCTCTTTTCATACTACTACATTGTAAGGAGGGATTTTTTTTCCCCTTAAATTTTAGAAAGCCTACCAAAGTAATAGTTAAAAATTATTTGATAAGCTTTAAATTTAGACCGTATCTCGAAGTCAACAAATTGGGTAGTATCTCATTATCCACACACCATCATGTGATTTTCTTGAATTATAAGAAAAGAAAACCCCATTTAAGAGCGATTCTATTTTTTTTTTTTTTTTGAGGAAAGAGAGCGATTCTATTGCCTACAAAGTAAATTGCTATATGTTTAAAATTTTGTTCAATTAAATATAACTATTCTTAGCTGTAGTAAAGCTCCATTTTGTTATGAAAAGTACCTCCATGGATGATTATTGTTTGTGTAAGCAATACCAGTATTTATATACACTAACAAAATTATTATTGGGACAGTTTTGGCCGTTATCATAGTAAAAATGGTACTTAGGGCATTATCGTATCGGTCCAATTATTGGTATAACCAGTTCAACCAATCGGTACAATATGGTATTTTAAACACTGAGTTAGGGGTGTTCATTTTTCAAATCAATTCGAAATTCAATTCAAATCTCAATTTCGAATTAGGATTTTTGAATTTTGAATCGAATCGAATTTCAAATATGAATATTCGAATCAAATAACGAATTAGAAAATTTTTCCGGATTCTATTTGAAAATCCTAATTCGAGGTGAAATTCGAGTAAATTCAATTAAATATCGATTCGTATTTGAATTCCAATTCAAATTGGTGTACTGATTCGAACTCAATTATAATCCGAATTTAATTTATATATTATATATTTTAAACATTATATAGATATAAATTGCATATGCAAATAGAAATAATATAATTAGTTGATGTATAAACAACATTTAATTTCACATGGCTATTATAATAAAATTATTGCAGTAGAATTATATTATAGAATTGGTCAAAGTTTCTCAGTTCATTCTCATTTCAAAGTTTCAACATTTTTTTGTGTAGTCTTTTGAATTGTCTTGATGTGTTTAAACTTAAAAGAACAATATGTTTTTTTCCTTCAAAAAATAACAATTTGCTTTTGATTTTAATAGATTTCAGCCTTAAAAGTGTCTTTAATTTTTTAAATATAATTGTGATAATATATCTAGTTTGCTTACATTTTTGTTTCATTATAGATTTTTTTTGTTAAAAATAAAATTGAAATTTTGCTTGAAAAATATGGGTTTGAATATGAAAAATATGATACTGAAATATAACCGCTCTCGATTTATCGACAAATTTGGATTTTTGGATTGACTCGAATTTGTACGTTTTCGATAGCTCCAATTCGATTAAATTCGATGCAAAATTAATTAAATTTCAAATTGAAGTCTTAAAATTTCCATTCAATTATTTCGATAAGAGAAAGTCGAAAAATTCAAAATTCGATTCCATGAACACCCGAGTGTAACATCAAAATTCAAAATCTACAAGTTTTAGCCTTTGGCCCTTTAGGAGAAGTCACCACCAGCTAAAGCAAAAAAATAAGCTAAATGGTGGATTGAAAAAAAAAATTGTCCATTTAAAAAAAAAAAGACAAAAGTAGTGGGAATCAAATGAAAAGGCCTTTACATTAAAAACAAATGTGTGAGTTGGCATGTTTCAATTCATAAAACGAATGAACAAATAAGTTAAATAAAAAGTCAAAGAAGAGATATCCAAAAGTGAGAACAATTAAAAGAAAATAAAAGGGAAAATTATTAACATAAGCTTGAAAATATTAACCTTCTCAATTATTAACATAAACTTTAATTAAAAAATTTAACCCCAAAAATAATTTAAGACAAAATAAAAAATACCACCTAAGACGAACTAAAATACTAGCCGCGATCGGCTAACGAACTGTCGCCGCCGGCAGCGGCGGAGGAGGAAACGGCGCCGTTTAGTAGGCCCGTGAGAAAAGTCATAGCTTTGACTTGCATTTCCAAAGCCGCAATATAATCAGTCGTTTCTTCTAGAAGGTTAGGCAACGAGACTTTCCGGCAGCCGGGAACCAATCGGCTCAACACCTTTACTTTCTTCTCCAACGGCGGCAGCTTCTTCTGAACCGCCGGTTTTTTCGTCCGTGACTCGCCGACGGCGGCCCGTTTAGCAGCCTTTTTGTGCTTCTTGTTGATGTGAGCGAGGCGGAGGCTGAGTCGGCCGGTGAGGATGGCTCTGCTCCAGCGGGTTTTGCCCCTGGCGGAGACCGCGAGAACCTGGTCGGCGGCGTTGCGGACGGCGCGGCTGGTGGCGGCGGCGGAATCAGGGCGGCGGAGATGACAAAGGGCGTCGACGAGCTTCAACGAATAGATCTGTTGTTCGACGTCGTTTTGCCATCTGGGCCGGCCCGTTTCTGTTGGGGCTCCGGCGGGGGTTTTGGGCTCAATTTTTCTTCGCTTGCGAGATAGGTTGGAATTAGCGTCGGGATTCGAAATTGAAGACGATTCAGCCATAGGTAATTATTATGTACTCTGTTTCTCTGATTGCGCAAAAAAATCAACTGCAAAATGCAAATAGAAAACTCAGAAAAAATCTAATCCTCACAGACAAAAATAAAAATTATTGTTATGAAAATAAAAAGAAGATTGAATTAGACAGAACACGATGATACCTGATACAAAAATATCGTCGGCGAAAGGGAGAGAACTGGAGAAGAAGGGATAGAGTTGGGATGGGGAGAGAGCTTAATTGGGGGTATATGATATATCAGAAATTGAAATTGAAATTGAAATTGAAATGGAAATGGAAAAGGGAGTAGTGGTGAAATAGTAGTTGGGGGATGTAAAGAGAAAGTGGAGAGGAAACGACAACACACGCGTCTTTTGTCTATTCACCAATTTATTGCACTGCTAACAATACTCTTTTTCCCCTCTCTCTCGTTTTCATGTGCCGAGGTAATAACTATAATTTCATTTCTTTTTTATGGTTTACTTTAAAAATATTTTTTTTTTGTCAATCATAAAATCAAAATGTCGTGCCGAAACTACGTTTTGAAAGGTTTTTTATTCCTTCTTTTCTTATTCATGTTTTCATGATTAAACAATAACAAATAGAGTGTGGATCTCACTTTTTATTTCGCTCTCCAACAATTTTTTTTAGAGGTTATAAGCTCTTTCGGAAAAAAATTACCCTTATAAACTCTTAAACATCTTATAAATTGTTTTTAAGAGCTTATATTGAATAGTCATATTTCTTGGCCAAAGACCCTCTTGATTCTATTAACAGTCATATTTCTTGGCACTCAGAAATTCGACCATCTCCCAATTTGAGTAGAAATTAAACTACTAGAAGATAATATTGAATATATGAATTACAGTTAGTGATTATTGTTGTTCAATTTTATATTTCTATTTCAAAGTGAATTAAAGTCATTAAACCAGGTTTAGGATTGTTGTTCACGTGCTTCATTAATAAAAGCAACGAGTAGCTAACGTAACGTCATCATGTTCCTCATTAGTAAAAGTAGCAGTGCTGTAAACTTTACAGTTTTCATTTTTAATGATTTTATTTAGTTATGTACTTGCAGTTCACATGTTTCATGGATAAAATTAGTCCGTAAATATATGGCTAATTAAATTTCAAGTGTCTAGGCTTATGTGTAGAAATTGAATAACACATAGTTATTTGTTTCAGTTCTCATATTTCCAAACATACAATCTGGTATCAAAGGCGTAGCCAGCCCACTGGATTATTCTTATCCCAATTATTTTTTTCCTTTAACCCCTATATTATATAATTTTCACATTATTTTTTCTCTTAGAAAAATACATGATTATTTTTTTTGGCTGCGCCGTGACCATGGAGGCCCCCTAGATCCGTCCATATCTGGTACTAACACTATACATAATCACAAAAATTCCTGTCAGACCGTCTAATGGGTCGACTGTTAGAAGCAGTCGACGCATGGATCTGAAGTGGCATTTCCGTAATATTAGCGTGGTGTTTTAGTAGTTTTCGAGACCACCACGGTATTAATGATCATCCGAAAAGTATTAGTCGTCCTTCTAAAAAGTATTAGAAGTTCTTCTGAAATGTATTAGTAGTTTCCTGAAGAGTATTTTAGTATTTCTCCTAAATATACTCGCAAAATGTATTAGTAGTCCCTCAAAAACGTATTAGTAGTTCCTCGAAAAAGTATTAGTAGTTCTTTGAAGAGTATTTTAGTAATTTCCCTGAATATAATTAAATTTTTCTCCCAAAATGTATTAACAGTCCTTCTGAAAAGTATTAGCCGTCCTTCTAAAAAGTATTATCAGATCTTCTGAAATGTATTAATAGTTCCCTGAAGAGTTTTTTAGTATTTCTCATGAATATACTCCCGAAATGTATTAGCAGTCCTTCGAAAAAGTATTAGTAGTTACTCGAAAAAGTATTAGTAGTTCCTTGGAGAGGTATTTTAGTAGTTTCTCTGAATATAATTAAAATTTTCTCCCGAAATGTATTAGTTGTCCCTCGGAAAAGTATTAGTAGTTTCTCGAAAAAGTTTTCCGTCAAAAGTATTCCTCCCCATAAAATGTATTAGTAGTTACCCCTGAAAAATATTAGTTTTTCCCTAATTTTTTTTTTAATTTCCCTGAAAAGTATTAATTCTTCTAATAAAAAATATTAGTTGTCCCACTGAAAAGTATTATCAGATCACCTAAAAAGTATTAGACATTTTCAGTTGCCGAATTTCATTTCAACCACATATAGCAGGTTGCACCATATGCATTATTGTAGAAAATAATATGTAGCATTTCCTTGTAAGCAGTAATTACAACATCTAATGGTGGGGAATGACAGGATGAAGACGATTCTCTCCCCCGACACCATGGATATCCCCAACAACGTGATCAAGATGAAAGCCAAAGTGATCGAAGCCGAACTTCCCAGGGGTAAGCTTTCCCGCAACTTCAAGCACTTGAACCTCGATTTCCAGCTGATTACTGACGAAGAAACCGGAAAAAAGAAGTTGAAGATGCTTGGTTCAGTAGCCGGAAAACCACAGCCTCCATTCGCACCGCCCTCAGCTACGTCTCCAATCTCATCAACGGCATTACGAAAGGTTACCGCACAAAAATATTTTAATGAGTACCGCTACAAAAATATTTCAAACCCGTCAGATCGTCTCCAATCTTGCAGATTTCACACAAAAATATGTTTATAAGGAAAAAAGAAAAACACTATAAACAATTATCGTCTTTTTAGATACTTTATTAGATCTTTTTTTTGCAATCGTTCATGTTTTTCTTCTTACCTGGCATTCCCATTCTGGGAAGATTTCACTTCTTCTTGGAAATTGATCTTGGAGTTGTTTATTATGTGAAGAAGATTTACCGAAAAGAAAATCGTGGAATCATTCACGGCGGAGGATTTTTCTAAATCGAAAAATATGAAATGGTGCAATAATTTTCAGGGTTTGCTACAGAGAGAGGAAAAAAAAGTCGAGGGATGAGAGATAGCTGCATATATTTTAACCTATATGTCTAATACGGGTTGAGTTTGAGATCCGTCTGACGGATTAGATCCGTTAGACGGTCTAACAGGAGACTTGCTCATACATAATTCATCATTAACATAAGCATCTTTTGGGATAGGGGCTCACCGTTTGCTTATAATATACAACCCACTACATGGTCATTGAACATGAGACGTATCCATCCCAGCTTAGTCCAATGTTATTTTGGATTAATTTATTGAGATTTTTGTTGGAAATTTTGGTTTTGATAAAGTGGGTGTGTACCTGACTTTGACCAATTTTTCGGTGGCTAAATATTAAATTCTGGAGGATATAAATTATATATTATTAATCTACGTTCCGAGTAGATGTTCGTAGTATTTTTTATTTTGAGAAACCAAATTTCGGTGAGTGAGAAATTAATACACGAAGGTAGCCACATAAATGGGCATTATGTAAAGATTATGTAAAGGGAGATGAAAGACTTTTGCCTTATCCCACATGGAATACAAATCATTGTTTATCCTAGTTTATTTACTAGAAGGTGTTATATGTTGTATAAACTATAACACAAGTGGATGATCACAAGTGGGCCACACGCGCGCGCGCGCCCGCTCGGCCTGGCCTCGGCGTTGGCTTGGGCTTGGGCATGGGCCAGGGCGGCCCGGCCCTATTGGGCCCGGGTCCCGGTCCACTAAAGTTTTGCCACTCGAAAATGGGCTTGGCCCGTTCGAGTAATCGTTGAGTCAATGAATCGGACATTGTAGGTGTCCGTTATTCGTGTGATCTGTTGGAGTTGTAACTCTGCAGAGGGTCACCGAAGTTAGCCCACTACCCCGACGTTATGTTATGCGGAGTGGGGTGTAACACCTTGGTTGTTACAAGTGATTAATGCCCACTACCCAGTTTTTTCTCCTGCAGGTGGAATGGTTGGCTATTTATACATGTTTGTGCATTGCAGTTTTATACAGAAAATTCATAGCATTTCATACACATCCAAAAGCTATTTTTTGCATTCTACACAAAAAGTCCAGCAACCAGTCTTCAACATCTTCTAGTTCGAAGGAGCTTCTGTGTTAGTGGTGCTACTACACAGAAGACGTAAGTTGTTTCATCTTTGGAAGCAATACGTCAAACCGTGAGCACTAGCGGGGCGTAATTGCTTTGCGGAAAGAGATTTATCTCGACTTTTATCTGAAAGACCTACGATTGTAATAGCTAGTATTTTTCTTTGTAATCTTTGCTTCGTAATTTGCCATTTTGAAGGCATCCCGTTTTTGTACCATTGTAATCAACAATCGCAAAGCAACTATCGAACTTTACGATGGCAAGCTCAAGCGTAACCCCAATCATCCCTCCCGCCCCGAGAAACCCGAAAAATTTATGGGTTTCGACTTCAAGAGGTGGCAAAAAATGCTTTGTTTTTACCCGATCGCTCCGAGTCCGGCGAAGTATCCGACCGAGACGCCGCCGTTGTTTCTTGAGAACGAAACAAATCTTTGGCAAAACGCATTGCGTTTGATGATGGGGCCAGGGTGATTTCATGTGCGTAACTATGTCCTAAACGGACTTAGTGATGCACTTTCACGATGTGTATTGTCTTTGTGAAATCCTCCAAAGAATTGTGGGATTCTTTGGAGAAGAAGTACAAAATCCGAGGATGCCGACACAAAGAAATTTGTTGTCGGTAAGTTCTTGGATTTTGTGATGGTTGATTCTAAAACCGTGATGGAACAAGTTCGAAGTTCCATTGATCCTACATGAAATCTCTGCCGAGGAATGGCTTTGCGAAAGCATTCCAAGTGGCCGCCTTGATTGAGAAATTGCCCCCAAGTTGGAGGGATTTCAAGAATTATCTCAAACATAAGCGAAAGGAGATGGGACTAGAGGATCCGATTGTCAAACCTTCGAATGAGGAAGACAATAGAGGATTGGCTCTAAGTCCAAGCTTGTCCTTATGGAGTCAAAAGCCAACTTGATGGAGCACGGCTCGTCAAGTAACTCAAAGAAAAGGCCTAACGATAAAGGCAAGAAACCGGCAGAACTGAAAATTCCAGGAGCTTGCTACAATCGTGGCAAACCGAACCATATGGCAAAGGACTACCGTCACCAAAGAAAATGAAAACCAAACCGCATCGATGCAATGCCAATGTGGTTGAAGAAAGGAGCGAGGAAGTTGACATGTCGGGGTGGTGTTTGAAGCCATTTGGTGGATAACCCGAAAGAATGGTTTGTGGATACCTGCCACTTGCCATGTCGTTACGATAAGGATGCATTCTCTTCTTACATCCCATCGACCGGAAGGAAGCTCCATATGGGGAATCACGCCTCTTCGACCGGAAGGAAGCTCCATACGGTGGTGCTAAAGCTTACTTCGGGAAAGGAGTTGAAGGCAAAGGATGTCTTTGCATGTCCCGGACATCCGCAAAAAATCTGGTTTCGGTTCGCCTTTGCTGGTCAACCATGGGTTTAGACTAGTTTTTGAGTATGAAAAGTTTGTACTTAGCAAATTTGGACAGTTCCTTGGTAGGGATTATCTAGACAAAGGACTGTTCAAAATGAATGTAATGATGTACGTCGCTTTTGGCGAGAATATGAATAAGAATGAATCTTCTTTTTATATTCTTGAGTGCTCTAATTTATGGCATATTAGATTAGGACATGTAAATCAATGCTATAAAAAGATTGGTAAATTTAGAATTGATTAATTTACTCAAGTAAACTCACAAAGAAAATGTGAAGTTTGTGTTGAAGCTAAAATGGCTAAATTACCGTTTTATTCGGTTGAAAGGAGCACTTCACCTTTAGAGTTGATACACACTGATGTGTGTGATCTAAAATTTGTGCAAACTAAATGTGGTAAAAATATTTCATCACATTTATTGATGATTGCACAAGATTTTGCTACTTATACTTGTTAAGAAGCAAAGATGAAGCATTAGAGGCTTTTAAGAATTATAAAAATAAAGTTGAAAATCAACTTAGCAAAATAGTATTAAAATAATTCGGAGTGATAGAGGTGACGAATATGTTGCACCATTTGAAGAACTATGTACCCAAATGGCATAATTCATCAAACAACAAAGACCATATTCACCACGATCTAACGGATTATCAACGCAAAACCGGACTCTAAAAGAGATGATGAATGCCATGTTGATAAGTTCCGGATTACCCCAGAATATGTGGGGAAGGCATTTTTTAATGACCAACCACATATTGAATAAAATACCACTTAAAGGGAAAGATAAGACACCTTATGAATTGTGGAAAAATCATAAGCCTTCTTATAAATACCTTAAAGTGCGGCGGTGTTTGGCTAAGGTAGCAATACCTGAACCAAAACAAGTTAAAATTGGACCAAAGATAGTTGATTGTGTCTTTGTGGGATATGCATACCAAAGTAGTGCATATAGGTTTATGATACATAAGTCGAAAAATGAGGAAATGATCAAGGTACCATAATCGAATCAAGAAATGTTGTATTCTTTGAGGATGTCTACCCTTGTAGAGAAAACTTAGAAGTGAGTACTAATAAAAGAACTCACGAAACTCGCAAGTGGTTTAACACCAATTAGTGAAGAACCGAGACGCAAAGAAGAGGTCTAAGACGGCTAAGTCTTTTGGGCCGATTACATAACATTTATGTTAGATGGTGAGCCAAACTCGATTAAAGAGGCTCTAAGCGATCCGGATGCTCGCTCCGCAAGAAGCTATCAATAGTGAAATCGAGTCCATTCTGCAGAACCATACTTGGGAGTTGGTTGATCTCCCTGTTGGTCATAAACCTTTAGGATGTAAATGGATCCTAAAGAAGAAGTATAAAGCAGATGGAACTATTGATAAGTATAAAGCACGACTTGTAGCCAAAGGCTTTAAACAAAAAGAAGGATATGATTTCTTTGATACCTATTCTCCAAGAACGAGGATCGTCTATTCGGGTCCTTCTTGCGATTGCTGCTTTGCACAATCTAGAGATTCATCATATGGACGTCAAGACGGCATTTCTGAATGGAGAGATAGATGCTGAAATATACGTGGAACAACCTGAAGGGTTTGTTGCACCCGGTCAAGAAAAGAAGGTGTGCAAGTTAATAAGATCCTTGACGGATCAAACAAGCTCCAAAACAATGGCATCTTAAGTTTGACAATACGATGTTGTCAAATGGATTTTAAATCAACGAGTGTGATAAATGTGTATATGTCAAAGGGACATCAAGCATTTGTCATAGTTTGTCTATACGTAGACGATTTATTAATAATGGGCGTAGTAATGATACTATCATGAAGACTAAAAGAATGTTAAAGAGGAACTTTGACATGAAGGATATGGGAACTGCGATGTAATCCTTGGGATAAAAATCAAGTAGAACTCCCGATGGAATTATCTTGTCACAATCCCACTATGTGGAGAAAGTGCTCAAGAAATTCAATGCTTTTGATGATTCACCAAAAGACGCCCATTGATTTAAGTATAAATCGGTTGCTAATAAAAGCGAAACCGTGGCTCGGATGGAATACTCACGTATAATAGGCGATCGATATACATCACAAATTGTACACGTCCGGACTTGGCCTACCCTCAAATATGTTGAGTAGGTTCACAAGCAATCCAAGCCATGAGCATTGGAAAGCGTTAACCAGGGTGTTAAAATACTTGAAGTATACCTGGATTATGGGCTATACTACTCAAGATATCCAAAGGTATTACTTGAAGGATATAGTGATGCTAGTTGGATTTGATTCGAAAGATTCTTATTCAACTAGTGGATACATATTCACCATTGGAGGTGGTGCGGTATCGTAGAAGTCCACGAAGCAAACGTGTATAGCTCGGTCCACCATGGAATGCGAGTTTATAGCTTTGGATAAAGTCGGTGAAGTGAAGAAGCAAGAGTGGCTTGAAACTTTTTGGAAAATATTCCATGTTGGAGGAAGCATGTGCCTTCGTGATGATTCACCGTGATAGCCAAACGGCTATAGGAAGGCGGCACGAGCAATATGTATAACGGTAAATCTAGACATATTCGTCGGAGACACAATCTTCTTTATTAGACAATTGATCTCAAATGGTGTGATGTCAATTGACTACGTAAAGTCAAAAGACAATTTGGCATCCTTTGACGAAATAATCAATCGAGATCAATTAGGTAAATTGCTAGAGAGAATGGGCTTAAAGTCCACAAAGTAAAAATAACCATCATAGTGGTAACCCAACCATGATGACGACCGGAGATAGGGGTGATCAAAAGTTTTAGAAAACCGCCCGAACCGCCCAAACCGCACTAAGCCGCACCGTTCATTATAATTTATGACCAAAACCGCGATTCAAAATATTAGATAGAAACCACACAAGCATTGTTGGTGCGGTTATGGTTTTAGATTTTGAAAAACCGCCAAAACCGCACCGCACCGCACCTCTATAATTTAAGGTAAAATAAAATGTTGTTCTTTAATCTTTAGTTATATAGTTAGACAATAAATATATTAAACACTAATTTTATAGATGATATAATTAGTTTCACACTTTGTATACCAAATTATAATGAATTTTACGTTCTTTTAATATTGTTACAATGCATTATGTTTTTGTATTAAAATAGAACAACATTACATTGCAAAGATATATTGAATGTGACTGAAATAAAAGATATTGCAATGTGCATTTTATTCACAAAAATATACCTTGTTTAAAAAAATTCACTTTTCAATTATAATATTTTTTTTTTTAAAGATCATAAAAAATTATATTAATTTATCAATTATATAACTTTTTGTTGATTAAAACCGCAAACCGCCCGCTACCGCCCGCCACCGATTCAAATCGCACCTTCGGTTTTACTTCATAAAACCGCGATTTGAAAATTTTATTTAACCGAACCGCATATAGCAATTTGGTTTGAAATTTACTCAAAAAACCGCAAAACCGCACCGTGATCACCCCCTAATCGGAGATCCCAAGAACTTGGTTCAATGGGAAAACTAAACTATGAAGGTTATGTTGTAACACTTGGAAACAATGTTATAACCCATCCCTAAAAGCAATACCAAGTGTTGAAACACCCGCAAAGTTGTGGTGAGGCTAGGTCATTTGACGTTTAATGATTCCTATACCTCGTTGAGGTTGAGTATGGCAGGATACTCGGATAGGAGATCACCTATATAAGTAAGAAGTGCGGGCCGCTTCAAAGTAACACTTATGAATCCAAAGTGGTGTCCATGGCGAAAATAGACACAAAACGTGAGAACGAAGGTGTTGAGACCTTATTGTGTTAATCTTGTTGACTCGGTATACACCGTGGAGGAATAGTTCAAGGCATCACATTCCACTAAGCCGCCAAAGTGTACCCGATGGTATTGACTACGGATGGTTCAAAGCCATAAGCTACCTTTCCGAATGCAATATTGTCTCTTGAGGCTGGTTTGCGTGTCTGCATTCATGCATAAATTAATTTCCACTCATGTGGGGGATTGTTGGAAATTTTGGTTTTGATAAAGTGGGTGTGTACCCTACTTTGACCAATTTTTCGGTGGCTAAATATTTAATTCGGAGGAATTAAATTATATATGATTAATCTACGTTAGAGTAGATGTTCGTAGTATTTTTATTTCTCAAAACTGAATTTCGGTGAGTGAGAAATTAATACACGAAGGTAGCCACATAAATGGGCATTATGTAAAGATTATGTAAAGGGATGAAAGGCTTTTGCCTTATCCCACATGGAATACAAATCATTGTTTATCCTAGTTTATTTACTAGAAGGTGTTATATGTTGTATAAACTATAACACAAGTGGATGATCACAAATGGGCCACACGTGCGACGCACCCGCCCGGCTGCCGACCTCGGCCTGGGCACCGGGCCTGGGCTTGGGTGCTGGCTTAGGCGGCGGCCCTATTGGGCCCGGTCCAGTCCACTAAGTTTTGCCACTCGAAAATGGGCTTGGCCCGATTCGAGCGACCGTGAGCTTGAATGAATCGGACATTGTAGGTGTCCGTTCGTGTGACGATCATTAGAGTTGTAACTCCCGCAGTGGTGGTCACCTGAAGTTAGCCCACTACTCCGATTATGCGATGCAAGGGTGTAACACCTTGGTTGTTACAAGTGATTAATGCCCACTACCCAGCTTTTTCTCCCTGCGCAGTGGAATGGTTGTCTATTTATACATGTTTGTGCATTGCGATTTTTATACGTAAAAATTCATAGCATTTCATACACCTCCAAAAGCTATTTTCTGCATTCTACACAAAAAGTCCAGCAACCAGTCTTCAACATCTTCTAGTTCGAAGGAGCTTCGTGTTAGTGGTGCTACTACACGAGAAGACGTAAGTCGCTTCATCTTTGGAAGCAATACGTTAAACCGTGAGCACTAGCCGGGACGTAATTGCTTTGTGGAAAGAGATTTGTCTCGACTCAGCTATCTGAAAGACCTACGATTGTAATAGCTAGTATTTTTCTTTGTAATCTTTGCTTCTGTAATTTGCCATTTTGAAGGCATCCCGTTTTTGTACCATTGTAATCAACAATTTTATCAATATATTTTGATTAAGAATTATAAAAAATTACGTACCCAATGATTTTTTTAGGCAAAAGATCTCAAGTTCGAATCCCTGTATTGTATTACTTGGACAAGCGTGTCCTATATAGTGCTTATATAATGTGATTTAACTGGATGACGATTTACATGCTATATAAAACCAAGATAACGATCATTACGATCATTAGGCATGTTAGTTGAAACCTCATCAACTTATCTTGCTTATAAAGGCACATAAATGCTTAAGCACGTGGTCAATAACTTAATTAAACCCCTTGATTTTATTCAAATGTAGGAGTTGTCATGACATGTTTGTTAAACTCTAAGACTATTTGTTTGTTCACTATTATGATTACTTCTCATTTATAATGTGCAATAAAGATCCTTTTAACTATTCATAGTCATCTTTTCACATGAATTGTCAATTAACAGTTAATCGTAGGAATGAAGAATCGTGTATCGATCATTACTTTCTTAAGTGTTATTTTTATTGTATTTTCCAAGTTCAAATCTTGTGCTTTTAAGGAGTGTTTTAAAACCCAGATCGGACCGACCATTTCAACTGATTGAACCCAAAATTGGTGGTTGGATTGGTCCGGTTATGCATAAAAATCGTTTTATGGTTGAACCGGTCAAAATCGGCTACAAACTGGTTGAACCATTCAACACCGGCCAATATCGGTTGAACCGTCCAGAACTATTCTTTTATTTATTTTTCATTTAATTTATTTTTAGTAATTTTAGAGTTTGTAAATTTTTTTATATTTATATGATTATTTGAATTTGGAGCTATGTTAGATATTATTTTAGTTGGTTGTTTATATATTTTTCATTTAAAAATATATTACATAATATTTGATATATTAATATATTATTATATATAATATAACAAAAAACTTATTCTTTTTTATTAAATTGGTTGGACCATGAATCGGTGTGATCGGTTAAACCGTAAACCGCTAGTATGACCGATTTGCTCACCGGTCTAATTTTAAAACACTAGTACTTTTAAGTTTATGAACTCAAGGTAAATTGCATGAACTTATGCGTGGCTATGAGCCTATCTGTCTCTATAAGAATTTCTAGACTCATAATGAGCGAATTGTAATGTTGCAAAAATCCTTTGTTAACCAACAATAAATTCTATATTGAGAGCTAATTAGATGTTTTGAGTTTTTTTTATTGTTTTTATTCTTCCCTTTGTAGTCCAATTAAAAAAGACGTGAATGCTGCTGCTATTCACCAACACGTTGTGCATCGATGGCATGTATGTCACCTTGAACTCACTGCAAACAACCAAAAAAAATTACGAATTTTCTTTTGTTAGAAAAAAATATTATATCTATAAAAGTACAAAGGAAAAAAATTAAAGAATTGGAAAACATAGCATGTTGTCTCCTTATCGTGTCTTGCAAGGCCAACATCCAAAAATAAAAATAAAATAGATACGACACTTAAATTTCACAATACAAAAATCCACAAGTTGATGTTTAATAAAAAATAAGTAAATAATAGAAAATGAAAAAGGTGATGTTGGCCACCATTTATTGGCTTAGCAATGGGGCCAATCGAATTTGTTTTTGTAGCGAGCAATGATTAGTGGGTGGTGCACAAATAGAGAAAAAGTTGGGAAAGAAAAGGAAAGCATGTGGTTGTTTTCATGGCACTTTCTATCACTTCTGGCCTTTACTTTGTTTTTATTCATTCTTCAATTTTTTTATAAAGGAGTTTTGGACTGACATACACCTTTGTTGGGCGTGGAGAGGTTTGATCCACATTGCCTAAATTTGCTTTTTGTACTTCCTTTTCTGTTAAGTTTGGAATTTCATTGGTCTGATTCCGGGCTACGGTTGCACCGAACAAAAAAATAGAAAGTTTTGGTTCGATTTCCGTTTTGGTTTCGATCAACCATACTGAACTGAAAATCAAATTGTATCTACTATCCATTTTTCTATATTTTTTCGCAAAATATTATTTATCATTTTATATCTAACCATGGTTCTTACTGGAGTGGCAGCATGATCTACCAAAACAATAGCTCTATCATTATTGATTGGAGACTCCATATTCATATTATCACCTGGTAAAACATCTGAATCATCACCCAAAACGTCAACAGAATTCTTTGTCTAAATAATTGAAGAAGACGGAACACACCCCGGAGGATGTGCTGATTTAGTCTTAACTTGAACCCAAATTTTAGATTGAACCTTTTTGCTATTATTGGCCGTGGGATGTCCCCTAACAGCTGACCGTCCACGTATGGGACTTTTGTTCTTATGCGCCATGTCCTCCTTCTTAGTAGCATCTTGTGTTCTATTCTGTTGACAATTATTGATATTGTGTCCCACAATGCGGCAACTAACACAAAAGTTCGGCAATTTTCATAACTAAGTGAATCAAACGAACAATATCCCACCCGTTAGATCATAATAAATTCCGGAAGTGTCTTATTTAAATCAAGTTCAACCAAAACTTGAACAAAATTCCTCACCTCTGATAAAGACCGCCCATCGATTTGAATAGGAGTACCAATTGCACTAGCAATCCTTGTAATCAAAGAAGGATGCAAATACTCAATGCTTAATACATATATCCACATCCAGACTTGTGCCACAAATGTTTTGATTCTATATGGATTGAAATCTGGGATCCAATTAGTGATACGAATCATTCCCGGGTTCAAATCCAAGTGGCTTTAGCAAAAACACGATTATGATCAGTAAGATCCTTGAATTGCAAACTTAAATAGCCCTTACCGAGAAGGAATTTTTGTTTACACACACAAAAATACGGCATGAATCTTTGTTTATAAAATTGTTAATTGAAATTTCGTTCAATTCGATCGAACTGGGATGTGCACCGCTTCTACTATGGGCAATAAGAGCCATATGTTGTGAAATATTAGATGGGGTGTTTTGCTTTATAATGTTTTGATACAGTATATGAAGAACTATCACGTGTATAATATAATGTTATTATTGATATATATTTCATCTCGGTCAAAATCAATGTGCTTGAATTTTCAGTCCTAGATGAGATCCTCCGACTATTTAGTTAGTTAGATCGTGAGGTCTTAAGCGAATTGAAATAAAAAGTGGATGTACTTAGTGTTCTAAAAAGTGAAAGACGCTAGTTGGGCTTTAGATTGGGGCCTAGCATAGACAGAGCTTGAGCAGGGTTAAGCGGGGCCTAATCGGGAAAAAATGTAGGCAGACAAGGGAGCTTGGGGCCTAGGGGGGACTAATCGGGCAGACGAGAATTTTTAAAACATTAAATATACTAAAGAGTATACTTATCGGTGGTTTTCTTCTATTAAAATGGCACACAAGAGTAGAGGTATCAATGGGGGGCGACCCAATCCGACCACCGGATAAGAAAAAAAAATTGAGCCGAGCTAAACAGTGATCGAACTGCTAAATTTAGAGCCCAACTCGACCCAACCCATGAAAAATACACTAAAAATCATCCCAACCAGGCCGACCCGACTTTTCAAAAGAACCGGGCTTTTGAGGCCAAGTATTGTTCGGGCCTGAGATATTATAGCACAGCCCTGTACAAATACGGTAATCACATCTTAAATCTCAAATCTTAAATCTATTGGAATGGTTCACCAAATTGATTCAGTTAACTCTATTTGAAATTCAATAGACTTGGTTTTACAACAGAAGACTTTCACCCTTTGATTAAAATAAGTTTTCAACACTTGTTTTTAGGTTAAGTTATCATCAGTTGACTTACCAAATATAATAATCACCAATAAAATAATCAAGAAATTAAAGTGTTGAATGTAAAAGACACGGATAAATTTTTATAGTGGTTCGAGGATGGGGCAATTCCTCTAATATTCCACTCTTCTCCAGCCCCTGGAGGTAATTCACTAAGTAACATTGACTTTGTTACAAAAGGATGGAAGTCTGAGACAACCTTGATCACACAACCGACTTCTCCTAGGACTCAATTTCTTCACAAGACAGTTGTCCTGCTACTTCAGCTCCTTCAGACTTTTGGATTTGATCACTCAGCCCTCCAACAAGTCCAAAGCTTCTGGTTCGAACTGGAACCTCACTACACTTCCTTCAACCTTGGGTGTGTAGACCCCTTATCTTTAAACAAGATTTTCTCTTCAACAGTTTGAAGTTGTATTTCCTTCACATAGTGTGTTGGATTGATTTTTTAAGTTTTAGGCTTGAGGATAGTATTGAATGCTCGAGAGTATTTGCTCTTTGAATGCTTGATTTCTCTTGTGTGTCTTGAGTTGCATAGATTCATCTTCTCTCTTGAATTTCTCAGCCTTTTATAGTGCCTATTTGAAATATATATCCGTTGAAGAGATAGATGTATTTTTCAAACTACACTTTGAGGTCGTTGGCTTATATTTTCTTGATCTGCAGCATGTGATGGTGACATATCATAGTTTAATTGAAATCTGCAGCTTTTCAGGTTCTGACATATACTAAGTACTTTCCATTGGTTTATTCTATTTGCACGCTTCTAGGATGAGCACTTTAAGCACTGCAGTATGGAAGTATTGCTATAATAAGTAATTTCCTTGACTTGTGTGCAACATATCCATCACAGTCGACTTTGACTTTAACAGTTGCTTTTACCCCTTATTTTGAGTCAGCTCCAATCATTTTGGAATGACTTAACTGTCTGTCAGTTGACAGAAACAACCTTCTATGTACTTGACTGAGACTTGTCTTCACTTCACTCAGCTGCCACTCAGCTGATTCTTCATCTTGGTCTTCAACCAACTTCTGCATTCTTCAACTTGGTTGCTTCGACTAATCTAATAGAACCCTATCTATCACATAGTTGACTTTACAACAGAATTGGGGTGCCAACTTCCTAATCTAAGTTTTACATAGTATCATCAAAATCTATTACATAAATTTCCCACAGAAGAATTCCCTCTCGGGAAAGATTTTGGTCACCCCAGTTGACTTGGAGTGATCTGCCTTAAAAAACAATATCAATGGTGAATTAGAAGAGATATACTTGAGCATAAGGCTTTCTACGGATCAACTATTTCCAGTTAATTTTGTGGCATCCAATTCTCTTTTGACGATGCAAGCTTTCTTCAAATCAGAAGACGAGTGTTGTTTTTATGCAACTTTCAGGCGAAATACTTGCGACACATGTTTAAGTGGCAGTTACCAAATGGCCGCGTTTACCTTGGCAACTGTTTGCAAGTTGTAACCATTGCTAAACATAAAAAACAATGTTGTGAATTTTTTTGTAGCATCTAAGTAGCCACCAGTACTCTTTCAACGAATTACTACATGTTTGAAACTAGAGGTGGCAATTAGACCGGGTCAGGCCAAAGAATAAAACCAAGCTAGTCTGTTGGGAAATTTATTTGTTAGATTTTGATGAATGCCATGTAAAACTTAGATTAGAATGTTAACACCCCATTTTCCTTGTAATTCATATTGTAATAGATAGGGCTAAATGAGCTGAGTCAAGTCAGCTATGCCTGGGAATACAAGAAGTCAACTGAAGAAGTAAAGTGAAGACTCCGCTGAGGAACAACTGAGTATGGCCAAGAAAGAAGATCAAGGACTCAACTGAAGACGTAACAACTGAGGGACAGCTATGTGAAGAGTCAGTTAAGTCAACCCAAGCCATGTCACAAGTTGAAGTGACAGATGAGTCTCTCAATCATTAGGCGTAATCAAGTCACCTGGGGAAAAGGCACAAAGAGAGTTAATCGAAAAGAATCCGTTGCACAAAAAAAGTCAAGAATATTACTTAAATAAGTAATACTTCCATGCTTTGCCATGTCTTAAAGTGCTCGATCCCGAAGCGTGCAAAATGAATAAACCAATGGGAAGCATCGCACCTCGTGTCGAAACACGAAAAAGCTGGACATTCATTTAATACGAGGAAAGGTCTACATCTCAAGAGTAAAGACCAAGAAAAGACAAGCCAACGAACTCAAGTGACTTTTGAAAGTCAGCCTATCTCTTCAACGGACAGATTTTTGAAAGTTCACTATAAAAGGCTGATGAATCACATTGAGAAAAGGTTACCTTAAACACCTGAACCACGAACGAGCAAGCAATATTCAAACTGTAACCTGCAAAATATTCTCAAGTTATTCAAGCTATATCCTCAAGCCTAAATCTCGAAGAAAATCGATCCAACACCAAGCTGTGAAGGAAATACAACTTCAAACTGTTGAAGAAGAAACTTTTGAAGAATCGAAAGGGGTCTACTTTCCAAGGAGGATTGCGGGAAGGTTCAAGGTCGAACCAATCTCAAGTTATTGGAGGGCTTCGTGATCAAATCCAGGAGCTTGAGAAAGTAAGTCAAGTAGCAAGGCACCTGTGAAGAAGGTTCGAGTCGGACGAGAAGCCACTGTGTGTGACCAAGGCATTTCCAGATCGAGTTCAAGGAGCAAGTCACCGCGTGATCAAGACTTGTCTCTAGGCCGATAACCACTTTGTACTGATCATTACTTAGTGGATTCCTCCGGAGTTGGAGAAGAGATGAGTAGAAGAATTACCCCATCTCTTCGAACCTCTATAAAATTTACTTGTGTCATTTACATTTCAAAGATATTTACATTCCCGCACACATATTTTATATCTGCTTGGTAATTTGCTATCCAATTGATAAAATAACAAAGTGCTAAAATCAAGTGTTAAAACAAAGTTAAATCAAATTCAAGGGTGTTAAGTCTTCCATTTGAAAAACTCATCACGGCCAAGTTAAGGTTTAAACTAAACAAATGAGTTATTCTACCAACAACTCTATCGAGTGCTGTTGAGTGGCTAACTCATTTGATTAACTAACTTAGTTGTCCCTCAAGGACTTACCTGTGTATTAACTCTGTAATATTTTAAAAGGACTAAAATCGAAAAATTGGTAAGGTTTATTCAACCCCCCTTCTAAACCTTACTTACACCCATTGGGACCTACATAGTCCAACCTGATCCAAAAATCCATCGGGCAAATTTTACCGTCCAGCCTGGCCTGTGTAGTGCATTTGAAGTCGAGCGATCTAGGCCTGGGGGCTAGAGGTGGCAATCAGGCTGAGCTTGACCAGAGGGTAAAACCAGACCAGGCCAGCCTAATCCGAAAATCCATCAGACTGATTTTTTCATGGTCAAGCCTAGCCCGTGTAGTGCAATAGAAGCCTGAGCAGCCGCGCCGACCAGGCCAAATAAGTTCAGTCCTTTTGGGCCTGGGAATTCTGGGTCCAACCTGGCTTATATTTGGGCTAGCCCACATTCGGACCTAAATTGCCACATCTAATTTCAAAGTTGTTAAATTAGACTATCGATTTAAATTATGTATCCTACTAAACTGATGGGAATAAATCTTATAAAATTCAATATGAACATGATATTTTATTATGAAGTGCCTTGCCAACCAACAAGTTGTTCAACATATGGTGTCAATAATGTCTTGCTCTAGTGGTAAGGCTGAGGCATTATTATTAGTATGTCTGGTGTTCGAGTCCCACTGGCAACATGTGGGTTTATGTCCCTCCTTTGTGTGGGTTTATGTCCAACCGTTGTGTTGGTTCTTTTTAAAACCACTAGCTTGTAGCTCAAGTGGTATCACTCACCCTTTATAAGGGTAATAACCATGGTTCGAACCCTGTATCTTCCAGTTTCTTTGAAATTTATCACCTTCCCTCCAACCATTACTCCCAACTTATTAAAGAAAACAACTTGTTCAACATATAAGCTTGATTGAACACATTCAGGCATTTATTAAATGAATAAAGTTCGTAAGAATTTGATATAGACAATACCGTATTATTGACTTATTGATAATAGTCAATAGACCTAGTTCAATTTTAGTGACAAATCTTAATGGCAATATTTGTGCCAAGCATTCAGAAAACGTGATGACTTCCCATTAGTTATTTTCTTCAATTCGGATTTAAAGATTTGAAAATAAAAATATTTAAAGTCTTTGTAATAAAATTGTTGCACTTGTTTGGATAATTATTAGTTATAATGCAATTCAAATTCTTACCACCTGCTGATGTACACTTTCGCTCAACAATAAATAAAATGCCTGAATGTTGGCTTGGAAATATAAGAACTGATTATAAAGTGCTTGTTATTAAGTAACCGAGCAGGAATATTTGGTTGGCCTCTGGCTTGGCAGAGATTTGAATATACAAGTTTATATAAGAATTTCCTGTTGTTTTTTCCTCATCAATGAGTTCTATTTATATTATTACATTTGATAGGCTAGTAATCATTATAGCTACATTGTGAGTGGGACCATTGTCTTCCTCTTGCTCTACATAAGTTACATGACTGGCATGTGCTAAATAGTGCTTGTTGAGTTGTCCCATTTTTGTTTTTTCAGGTAGCAGATTGGTCTGCCACTGGGGTTCCAACTCTGTCATTGTTGACTTTAAGGGTGGGGCTTTTTATGCCTTCAAAATGTTTTTAGCTGAGCTATGGCCGGCTAAGCACTGCATCTCGGTTTTGGTGGTCGGGTCGGTCCACGTCAATAGGTATTAAACTGCCACATGTACATGTTTGTCCAGCTCTGCTCGGGTATCATCAATGGCATCCAAGTTCGAGGTCGAGGTGGAGATATACCGAGGTGGGCTAGAACTTGAAGAGAGAGAGAGGACTTAAGTGCATTTGAAAACGTTGATGATTGTCACTGTCATTTAATGTTAAAACGACACATTAAATGCCAACAATTATGACTGACACGTGGCCACCATGCATTGGGCTTCAGAGGCACGTGAACCTAGGCGATGCGCCTGTTGGTTTGAAAAGGCACGTCCCTTGGAAGCCTTAGTGTAATAACCATTAATTAATATAGGAGTTGTATAACTTTTTAGGGGACAAATTAGGGGTTAGTTTCTTTTTAGGGGTTAAAGTTAGGTTTAGGGGTAAGATTATTTAGTATAAATAGGTTAGAAAAATTCATACTAATTTACACCCAAATTTGCATATTATTAAGGTAATTATATTTTCTCTCTAATTATCATTTAAGTTTCATATATATATATATATATATATATATATATATTCAAAATTCATAAATTCTTTCACTAATTAGTTTGATTTGTTAAAATCACATATTAATTATAATTTTATTTTATATAGAAAACGAATGGGTCGAGGAATTAGGACTTTTCTTGTTCATTTTCTACATCGAATATCTGCGCAATTATTAAGGTAGGGATTTCTATAGTATTTGTCTTTATTTAATGTTTCATGATTGTACTTCATTGATTGCAATATATGTCAAGAGGAAATAAATTCATATAAGCTAGGGGCTATGAAAAGGGTCCGGATCAAACGTATCTTCGGGTGAACCCGCAATGCTATATGCGCAGAATCGCGATCGAGAGGAAAAAGAGGAAATGAATGAATTTGTTTGTTTGTAATTATGTAAATATTTTTCATGTTATATTAAATATTGACAGATATATCCATCTTGAGCGAGATGAAGCTCACCCCTATTATTATCACGACTTTCAGGTTGAGGAATCCGACTGAAGATATGATGTTGTGGATGGTGGAATAAATCATGCTATATTTTAAATAATTATGATCGGACTAAATTTTAGATTTATGTCTTTAATTTTTCTGGTTTATGCTTGAAACAATTGTTGGATATTTTAATTTGGAAGATGTATTATTATTATTATTATTATTATTATTATTACTATTACCACTATTATTATTATTATTATTATTATTATTATAATTATAATTATATTTTTTTTTCCTTAAGAATTAAAATTTCTCAATCAACCTTTTTGATCATTATTGGGATCAGTTTAATTTATAAAATTATATTTTTTTTTACAAAAATATTTTTAGTATATTTTAAATTAATAAAATTGGGTTGTTACAAGTGGTATCGGAGCGGTCGTTTACAGACTTGTTAAAAAAATTAAAATTAAAATGTATAGTTTTTTAAAAAATAAAAAAATAAAAAAAATAAAAATCAAACTTTGTATAAGATAAAATGGTGTAATAACATCCACCTCCGTCATATCTTGTCGGTATCCCCAAGGTAAGAGTTTATTAATGCGAGTGAAATTATACAATATGCTCAGTTATGTCATGATGTATTTTATTATGATTCCATGTTATTAAATTCTGCTTTAGAAATATAATACCAGTTTATATGTTAGATGAATAGAAATCTTGTATTCCTTTAAAAAAAATGTAAAAAATATACTTATAGTTGCAAATGCACATATATATAGATGGCAGGAACTCGCACTCGCCACACTGCAAGAAAGAATAATAATAATAATAATTGGGGTCCGAACCATCCAATTAACCGACTCAATCATTATTTCAGCTATCAAATTGAGGAGGGGGATAGTATTGGAGAATATATAGTTAAAATTCACCAGTTGTGGTACAATGTGAGGAATGTCATCGGGGCTCCAAACGAACGCGCTGCCTCCCGTAGAGTGATTGATAGCTTACCCTCTTTTTGGAACGTCAAGGCTGAAAAGCTTTATGCCTTATTATTGGAGTATGACGGGCATGATGACCGACCCAAAATCAACTACGGGATATTTACTGCCAGGTTATACCATAAATGGATTGAGTTTTTGAACAATGAGGCTATGGTAGAAGATGAGGAACCAGAAGAAAACCTGGAAGAAGATCCAGAAGAAGATCCAGACGAAGATCCGGAAGAAGATCCGGAGGAAGATGAAGACATGGATCAGTAGAGATAGATGAGTCTATGTATTGCAATAATTGATAAATAAATCCTTATTATATATAAAGCTTAGTTGTCCTTTAATTTATTTGACCATTATATTATGATATTTAGATTTTAAGTTAGATATTTCATGCAAAATCCATTAATAACTTGGGATAAATAATAATAATAATAATAATACATTATGTATGACCTTAGGAATATGGCTCCCCGTCGTGGAAATCAAGTCAATGGTGAGAACTCCACTAACACAAGAAATCAAACCACTGCTACTGCTGGAGATATAATTGCTGAGTTTCTCAGAGGTGTGCAGAACAACGGAGACAACAACAACAACGCACGTGTTGTGGAACAATTTCGCCACTGTCGTCCACCCACATTCAACGGACGTGATGGCCCGACAACAGTAGAAGAATAGTTTCGATCGCTAGAGAGAATTTTCCGACTTATTGGATGCACAGACGAACAGAGAGTCGTATGTGATGCTTTCCAACGTACTGAAGACGTTGATCATTGGTGGGAAGGGTATTGGAGGACTAAGATCGAGGAAGAGCGAAATGCTTTAACATGGGACGAGTTCAAAATGATTGTAATGGAAATGTTTTTCCCACAATCATATAGAGACAAGAAGGAGACAAAATTCCTTAACTTTAAACAAAGAAACATGACTCTCACAGTATGAGAGGCGATTCAATCAACTAAGTCGGTTTGCTCCACACCTAGTGGATACGATTTGGAAAAGGCTCGAGTTTGAAGGGGACTTGAGCACAACTATCGTGAATACTATCTGCTCCAAGGAGATTTGGAAAACTTCGGTGATGGTGAGAAGGGCTCATGAGGTGAAAGCAAGTTTTACCGGGGACGAAGAGGAGCAAAAGTTGGTCGTTTTACCCGAAAAAGAAAATGGGGCGGGCAAGACATAATAAAAATGAAAATTAAAATAAAATGCAGATAAAGACTCGATGGAAATGCACGTCCAACTACGCAAGCGAGGCAGCCAACTTGCCCAAAATGCAAAAAGAATCATTTTGGAGAATGTTTAGCTGACAAGGAAAATGATTCAAGTGTAAGAAGCCGGACATGAAGTCTCTAATTGTCCTCTTTTAAAAGGCGAGCGGGAAAGAAGAGAACAAACATCCCGGAGGTAGAGCTCGAATGTATGCTATGACTCATGAAGAAGCGATCGAACCCGAGTACAATGTCGGGTATGCTAACCATCTCTGGAATACCGCTCTTGTACTTTTCGACACTGGTGTCACACATTCGTTTTTATCTGCCAAATTTCATGTTATATTAGGACATAAGAGTGCTAGAGTAAGTGAACCCCTTGAGGTTGGCTTGCCATCTGGAGATTCAATAACAACTGACTCAGTAAATAAGGATGTTGAAGTGAATATAGGGGGAAAATATCTTAAAGCTAATCTATACATAATTAAGATGAAGGATTTTGATGTAATCTTAGGTATGAATTGGCTTAGTAGATATCGAAAGTGGACATTAAGTGTCACGAGAAAGAGATAATATTCAAACTATCGAGAAATGATGAGATAAAATTCTATGGGATTAAGTCTAAGCGATTACCACGAGTAATATCGGCAATGAAGGCAAGAAAGATGTTGAAAAAGAAAAATTGTCAAGGATATCTAGTGAGTTTAGTAGATACCTCGACAGCCAAAGTGACACCTAATGACGTACCAATTGTGCAAGAATTTTTGGATGTATTTCCAAAAGACTTGCCGAATTCCTCCCGGATCGCCGAGTTGAATTTGGAATAGATTTGGTACCTAGGGCAAAGACCTATATCTAAGGCACCCCTATAGGATGGCGCCAAAGGAGTTACAAGAGTTAAAGGCGCAAATACAAGAACTTCTGGATTTGGGATTTATTAGACCTAGTGTATCACCGTGGGGAGCACCGATTACATTTTGTAAAGAAAAAGACGAGTCACTTAGAATGTGTATCGATTATAGAGAATTTAATCGACTCACAGTGAAGAATAAGTATCCGCTACCAAGGATTGAAGACTTGTTCGATCAATTGAGAGGTGCCAGCACTTTCTCTAAGATTGACTTGAGATCCGGATATCATCAGTTAAAAATTAAAGAGTGTGATATTCCAAAAATGGCATTTAGAACTCGATATGGACATTACGAGTTTATAGTAATGCCATTTGGGTTAAGTAATGCACCAGCAGTATTCATGGACTTGATGAATAGAGTGTTTCATCTGTATCTAGACCAATTCGTCATAGTCTTTATAGATGATATACTTGTATATTCAAAGAATAGAGAGCAACACACTGAGCACTTAAGAATAGTGCTAGAAACACTTCGCAAGGAAAAGTTATATTTGAAATTCAAGAAATGCGAGTTTTGGCTAGATCGAGTGGTGTTTCTTGGACATGTAATCACTGCTTAAGGAAATAAAGTGGACCTGGTTAAAGTTGAAGCGATCAACGAATGGAGTGCACCTACGAATGTGAATGAAGTTCGCAGTTTTCTAGGTTTTGCAGGCTATTATCGGAGATTTATTGAAGGATTCTCAAAAATAGCTGCACCTATGACTCGACTGACAACAAAATGGGAGAAGTTTCCATGGAATGAGAAATGCGAAGAAGCTTTCAGGAGTTGAAGCTAAGGCTAACTTCTGCATCAGTATTAACAATTCCTGACCCCACTAAAGATTTTGTTATTTATAGTGATGCATGAAAACAAGGTTTGGGATGCGTGCTAATGCAACATGGTAAAGTGGTTGCCTACGCCTCAAGACAACTAAAGCCACATGAGTTAAATTATCCTACTCATGACCTAGAGTTAGCTGCTGTAGTGCATGCATTAAAGATCTGGGGCCATTACCTATATGGAGGGAAATGTGAAATCTTTACCGACCACAAAAGCTTAAAATATCTGTTTACCCAGAAAGAGCTAAACATGAGGCAAAGAAGGTGGTTAGAATTGGTGAATGACTATGATTGCACTATCAACTATCATCCGGGTAAAGCTAATGTTGTAGCCGATGCATTAAGTCGTAAAACAAAAGGAGAAATGTCAAGTTTGATATCTGAACAAGAACATCTTGTGAGAGAATTCGCCAGGATGAGAATTGAAGTAGTGGTACCACCAAAAAGCACAGAGATAGTACTAGCATCTTTTGTGGTGCAACCTACTCTGAGAGAGAAGATAAAAGAAGCTCAACCTCGAGATAAATTTTTGAGCAAAATGAAAGAAAAAGCTTGTGGAGGGAATGTAAAAGGATTTGTTATAACAAATGATGGTACTTTGACTTATGAAGGGAGATTATGTGTTCCTAAAGAAGAAAGGCTTAGAAAATAAATTCTCGAAGAAGCTCATTGTACGCCGTACACAGCTCACCCTGGAGGTACAAAAATTGGAACTTTTGTAGAAAAATGTTTGACTTGTCAGAGGTGTTATTCGATTTGGCAAAAAAGGAAAGTTGAAACCGAGATATATCGGACCATTTGAAATCCTTACACGAGTTGGAGATTTAGCTTATCAGCTAGCATTACCACCGAGTCTATCAAGTGTGCACAATGTTTTTCACGTCTCTATGCTAAGAAAGTACGTTCACGATCCAAGTCACATCGTGAATTATAAGGATCTGACAATCAACAATGATTTAACTTATGAGGAAGCACCAGAAGCTATTTTGGAATGCAAGATTCTACATTTGAGAAATAAATATATTGCTTTGATCAAAGTACAATGGAGACGTCATGGCAGAAATGAAGCTACTTGGGAGCGTGAAGAGGAGATTCGTGTCAAGTATCCAAGTTTTTCAATTCCAGGTAAGATATCGAATTTCGAGGACAAAATTATATTTAAGGAGAGTAGAATGTAATAATCATTAATTAATATAGGGGCTGTATAACTTTTAAGGAGAAAAATTAGGGGTTAGTTTCTTTTTAGGGGTTAAAGTTAGGTTTAGGGGGTAGGATTATTTAGTATAAATAGGTTAGAAAAATTTATACTAATTTACACCCAAATTTGCATATTATTAAGGTAATTATATTTTCTCTCTAATTATCATTCAAGTTTCATATATATATATATATATATATATATATATTCAAAATTCACAAATTCTTTCATTAATTAGTTTGATTTGTTAAAATCACATATTAATTATAATTTTATTTTATATAGAAAACGAAGGGGTCGAGGATTAGGACTTTTACTGTTCATTTTCTACATCGAATATCTGCAATTATTAAGGTAGGGATTTCTATAGTATTTGTCTTTATTTAATGTTTCATGATTGTACTTCATTGATTGCAATATATGTCAAGAGGAAATAAATTCATATAAGCTAGGGGCTATGAAAAGGGTCCGGGATCAAACGCATCTTCGGGGTGAACCCGCAATGCTATATGCAGGAACTGGCCAGTCAGAGGAAAAAGAGGAAATGAATGAATTTACTGTTGTAATTATGTAAATGTTTTTCATGTTATATTAAATATTGACAGATATATTCCTACTGAGCGAGATGAAGCTCACCCCTATTATTATCACGACTTTCAGGTTGAGGAATCCGACTGAAGATATGATGTTGTGGATGGTGGAATAAATCATGCTATATTTTAAATAATTATGACCGGACTAAATTTTAGATTTATGTCTTTAATTTTTCTGGTTTATGCTTGGAACAATTGTTGGATATTTTAATTTGGAAGATGTATTATTATTATTTTTATTATTATTATTATTATTATTATTATTATTATTATTATTACTATTATTACTATTACCACTATTATTATTATTATTATTATTATTATTATATTTTTTTCCTTAAGAATTAAAATTTCTCAATCAACCTTTTTGATCATTATTGGGATCACTTTAATTTATAAAATTATTTTTTTTTAAAATAATTTTAGAATATTTTAAATTAATAAAATTGGGTTGTTACACTTAGCCTATAAATAAGCCCATGTAGCATTCACTTTTCACTTATACTGCGAGCATTTTTACCTTTTAATAGAGAGAAAAAGACCGAGCAGAGCTCTAGTCAATATTTGAGAGAAATAGCCTTCCCAACCTTTTTAGGTAATTTTTCTTCTTTTTTCTTTAATTATGTCTGGTTCGGATAGCCAAAACCAAGAATATGGTGTAGATGTTGGGATTGAAGACCCTCCCTCCGATGTTGAAGTATCCAGAAGGGTGATAGTGTTGTCGAGATTTCTGACTCGGACGAAGACTCCGAGCAAGAAGTTCCTGGGGGATTGGGAGGAGGCAAGGAAATTTTATCTCCTCCTCCTATTGTTGCAATAAGGGATGGAATAATGTACGGGCCGGAAGAACTACCCATAAGAGGAAGTGGTGCGACGGGGCTGAGTAGAGGCGAGGTTGCTGGGCCCAGTGGAGTTGGGCAAGGTGTGGGGCCCTCGATGTCAGGTCGAGATGCCGAGAGAGCACGGGGTCCAGCTCGAAGGCCTCCAAAAAACATCGCCGAGATTGGGCCGACACGAAAGCGAAACAAAATTCTCTGCATCTTTGCTCCAGTAGAGCCGGATATGTTTCATAGGATTTACGAAAATCCAGATACGGTGTATTTTTTTATTGGCTGATCACGACAAGGTGCATGAACACCCGTCGATGGGATGCACTTCAATATACTTCCGCAACCTCCAGCACGGGTTGCAGTTTCCTTTTCCTAGGCTAATTACAAAGTGGTTTTGGAGGTGGAAACATGCTCTGGCCCAGTTGCATCCGCTCTACTGGGAAATGTTGATTGGGTTGGTCATCCTCTTCCATAGACATCATTTCCCTAGTCCCACGTTCGACGAGATCAATGAGCTCTTCCTGTGGAAAGCCACTCCTACCAGCCAAAAGGGGAGACCATATGGGTGGCACTATCTGGTGACCCGACCTGGGTACTCAAATAATATGGTTGAAGGCCTTCCCGGGTCCTTAAAGGACTAGAAGGATAAATGGTTTTGAGTTGATGGGGAGTGGATGGGCTTCGGGAGTAAGGGCGAGCAGTACCTTGCTCCCCACCTCAATTTTAGATATGATTTTTGTAAGTATATTTCTCGATTCTTTACTTTTTCTAGAAAATTCTAATCGTTAATTATTTATTTCTTGTGCAGAGAGAACCGATCTTCCCGAGAATGGTTCTCTGCAGAGTTCTTGGATAGACTTGAAAAGATCAAGGGGCTTCGAAGACGAGCCGACATATAAAGACTTTGACCTTGGATGCTAATTTTATCCAAACCAGTCTACACAATGCACTAGCTCTCTCGGATACTGAGCCAAGGGCAGAAACGGAGGCTTCGGAATGGAGAAGGGGCGAGCAAAGGAGTGAGCCTTAAGAAACCGAGCAGAGAACGAGAACCCTCAAGTAAAACTACCCAGCCATTTCATGTATATAGTGTTTGTCTTTTTGCAAGTTTAATACTCTTGTCATTTTTGCACAACTCCTGAAGCCGACATGGACGCCATGGGCCACCTTAAAAAGGTGATGAAAGTGGTTTGAGACCCTGCTAAGAAGACTGCCAAGCAGCGGAAAGAGATCCAACAGGGCAAGAGGAAAGTCGGGCCTGAGACAGAGGAGCCCATGAGGAAAATGAGGGGATATGGGGTCGAGATCCTAGGGACTGAGCAAATTCCGAGGGTGGAGCCCATTATTCTTTCATTTGGCACAACTGATGTCCCTAGGATGACGTTCTCTGATGACCTGGGACCTAAGGGTCACTTTGTCTCTAAAGAAGTGACATCTAGTAGGAAGCCACACTCGACTGACCCTATTACCGACCAGGCCCGATCATCACGATCCGCCTCGTGCCCCTATTTTGTAATCGGCCCTGAGCCAAACTGTTATAAATATTTTGTCTTTAATGGAATTTTTCCTTTCAGGACAACTCTTTCATTTCATATTTGCTTAGATTTGTACTCATTTAACTTGTCATGTACTTGGTGTTGAGTCGAGATGCTCAATTTGACGTGCTCAGTGCTAGGCCGAGATTAGTAGAATGTAACGAAAATTATTAAGTAATGTGCTCGTTACTAGGCCGAGTTTAATAAGATGCGACGATTGTTAAGTAATGTGCTCGGAGCTAGGTCGAGACTAATAAGATGAAAATTGTTAAGTAATGTGCTCGGAGCTAGGCCAAGCTTAATAAGATGAAAACCGTTAAGTAATGTGCTCGAAGCTAGGCCGAGACTAATGAGATGAAAATTGCTAGAGAAAAAGACATGTAATTTGCTCGGTGTTAGGCCGAGAACACATGTTTTATTGATAATACCTCTTCAGGTAAATTACATTCCAAGGGTGATTGAGTTTTTCTCCGTTTAAATATTCGAGCTCGTATGCCCCATTCTGCAAAACTTTGCTAATTCTGTAAGGTCTTTCCCAGGTCGGTAGTGGACCAAGATCACTTCCAGTAATTCTCTTCAAGATAAAATCATCGACCTCACTACGCCATAAAATTGTTCAAATAACATATTTTAGATAGCGCTTTCAGATGGAAGTGCTATTGAAATATTCACAGATATTTTAGACGATACTTTTATAGGAAAGCGCTATCACAATAAACCATATAATAGCGTTTTATTAACAAAGTGTTATATGAAGAAAACTGAAGATAACACTTAATTATATAAGTGTTATATATGTTCTTGGAATAACGTTTCGAGCAACAAGCGTTATCCTAAAGTGTTATCTCTCGACTAAGTCTATTTTATTAAGATAACACTAATTAAAGAAACGCTATATATGTCTCATAATAATGCATTGTACAAAAAGCGTTATCTTAAAGTGTTATATGTGAAAAATAATTTCCCTCCAGCACATCTACTCCTGCGTAATTGCTTTCTTCACAAACCCTTTCTCAATAAAACTTCTCACCAAAAGATTTTCACAAACCGTCTCTCAAAAAAATCTGGCCTCTTTCTTAATGAAACTTCTCACCAAAAATTTCTTCACAAATTGTCTCTAAAAAAAACCAGATTCCCATCTCCAAAATAACGTGTTAACAGATTCGAGCCTCTTGATAGATACAATTCTTAATCATGCCACTGACGGATCCATTGTTGTAATTTTGTGGCGTAGAGTTTAAGAATTTCAAGTTGATTCTCAACTCCCAGGTTCAAAATTACGGTCATCATATGTATGAAAGTTAGTTATTATCTTCTTATTTTTCAATTTTTTAAAGAACAAGTTGAAGACTAAATAGGAGGCCATTAGAGCATACCATATTTTTTCTCTCTAAACCAACAATGGCCTCTCCGGCGAAGCTCCCGATCTTCAACCCTCAATCTGAATCTCAGATGCCCATCACCACCCCCGTATTCCACAACATTCTATCACGTCTGAATGCCACAGTCTCTCCCAGCGCTGACCTTAGTTGGAGCTCATCGACCGCTTTGCCTTCTCCCGCTCCGACATCCACTCTGAAGCCACCTCCCGCATCCGCAAAACATTTCCGCTAGTACTGGTTTTCTATCATTCCTAGGTGACACCTCCTCCTCTACGGCTGTTGCGACTGCCCCTCTTGTTTCCGCATGCGTTCGATTTGAATCCGATGTGATCAGATAGTTTATTCTGGAAATCAACCCAGGAGGTATTGTTGTTTGTTGTGTTTGGTTTTCACTAAAAAATGGACAGAATAACGAGACAGAATTTGAAGTCGAGGCTAGTACTAATACTATCTCCGCAAGATAAAATTGTCCGGTACAAAGTGCTAATGGTTTAGGCAATTATCCCTAAGATACAACGACTTCCAAGTTTAATTTAGTAGCACTTGCAAAAATCGAAATTACAGCGAACAAAATGTGTTTAGAACTTTTGAATGTACAAAAAAGAAATACAGAGAATATACTGAAGTGCTATGATTTTCGGACGCAGAAAACTGAGTTCTGGGGGTCTTTTTATATAGAGTTTTGGATGCCTGTTCAGAGCAGGTGCATCCGTTGGTCCATATCACATCTCTTCCGAAGGTACACAACCCCTACTATGCACCCCTACATACTGAAAGTTATGTCTAGTCAGCGAACATGTGCATCCAGTCAGTGCCACTGTGTGCCACGTGTTGCCATCCGGACAACTCTTGACAAGTCACTGCAACCTGAGCTACATTGCCACGTCACCGAGCCACTTGACCGAACCCTGGTTCAATTTTCTAAAACTTTAATGCTCCTCAAAGATCTTCGCGGCGATGCGTACATGTGAAGTGAAAAGTGCACCTCTAAAGCGCCCAATGAGACTATGTGCGATGTGCAC
This sequence comes from Rehmannia glutinosa, assembly GCA_016081115.2. Taxonomy (NCBI): domain Eukaryota; kingdom Viridiplantae; phylum Streptophyta; class Magnoliopsida; order Lamiales; family Orobanchaceae; genus Rehmannia; species Rehmannia glutinosa. The sequence continues at coordinate 160,685 of JABTTQ020000422.1, read as the reverse complement.
AGGCCTGGGCTCGGCTCTGGCTTGGGCTCAAATGGTGATCCGCACCGTCCTTGGTGCTATTTGAGCTAGCCAAAGGCTAGTCAAAATTGACTTGGTCCACTAGGGTGTACCATAAGGAGCTCCACTTGATTACTCCTTATTAATGGTGAAACTATATATAAACTAGTTAAACATTTAATATGTTTCTTATGTGGGATATGGCTTTCCATATTCCCACCCTTTTATATTTATATAAGGCATTTAAGTGGCTAACTTTATGCATTAATTTCTATTCACCCGAAATAAGTTTTGAGAAATTCAGAATGCTAATTTCATCTACCCATGGTGTAGATTACAATTACATCAACAATACTTACACAATAACAGTTCTAACACGTTTTGTTGTCACGTTGTGTCCATTTCGGCCCTAGACCATATCTTAGATTCATAAGTGTTACAAGTAGAAGCGGCCAATATTTCTCATTTATATAGGTGGTTTCCTATAAATAGTATCTTATCATACTCCACCTTTTAGGTATAGGAATCATTAAACCTCACCAGACTCTGCAGAGCTTTTCACTTGGACATTCTGGGAATGAGCTGAAAATAATTTTCAAGTGTTCAGATGAACATTCATAACTTAGATGTCTCATTCAACTAAGGTCTTGGGATCTCCAATTCACAAGGTTGGGTTACCGCTATGAACATTCTTATTTTGTGGATTGTAAACCATTCCCCTTAACAACTTGTACATTTGATCTCGATTTATACCTTTAGTAAGTGGATCCAATAGGTTTTCCTTTGACTTCACTTAGTCAACCAAAATAACCCCATTCGAGATCAATTGTCTAATGGTATTATGTCTTCGATGAATATGTCTAGACTTACCATTATACATACTACTTTGTAACCTTCCGATTGCTGATTGAATATCAAAATGTATCAATACATCAGGCACTGGTTTATTCCAACAAGGAATATCTTCTAAGAAATTTCTAAGCCATTCAACTTCTTCTCCATCTTTATCTAAAGCAATAAACTCGGATTTCATAGTGGATCGAGCTATACACGTTTGCTTAGAAGATTTCCATGACATCACTCCTCTACCTATTGTGAATACATAACCACTTGTGGACTTGGAGTCTCTTTTGTCTGATATCCAATTGGCATCACAATATATCCTTCTAATACTGTTGGATATCTCATATAAAGTATTCCATAGTTTATGGTATAATTTAAGTATCTAAGTACCCTTGTCAAGGCTTTCCTGTATCCTTACTCAGGTTACTTGTGAACCTACTTAGCTTACTCACTGAATATGCAATGTGTGGTTGTGTACAATTGACTAAGTACATTAGACTGCCAATTATCCTTGCATATTCTAGATGAGAAACTGGTTCTCCTCTATTTTTGGCTAATTGTAGACTCATATCTAGGTGTCTTAGCCGGAGGACTATCAAAAGCATTAAACTTTAAAAGTATGCTTTCGACATAATGGGATTGTGACAAGCCAATTCCATATGAAGTTCTAGAGATATTAATCCCTAATATAGCATCAAATAATCCCATATCTTTCATGTCAAAGTTTTTCTTTAACATGTTCTTAGTATTCAAGATTAAATCATGAATACTACCCATGATCAACATATCATCTACATAAAGGCAGACAATGACATAAGCATTAGTTGCACCTTTAATGTACACACTAGTCACATTCGTTGATCTCGAAACCATTTGACAACATAATTGCGTCAAACTTTTCATGCCATTGCTTAGGTGCTTGTTTTAGTCCATAAAGTGACTTAACAAGTTTACACATCTTCTTCTCTTGTCCGGGTGCAACGAACTCTCGGGTTGTTTCATATAAATCTGCTCTTCAAGCTCACCATTCAAGAAAACAGTCTTCATATCCAGTTGATGTATCTCAAGTTTATGCAAATGTTCGCCAAAAATTTGTTTGGATCTCTATATTGCAAGTGTACGGCGTAATTTATAGGATAATGGCAAACAAGGTCGTATTCCTTAGGGATTGACTACGAACTTAGGCTATAATATCATCGCATTCCAATTTTATTGAAGCAACCGAATATCAAGTTTTATAAAAATCAAAAAATAGAAATAAAAAGAAATAAATTTTCAAACCCGTAAGTATTTTCAACAAATACGAAATCAACTGTAGGCACATAATCTCAACATGCTTCTTCAAGATTAAATCCAATTATGTTTCACATAACCAATTCATGCAATTCTATGGGTTCAATTCATAAGTTAGTCTATTCTCCCTCCTGGGCGGCGCATAAACTGTAGATTAATAACAGTTGTAGATCTCCCGATACGTTACAACTATTATTAACTCTCAAAAGATCTATGAATTGAATGACTCCCCGCAAATAGTTGTAGGTCTCCCGACTCGTTACACCCATTTATGTCTGAATTCAATTTCCGTCTTTGTTAGAACTCCTCTCCCAAATCTCGCACTAACAAATATAACATGCAAATTATTGACCAGATAATAGGCAATTAAGAATAAGCACTCGAATTTATAAAATAGAACACATGAATCAATTAAGAAAATAATTAATCGAGATTTAACAAGAATCCACAGTTTTTATTATGCCCTAAGATCCGAAAGATTAGCCAAACATTGATAACAAATTCATAGACAAACTTGAAATCAATATTGTGACATTGTTTAAGTATAGACAAGAGATCTAAACTAAGAAAGAAAACCCCTTCTTGTCAGGATGGATCTTCCTTCCAAGCCTTCGAAGCTCTTGTGTTTCCGTAGATGTGAAAGGCCTTGTGGTGTTATTCGTAACCTAGCCCTCCTCTCTTAGAAGACCTTTGATCTGTGTAATCTTTTGTATTTTGGTGTGTTGTATGTTGTATGGATGAATGGATTTTTGTGCAAGCCTTGATCCCTTTATATAGGTGCTTGGAGAGATCATTTGTAGAGTTCTGGTAGGAAAAGGAGACCAATTCGGCCGCAGACACGTCGCATGACTGTGTCAATCCACACGGTCAGGTCGTGCGATCGGATTTTGCTCCTGAGGTCTCATGAAAGTTGTAGCCCTTTCTCTTAGCTTTCCATAGCCACTTGAATCACCTCAATATTAATTTGGTAGAGAAAGTTATGGTCAAAATATTAAACCCTTGTCTTTTGACATATCCTTTGAAACATGCTATCACCTTTTGTCTCCATTTTCTGCAAAATTCACAAGAGTATGCAGTATCACGCCCAACAAAGGAAACCAAGTAAAACACACTAAATATACATGCAAATGCATCAATTATATATCAAAATAAGCCCTTAAATGCAGGTATATTTTACACGTATCAGCAAAGTTGCAATAGAAATGAGAACATGAATGGATGTGATCCTTGTAACAAGAGAATATGTATCGAAAACAAATGGGTTTGGACCCGATTTGACCAATTATTAGCTACTATTAGGTTTTTTTTTTTTTTAAAAAAAACTACTACTAGGATCTTGCAATAATAATCAAAATAAATATTCAAAGTACAAGTTTTTTATTAAAATAAATTATAGTATTACAAGAAGTTATAGTAGTAAATTAAATCAATATAACACTCAAATCTAAAAGTAAATAAAGGAATATATCTAACTACATATTAAAAAATATAATAAATATTAATGTGGCGGGCGGGTCGATCCTATTGGACCCAGGACCCGTCTCGAGCGGTTCCCGGGTCTAAAAATACAAAACCCAACCTGGTTCGGGGCGGATCCGGGTCCAATAGGACTCGACCCACCACATTAATATTTATTATATTTTTTAATATGTATTTAGATATTTTTCTTTATTTACTTTTAGATTTGAGTGTTATATAGATTTTAATTTACTACTATAACATCTTGTAATATTATAATTTATTTTAATTAAAAATTTGTAATATTGTAATTTGAATATTTATTTTGAGTATTATTTGAGTACTATTGCAAGATCCTAGTAGTAGTTTGTTTTAATAAAAAAAAAACTAATAGTAGCTAAATAGTTGTAAAATATAGTTATAATAAATTTCATAATTACATTTATTTTTTTTGACCTATTGGCATTGGATTGCTTTTGAAAATTTGGCCACAAATACAAAAAATAAATTATTGCAATTAAAAAAAATATTGGCGAGTCTAGACCCGCCCCAACGGGTTTTACAGCGGGTTGGGGCGAGTCCCGGATCTTGATTTTTCTTACCGAAGTGGGTCCCAGGTTTGGCTAAACCCGCCCCGTTGGCATCCCTATTTAAAATTAGTACTTGTTACTTGTCTTATTTATTTTTATTATTTTAAATAATGTTATTGGTCCCAAGCATGTGGTTCTTGATCCGACGAAGGTCGAGAAAATGGTTTCCAAGTAAATGATACAAATAATGTTCTTCAGTAGAAGCTACCTTAGCCTAACTCTTGTTCTAAAACTACTAGATAATTGCTTAAATTCTAAGACTTATTAGCTTTATTTTGGAGACGCGAGCTACTCTTATCACATTATATTGAGATACTTTTATTTTAGTTTAAAGTGAATGATGGACTGTTCAATATTTTTATACTATTAAAATAATATTTTAGGATAAATTTTGTATCATTATTTTCAATTTTTATGATTTATAAATTTTGTAATCGTTCTAATGTTGCATTTTGTTTGCTCTTGTTGGTCACATGATTAAATGGTGGGTAACATTAGTTTGGATGGATACTGAAATTCGAAAAATCTCGCTTCTTTAATGAAGTGCTATCTATTGAATACAAAACAAAAACGCCATCAATTTAATGTCAGATAACACTTCTTTTATGGAGTGATATCTTATGAATAGAAATATGAGATAGCGCGTCCTCAAAAAAGCGCTATAAAATATGCATCTCGGATAGCGCTTTATAAGCGCTATCTACAGGATAGGGCTTCAGATAACGGTCGTTCCAATAGCACTTTGGAACGCTATCTAAAAGGCAAAAAAAGTGTTATCTACGTGTTTTTTTTGTCGCAGTGCCTAGAATTTTGTTTCCCTCACTTTGGAGTTGTAATATCGTTCTCTTCTTTGTTTGTACACTACGTTTTTCATCTCTGCGTTGCACCTCTTCTCATCTAACAAATCCAGCTCGACTCGCAATGCAATTTCATTTGTATCCTTAGAAAGTTTTGCAACTCGAAAGGTTGGAACACCAATCTCAACCGAGATGACGACCTCGGCCCCATAGGCTAGAGCGAAACAAGTTTCTCCTGTGGCTGATCGGTGTATTGTCATGTAGGCCCAGAGTACTCGGGGGAGCTCTCTAGGCCAGTTTTCTTAGATTGGTTCCGCCCCCAAACAACCAAAAACTGATTGCACCCACCGAACACGTTGGGTTGGGGGGGATGATTCTTCAACTCGGATGACGCCCCCAGCATCGTCCGCTACTCTCATTCTTTCGCGTCTATTGTCTAGGCGTCTTTTTTGTGAAATTTCCTCCTTGTTGTCTTGATTCTGTGGAGCTGGGTCTGGACGTTTTGTACAACATTTACAGGCAGATGAGGAGCAGGTGCTTGAATTTGAGGTTGGGGAACTCCCAAAGCCTATGTCACCAATGGGGCCATCCTTTGTACAAACTTCAGATCAGTGAAAATTAAGTTGTTGGATAGGGAGAAATATCGCACCCCCAGCCTCTATAGGGGGTGGATTATGATTATCCTGGGGTAGGTCTTTCCTTTGGGGGTTCCGTGTGCTGTCGTCTTGACTCATGATGGAATTTAACAAACAATGAATGGAAATACCTAACTGAAATTCTGTAAAATGCAACTAGACCAAACAGGCCATCCTTCTAGCGCCAAATAGTTGATGCCCGCTTTCGCTCAACAATAAATAAAATACCTAAATATTGGCTTGAAAATACAAGAACTGATTATAAAGTGTTATTAAGTGATCGAGCAGGAATATTTGGTCGGCCTCTGGCTTGACAGAGATTTGAATATACAAGTTTATATAAGGATTTTATGTTGTCTTTTTCCTCATAAAATCATGAGTTTTGTTTATACCATTACATTTGATAGATTGACAATCATTATAGTTACATTGTGAGTGGGATACTTGTCTTCCTCTTGTTGTGCATGAGTTGCATGACTGTCATGTGTCTAATAGTGCTTGTTGAGTTGTCTCATTGTTGTTTTGCCATATGGCAGATTGGACTGCCAGTGGTGTTCCAGCTTGGTCATTGTTGACTTTAAGGGTAGGGGATTTTTATGCCTTGAAACGCCTTTAATTGAGCTCTGGTCGGCTTAGCACTTCATCTCGGTTCTGGTGGTATGGTTGCTCCATGTCAACAGGTCTTGAACTGCCACGTGTATATGTTTGTCCAGCTCTGCTCGGGTATCACCAACACCAATAATGCATTTTTTTTTCTTTTTGATTAGAGAGCATGTTTGTATAAACTCGAAGGTGTAAACAAAGAAAAAATATTCTCCTTTAACATCCTTACTAATTAACTTTGACCATTCTTTATACTTGACAGGTTAATTTTCAAGTCAAAATCATCAAGCTTAAGTAATAAATTACTACATCACTACAAGAAACAAAATCAATTTACCTACAAAAAATTTTGTTTGGTAAGTATTAAGATAATTGTAAAATATAACTAAAATCGATATAGGTAAAATCATTGTAGGTAAATACTTAGTGATAAAATTCTATAGGTAACTTTAAAATTTATTGACAAAATTATTTTTGTCGGTAAACTGGTTTTTTTAGTGCATGTTTTCTTTTGATAGACTTCAACCATCTTAATATTTGGATTTTGTTTTCTATTTAGTATAAAGATCTAAAAAATTAAATTAAATGAGTGAATATGTTAATTTTTGTGTCATTATAATATTAACTTTAAAGTAATAATTGTGAATTAGTGATAAAACATAGTTAATAAGGTAATTCTAACAAAAGATTTAGTGCATGTTTGTGAGCATTTATGCAAAAGTCTATTTAAAAAATAAACATATTAGAAAGTGACATTTTAAAAAGCTTCAAATTACGACTATGCCAGAATATATATACCTTTTGGAGAAGCGACATATCCAAAAGTCCATTCTAAATTAACAACCAAACCTCAATTTTTATTAAAAAAATCAAAAAGGAACTTTTAGACCCAAACATCTCATAAGTGCTCACAAACAATTACTTGATTTTAAAAATATAGCTTTATTTTGTGATATTCCTAAAAATATGAAGGAAAAAAAAATAAATTTTTGGCACCGTGTGTAGTAGTTAGGTGTTAATTGGGGACAATTTGTACCATATATATACCACTACCCATTTCAATTAAAGACATGCCACCCGTGTTGAGACAAGAAGATTCACCACAAAAGATTTTATACTCCACCAAAAATTGGCATGATAAGGATTTTATAGTCCATCTAACTATCCTCAATTAGACTAACCAAATAACCAATAATGATGTGCATTATATTATTGGTCTTGATGCTAAATTCGGTGATATGCATCGGGTGAGGATACCATACATTTATACATCTTCGGACACACATACACATGGGTGTCCGTGAAACGTGTGATGGGATGTATATGTAAATATATGATAAAATATACATTTGATGTACACCCGTTAACATTAATTACTTTGTATAGCCCATAAACCCAAATGATTTCATCTTAATTTTATTAATTTAATATGGTAAGCAAGATGCTTATCCAAATTAACTTCTCTTTCTGAAACCTAAAAAAATGCTTGAATTTGACAGGCAAACTATCCTTTTGTCTCGTTTGTCACAAACAATTTGCATTATTCTTCCCCCACTTCCTTAGCAGTTAAGTTATTGACCTGATATAATTCAGTTTAGATGGGCAGACAGAGTGGATAATTTCAAAGTTTTCTGGTTGGAATAGCATGTGCTAAAAGGTATTAATTGAACCTAACCTTAATAACATTCGAATATATTCAATTAATTATATAAATTTTAGAGAATAAGTACTAATTAATTATTCATAGGCGGTCTAGAATATTACTGTACCACGTTGAATGTGATGGACTTCTAAGCCACGTTTTGAGTTTGATTCTATATTTTTTAGGGATAATTACAAAAAGTACCCCTAAGGTTTGACCTAATTACAAAAAAATTCAGCTAACTTTAAAACTTACAAAAAATACCCCTGAGGTTTGAAATATATTTCAAAATCCCCCTTCATATTTGTAAAATAATTGCGGATTACCCCTTAATTTTAACGCTAAATCAAACCTCAAGGATATTTTTTGTAAGTTTTAAAGTTAGCTGGGTTTTTTTATAATTAGGTCAAACTTCAGGGGTACTTTTTGTAATTATCCCTATTTTTTTATATAAGTTTTATTTCCAAAACTGTAATAAGCATCCTAATTTGATTAATTCTAAATTCTTTTAACCATTATTTCACTTTTTAAATCAACTTTTACAAGTTAAAATGGAAAGAGCATTGTACACAAATTAAAGTTAGATTGTGATTGGTTGTGAGAAATTTTATAAAATTTTAAATTATGGAAGAAAAAATTATAGGGTGTGTGATTTATTGTGGAAAAAGTGAGTTGTTTTTTTTTTTAAAAAAAAAAGAAAATATCATTTCTTTTCAAAATTAATTCATTTTTCTCTTTCTTTTTCACACTCCTCAATACCTAACTATACTATTTTTTTTCCACCTCCTATTCATATAAATAATTTCGGTAATATCTTTAATTTATCACCATTTTTGTTATTTTTCTCTTAATCTTGATAACAAAAAGTATAAAATGAGATTCTTATTGCTTATTTTTGGTTAAATTTTTTATTTTTTTATTCAATTTTCTTATATTATATTTTTTACACTATTATTTCTACAAAAAAATCCACAAACAATCAACATCTCTAAAAGATTCTCCATCACATTAACACACATGGGCCTAGCCAAGATTTCCAGCCAGTGCAGTCAGAAATTCTTTCATTTTGGCAGGACGAATGTCAGATCGATATTTGAAAAACAAATAGAAAAGGGAGGCTAATATGAAGGTTGTACCTTGCAACAATTCTTTGTCGGTTTTCATAATCTCCAATTACGGCTTTCTAGAATGAACTTTTTGGATAAGTGACTTATCCATAAATATATTCTAAATTAACCACCAAACAACTATTATTATTATGGAAGACGTTTAGATACAAAAATTCATTCAAAAAATACTCTACAAAAATTGTTCATTATCAAGTTTGGGACACATAACTGAGTATATAACAAACAACAAAATCATTTATTCACTCATATACCTTAATTGGACCAGGTAATTCTTATTATTTTGGGTCAAGACAACAAGGTTTATTGACTTTTTAAATTTTAACTCAATTTTTTTATATGAACTAGACCTTCGGCTGAATTTTCAGTGCAGTCCAACTCAAATTTAATTGAGCCACTTCGAATTCCAGTGCAGTCCGCCGAGCACACTCGTCCGAAGCTAGCTACGCCCATGTCAACACAATTATTACTTTTTATCTACTAATCCAACTTTCACCTTTAAAAAAATCCACTACAAGAAAACAAAGAAATTCCAACGGAAAAAATATGTTGGAATTTGGCCAATTACCGTTGGAATCGATGATTCCAACGGAAATTCCAACATAAAATGCATCGTTGATAAAATGGTCGTTGGAATGGCGAAATTCCAATGGAAATTCAAATGGAAAAATATTCCAACGGAATTTCCAACATTATTTATCCATTGGAATATATAACCGTTGGAAAGAACTCCAACATTTTTTCCAACACTAATTCCAACAGTGTTATACCATTGGAATATATTTAATCGTTAGAAAAAACTCCAACGGTTATTCCAATGAAATTATACTATTGGAATTTAGACCAATGGTATATATATGTTCGAATACTCAATTAATTTATCTCATTATCTAATATCTTCAACTTCCCAGTAGGTCACCCATCATCAATTTGTCCCAAGTCAAGCACATTTAACCATGTAGTTTTAATATGATTAACTCTAGAAGAGAATATAATCCAATATATTTTATTGATATGGATTATACTATCAAATCTTTTAACCCCTATTGAAATTTTCCAATGGTATTGGAATTTCCAATGGAATTTTCCAACAACATGTTGTACCATTGGAATTTCCGTTGGAATTTTTAAAACTCCAACAGAAATTCCAGCGATAAATTCCAACATTTGGTTTACCGTTGGAATTTTTGTTGGAATTTTCCAATGATTAGTTGTGGTGTTGGAATTTCCGTTGGAATTTAAATTCCAATAAGAATTCCAATATTTTATACCAACGGTTTTGTTTATCGTTGGAATTTTCGTTGGAATTTTAAATTCTAACATAAATTCCAACATTTTATACCAACGGTTTTGTTTACCGTTGGAATTTTCATTGGAATTTTCCAACGGTATAATGTAGCATTGGAATTTTCGTTGGAATTTTAAAAATTCCAACAGTATTATTTTGTTGGAATTTGATTGTTTTCTTATAGTGATCTTCAATATTATTCACTCAGAAAATAAAAGTGGATGAAATAAAAGCACAACCAATCACAAAACTTGTCCTATTTATCACCTGAAATTTTGTACTGCTTTTGACAAAGAATTTAAACTAGTAAATTGTCAGTTAACATCACAAATTAGACCCGAGAAGCCTAGACCCACTTTACAATTTTTAAAGTACTTTTAAAATATCTAAATAAAGAGATTTTTTTTTAAATATATACTCTTAAGCAATGTTGTAAAAATCGGCCCTAGGCGGACGTCTAAGCGGTCTAGGCGGGTGCCTAGAGGGCCAAAAAATCGGGAAAAATTGGGAAAAAATTGGCCTATGCGGTCTAGTCGGAATAAATCCGTCAAAAATCGGCCAAATTACAAAAAAATGAAAAAAAAAAGAGAAAAAGTTGGTGTTTCTAGGCGCTCGCCTAGGCGCCCAGTTACCGCCCGACTACCGCCTAGCGATTTCTGCAACCTTGCTCTTAAGTAATATATATGTTAAAATAGAATACCCATGTTCCGTGCTGATGTGTACTCTATATATATCTTAAACCTTCCATATTATACGCTTTCGTATTCACCAAGTTGTCTGAGCCATCAAGTACAACTACGTACAATAGATTTATTCGTAACAGCTAAAAGTTTAACTAAATTGAGAAAAACAAATATACTCGTTTATGCAAGGTTTGCATATTTTAGCTAATATAGTTAAAAAAAAAAAAAAAGAACAAAAGGAACAACAAATATTTAAACACAAGGGAAAAAAGCAAATTTGCCTATAGAAAAAATATGTAGAGTAATAAGAAAACTGTAAAGTATAGGTAAAAATCGTTGCAGGTAAATATTTACCAACAAGATCTAAAACTATCGGTTGTTGGGATTACAACAAAAATCAAATGTATACATACGGCGGGGGAAAAATCCGAACTAACAACGTCTATGACAAGAAAAGCAAAAAAGAAAGCAGTAATTAAGCAAGTCGAGGCGAGCGAACTATTTCTTTAAGACTCTTATTGCCCCGTTAACGATGCTCACGGTTGCAGGCAACGAATCTCCCAAGATACGATCAGTTTGGTAAAGGATAGGAGCACCACAAATCCTTCAACCCGGCGACCTGAGATTAGTAAGGCCCTGAGTGACGTCACATATCACATGTCACGCCCCAAACGCGACGCGACGACGATCAATCACTTAAACAGAAATAATTCAACAGTCTAAACCAATGATACAAAACTCCAAGTGAAATAGAATCTAATGCAGCGGAATAAAATACACACAAGTACGAGCTACGCCTCAAGGTCCGACAATATCCGAATACAATCCATCAAAATATCCAAATTTAAACTTACAGTCCAAACTAAAACAGAACGAAGGAGTTCAACAATAACAAAAGCAAAGAAAATGTCGCTCGACATCAATGATTACAGGAACTAGTACGATAGGCGGAGCACGGGATTCAGCCCGTGGTAGGTTCGACGTCTTCAACGTACCCCTCATCTAAATATTAGAAAACAGGAGGGGATGAGACAGAAATCTTAGTGGATGGGGTGATCGTGTGAGAGTGTGGCGATGTACATAATTAATGCGAGAAAACGGTTGTATGAAAACGCGTGAGGTATGATGCATGTTTTCACACATAGTCCACAAGCATCATGATAAATATATATTAAGTAATATACTTATACCGTTTAAGAAATAGTTCGTGGTCACACAAGCACTATGATTCAGGCAAGACAGGTAGGATTGCGTACTGAGTGTAACGCCAATCCTATGCAAACGAGTAAAGGTTGCGTACAGATGTGTAGCGTCAACCAATGCAATACAAGTAGCGATTGCGTACGGATTTGTAGCGCCAACCAATCGTTCCGATTAACTCCGGAATCGTGTGGATCGAGGCAATGATTCCTTCGTTCTTCCTTGTAACTCCCGTTCAAGATGGTCCAAGACATCACATTATCGCTCCATAGGCAAAGACAAAATCCACATTGGAGCTTGCAAGGCTCGGATTCGTCATAATCATGATTATACCTCAAGTACTACGACCCGCTTCCCTTGGACAAACTCCGTCCCTCAGTTGTGGGATTAGGACGATGGGGCCAGAGAGTGGAATAGCAGCCGAGCTGCCCGGTTCCATCCCCGACGTATCCATTCCGACTATGAGCTCGACACACCAAGTTGACTCAGACAGGAAAGTAAGTGCACTTTCAGGTAGTCAACCAGGCAGTCGAGTATTATTGATTCAGGGAAACAGTTCAGGAAAAGTTTTCGAAAATTACGAGTGGCAATTATGGCGTTGGTGGAGTTATTTGGATGAAGATAGTTATCGAGAGGATAAGCAATCTTCGATATCTTGAAAAATTAGGTGTAACATAAGTCCCGTTATAGATTTGAAATCGCAAGACGAGGAAGTCGCCCCGTGATCGTGTATTATTCGGTCAAGACGATCCGATAAGATAAGGAATTTTTGAGAAAATAAAACATTTAATTCATTATTAAAGTCAGAGAGTCCAGGACTGTTTCTTTTAAAAGAAAAATAATTTGAGTTAGGTCCTTGTTAAAAAGAAAATTTACAATTAGCCCCGTTTTGTAAAAATCACTACTTTTGGGGTTAAAAGTTAAATAAATAAATGTACCGACCTTGAAAAATTATGAGGTCAGTTCCTAAATTCTCTAAATTGTTCAGAGATTCAGGTTTTTAAAGTTTGGAGGTCGAGTTTTTATAAAATTCTCACATTGGCCCCAAATTTGTTAAAATTGTCATTTCGGGCTCTAAGTTTAAAAATAATTGGAACTCACAAACCGGAAGGGCTTTTAATGTGATTCCAGTTGTAAATTATCACTAAGGTCTGTGGGATATTAGGACAAAAGCAGTTTTTAAAAGAAACGAGTATAGGTCCCTTAACTTTTGAAAATCTCATTTTTGTCCCATTTTGAAATAATTGCCTTTAAGGCTTTTAGGGGTCCAATTGTTATGAAATTTGAACCTTGGGTCCAAGATATAATTATGTTATAGTTAAATTAGTATTTCCAGGTGTATAGACTGCATAAGTCCTGGAAATATATTTTGGTCCTCAAGTTTAATCTTTTACAATTTGGTCCCTCAATTTTTATAAAATTACTTTCCAAGCTCTAACCACTTGGATTTTTAGAATATACTTAGAATATGTTATTTCCAGTCCCTTAAGAGTAAATTTTCAAATTTTAAAATTAGGGTCTGGTACAGTTTCGAAATTTACAAAATAACCCCTAAACTTCTAAAATTTTACAATCTAGTCCTTGGGCTTTTAAGGGTTGATTTTATTTATTAAAAACTCTTAAAACTTTATAAAATGTCAAAACATAATTTTTGAACCTGAGTTCAGTCCCAAAAATTGAAAATTATACAGGGGTCCCTTAAGTTTTATTTTCTTGCAATTAAGTCCACCAACTTTCTATTTTTGCATTTTAAGTCCAATAGTTAAAATTTAATCAATTATGCTCGACTTGTCCAGGTTATAAATCATTCAAAATATAGATTTCAAGAGTCATATCCTTCTCATACAAAATTTCATCAAGTATAACAATAAAGTGTACATGTATACCCTATTTTTCGATAAATCGCATTTTTGAGCAACACTTGAGAATTTTTCCAACTTGATACAAGAAAATAGCATGCAATACATAATATATCTCAAGTGCTCAAAATCAAAATACTACATGCATTTTTAAGTAAAACACCTAGAAGTTGAAAGGATTTTTCCACCCACCTTAAAGATTGATTTGTTGGTAAAAAATGGAATAAATCGCTCTTGATGAAGAAGTGACTTAGGTCAGCCCCTAAGTCAAGGAATTTAAAAAAAATATAGGAGTTAGAAAAATGAGGTTAAAAATTTAAGGAGAAGAAGTAGATGGTGAGAAATTGGAAATACTACACTTATCTTGTGTAGTGAGTAAAATGTGACTAGTAATGGCTTCAAAATGTAAGATTTTGGTCACCATTAATAACAACCTCCAAGAACAGCCCCTAAAACTCCAAAAATGAAAATGGAGTGTCAAAATTTGGAAAATAGAAAGAGAAGGAGAAAATGTACTAAAAATCTCATTTCTTACCTTATAGTCCAACTGCTACACAATTTCTTCTTCAAGATGACCTCAAGTCTCTTAATATCCTTAAATGATCTTCTAAGTATACCTCAAAATCAAAAATCAAACTTAAATTAGAAGGTGAAAGAGGTGAGCTAGAAGGTATAAGAATAGATTGAAGAAGAAAAATTCTTACCTTGTGTAGTATATGGTTCGAATTTTTTGGAAGAAATAGAAGGAAAATTCTTGAATTTTTCTAAGTGTTTGAAGAAGAAGAAGAAGAAGTGAGTGTAGAGAGAAGTAGTAGGATTTTTGAGAGAAGGAAGAGGATTTTGTGTAAGATGTAAAATGTGTTGGTGAAAAATGAAATGTGATGAATGAAAGTTGAAACAAAATCCTTACCAATTCAAGGCCATGTGGCCGTCCATTAGGGAGGGGAGGAGACAAAATTTTTGTTTTGTTTTGATTAAATGGTTTGTTAGGTTAATAATTGAGGAAATTAGGGAGTAAAGTAATACCTATGCTACTATGTTAGGGACAATTGGCCAAAAGTCATGTTTTAGGGGGAATTTTTAAATTTGTCTTGTTTGACCAATTGGGTGGGTGAAATTTGTAAGATAATTCTAAGATGTTTGAATTAATGGTGTAGTAATATACAAGATGAATACATAAGGCGTATGTGCACAAGAGTTAGGAGATATTTCTACCCTAAAAATTTCCATCATGGCCGTCCCCCTTAAGGGTATTTGTGATAATTCCATCATTTTTTTTGTCCCAAATTTGATGATAATAGATGAATAATATCAATCTCCAAAATAATTAGTGATTTCCTTGATCACTTATAAGTCTCATGATCACTTATTCTAAATCGAATTCTTAATTCTATAAGGTATAAATCTCTAAAATAAATAGTCTCATAAAATTCTAAGTTGACTAATAGATACACAAATAATAATAATGATGATCGATCAAGTGATCATTAATGCGAAATAGAATTAATAAATAATTATGATCACAAGTAATAAATAAAAAAAATTAAATGCAAAATATATTGATCATTAATATTTATCCGTCAAAGCGACGCGGTAAAATAGTCAAATTAATACAAGGACGATACGTGAAATAAGTACATGTTCGAATAAAAATCGAGGGCTTCACATCACACCTAACGTAACACCTACTATGCAGATGCGAATTTGAGAGTGACAGACTTTGTATGTTGTATGTACGAATTTTGTGATTATAAATGTGTATTCCACTAAATGTATGGACCTTCATTTATTGGAAAACACACGGGATCCTTAAAAGGTAAGCCCTAATCGTTGGACTCAATTATGTCCATAAATATTGACCAATCCTTCCATTTTTTTAATCAGCAAAGAAAATATATTAATAACTGAGCACAAGGGGTGCCCAAGCCCAAAATAGTGGTGTACAATTCAACTGCGACCTAAACACAGGTTGGGTTCTAATAACCAGTCCGAATACGATACACAACAAAGTTTTGATTTTTAGCCCTCAACCAAAGCCACACTCTAACTTTAATGAGTTCCGCAAGTTGAGAAATAGATGTATTTTCCTGTTGGAAGATACATCTATTTCTAGCGATCCAAATGCCCCAAATCATTCCAAACCATATCGAATTCCATTCTTGTTTGATCAATCCTTCCATATCTTGATTGATTTGTACAAGAGTCAATGCTTCAAAATCAAGCAACTTATCAAACACCGGATTTTGACCAATTTACCAGTATTCCATATATGTTGGATACATTCAACATAAATAAATATTTCCAAGTTTATCATTTAATTTGTGCATCGATTTCTCATTCACCAATAAATGATTTTGTGAAAATAAATACACCACTCATTTCCAAAATTAACGAGTCTCCACACTTGGAATATTGGCTTTACCAAAACCAATTTGTCCAACATCGGTAAATACTGTAAATTTAAAATTTGTTGGTTATCTATCTTTAATTGGTCGGTATATTTTTTATTATGTATGTAACTATAAAATTTAGTTACAAAATTATTTATATCGATAATTTTGTCGGTAAATTAAAATTTTTTGTAGTGAAAAAGTGCAATTTGACTCGATATATATGAAGTTTCAAAGGAGATTAAAAAAGCAATAACTAATTAGGGAAAACAGATAGAGTTAAATTAAAGTATATTGTAATTTTACAAAATTTCCTTGAAAGTAGTAGTATTTGAATAATTAATTGTTAGTGTCGTATTAGTAGCTCAAGTAAGAAGGTAAGTTTGGTTCTATTTCAGAAAGAGGAGTGTGGACTAAAATTGAAATTTAGTCCAAACACATTTTTGTAAAGTTTTGTAAAATTAAAGTGAATAAAGTACCTAATTTATATAGAGGAGAATAAAAACCACGTACTGAGATCCAAATGGATTCAAAGAACTATTGCTCTAATTTTTGTGCATGTTGAAACAATATCTGAAATGTATTCCAAGATTTTGGTACACATATGTTGTGTGTGTTTTCTAATTCTTTAACAATTTATGTCTAAAATTTATTAATCGTATATTTTCATTAGGACGCGATCCTTTTAAAATTTTGACCAAGCATGAATCGCAAAATCCTTATGGCTAATAAACCTGCGGCTTCACAAAATTCTATGGAACTGAGACAAAATAGACCAACATGTTCGTTAATTAATTGCAACATATAGGAGCACAAAATCCTCATGAATTGCAAGCATTTATAAATAATATAGCTTTTATTTATTATTATTACATAGCACGATATATATCATAACACATTCTATTCTAGAGAATTTCATCTCAAAATTGTCCTTTAATTGCATTGGGCTTCCATAATCTTTATCTGGTCACGTCTGACGACGGTCCTTGATAGCGACAATTACCATAGGCTGCAACACCATCAGATAATGTTGTTATCTAATTATCTTACATATAGGTAAAGATAATTATAAAAGACTTAAATTAAATAAAATTTTCAAGCGATAGAGGAAGTATGGTCTTACAAGGATTAACTGATGTAACAATGGATAGTTTATTGTCGCATGAAGCAAACGTTTGAAAATATCGATTAAAAGCAAAAGATGCATGACTTTGTACAGTGTTAGGTTCAAAACATGCACCGCCTGGTAGGGTTTGTCCGCAATCTACAAATCCGCAAGCATAATCTATAAATTGTTGCAACTTATCAACAGGAGCATCTGGCTTTGCTATACACCAGTAGTCAGTCTACATCAACGTTAACAACACAAAAACTCAAATGATTATTTTGAGAATCAAGAATTAATTACAAGTTTTGATATATAAATAATTAAATTACTTTTTGGATAACTATTTGCTAGTCAATTGTTAAAAGAAAAAAGAAAACTTACACCATTCGATTGCGGAATTTTACGAGAAGCGTTTACAACAACAATAAAAAGTGAAATGATAAGAAACAAACATGTATACATGTTTTTTGCCATGAATTGTTTACTTATGATGAACAATTATTTGTTTTTCTGTGGCAAAAAAGTATCATTAGTTCATTGACTTTAAATAATGGGTTGACATGTTTCAACCTTCAAATCCAATAGTACAAATTTGCATAATATCTTCACGATTGTATTTCTGGAGTCTAGAATCATGTGTCGGTAATTTACCATATATGTTTGATAAATTAAGATGCAAATTTCGTACATTAGATTATTTCAAGGTCAATATTGCATTTTAAATTGAATGAATTAAATTTGATGAGACAATTTGGAAGAAGAATTTCAAATGACTCCATCTAACATCTATGGAATCGAAATCTACCACAATGACTCAAAAATAGCTAAATAGAGCTCAATGATTTGAAATTCATTGTATTATTAAATTATCTAAGCATGCAAAATGAATTTGTTATTGTGGATTTGAGATCCTTAATTTCAAGTCCATCAATCCACAGATCAAAGGATTTCATAATCATGACGTAAGTAATTGTAATTCAATTTTTTTGGGCATAAATTAATTCTTATACTATCTCCAATATTCCAAAATGATTCTTCCTATTTAGCTAAGCAACTTGATTATTTTTCGTGAGTTACTATGAATAATTTAATGATATGATTAACAAGATTTCTATAATAATCCATCTATTACACCAAGTAATAGAATTTTAAAATTCAAACAACATAAATTTTGAATGAATAGATGTGATAAATTAGTTGAAAGACTGATACTTTGACGTGGAACGGATTAAGCAAATGGGCATTTATTTGTAGACAGACAGATGGAATATAATTTTTTTTCGAAATAAGTGATCCAATTCCTATGGAAATTGTACAATGTTCGATTTCTATTTAAAAGAAATGCATGGCTATAGATGTCTTCATACCTATATGAAGTTACCTTTTAAATTAGGGAAAATTCCACTTTACACCCTTGTGTTTGATAAGCTTATGGATAAAAAGGAGTCGGCCGCGGTAAGATTTGACCCATCAATTTTTTTTATAAATCCCATTATTTAAACCCGAGTCGAATGGTTCAGACCAATTATATAATTTGAAAATATTTTGAAAAAATAATATCATCAAAGTTTCTAAATATTGAAAAATAACATTTTTTTCAAACAACCAGTTACGTACAAATTAATATGCACATGGTTTACATTCAAGATATTAATTTTTTTTTTGAATTATAAGATTATTGTAATTTTATTTGATATGCACATTTATTCATTTTACATATACTATTGTCGTATTCAAACCTTTACAAATGGATTTATAGGGAATGGGTGAATTTTTAGACCTTGACCTCATCTCTAATAGGTGAGACCAAGTACCATTTATCTATAGCTAATTAAATAAAATATATATAAAATATTTAAAAAAAAATTGATTCGAGTGAATTGAGTATGAAAATTAAACTCAAGATCTACCCCGTGCTTTCAAAAGCCCACTCTAAAAGAAGGGAGTCTAGACAAATATATAATCTATTGATAATATTTTGTTAAAATTTCTACTAGATGCTAGGTTAATTTGGTCATTATATTTGTTTCATTACAGTCTTACAATTCATTTTTTATTACCAAGATTATACGATCGCAATCAAGGAATGAGACTTTCATTCCGTTCTCATTGTTTGTGCATACCCAACATAAGAATATTAAATACATATATTATTCCTTTCCCATTCTCATTCCTTTCATAAATTCATTCTAGTTAATTTCATTCATTCCTAACATTAACCCGTAACTGTACTAATATGAGTTGAAACACTTTCTTTTAAAATATTGACTCGAGCATCAACCGAAATCCTCTAGCACCCTTTTTTAAAAAAAAAATAATAATGATAACAATCATGTAGCACCTTAAAAGCTTATATCGACGCATGATATCAACCAGTGACAATTTAATTGGTACTTCATCAATGCATTTTTTTTTAACATAGTTAATACATCCTTCCTTTATGCCATGCCTATAATTTTCTCAGCCTTGTCAAGATACATGTCAAGTCCTCATGATGGCTAATAAACTTGTGGATGCACAAATTTCATGGTATTGAGGAAAAATATACCGACATATATGTTTGGTAATTGTAAAATACAGTAGCACAAATCCTCATGAATTGGATGCCATATTCTTAGATAAATAATTTTTCTTTACAATTATTACATAGCACGATCTATATCGTGACACATTATTTTGATACGCCTAATTATTCAATTGCATTGGACTTCCATAATCTCTATTTTGTATTATCTGGCGGACCTTGATAGTGACAATTACCATAAGCTGCACCACCATAATAAAAATTAAGTAAATTTAATTATATGTAAAGATAATTATGAAAACTTCAATTACATGATATTTTCAAGCGAGAGAGAGTAAGCAAAATTGCAACAGTGGTACTATAATAATAAAGGGTGTCAAAATTGGTCCTATTTATTTTTAAATTTTTAACTTGATCCTAAAGTTTTAAAATTGCTCAATTTGAGTCTTGCTTATTGTACCCAGAATATTGCAAAATCACTGGAAATAGACACGTGACTTGCACGTGATCCCCTAAAATTGAGGACTTTTTGATTTTCGGGTATTTTTGGGTGACATGATAGACATTAATCCTAAGATTATAACTATTGATGATGTTGATTAATGCCTGTTATATAGCCCAAATATAGCCAGAAATAAAAAAAAAATCAACAATTTTAGGAGATCACATGCAAGTCACACGTCTATTTCTGGTGGTTTACAGAATTCGTAGAAAGCTAAAACTTACAGGACCAATTAAAAATTTACAAGCGAACATGACCAATTTTGACAGCCCCTTAAGTTATAGGACTACTTTTGCAATTTGCCAGAGAAAGTATCTTACAGGGATCGATTCCTGTAACATTGCCAAGTGGCCAGTTGCATGCAGCAGTATTCTGAAAATACAGATTAAGAGCGAAAGATGCATGACTCTGGACAGTGTTAGGATCAAAACATGGAGCACCTGGTTGGATAGGTCCACAATCAAACTTTCCGCAAGCAAAGTCTATAAATTGTTGAAGCTTATCGATAGGAGCATCTGCCTTTGCTATACACCAGTAGTCATACTAGATCAACAACACAAATCTCAAATAATTACTTTAAAAACCAAGAATATTTTACAAGTTCATTTTTATGTATAATGGCAAATGAATTTTTTGGCTAACTTTTTCCTAATCAATTGTTAAAATAAAAAGACAACTTACACCATTCCCTTGCGAAATAACGCGATAAGCGTTTACAACAACAACAAAAAGTGAGATGATAATAAACAAACATATATTGTTTTTCGCCATGTTTTGTTTATGAATTTACAATTATTTAGGTTTTATGTTTTCCGTTAATTAATTGGCCTTAAATAATTGGTTGCCACGTTCCAACCTTATAATCCAGTTATACTAATTTGCAGAAAATCTTCATGATCTTGAGGTTGTTTGTAATATGCCACGTTTGAACAAAGGTGCACTTTTCATACATTAGATTACTCGAAAGGATTTCATAATATTTATGTAAATATAAAATAATAGTAATTCAAAACGAAATTGATTATTTTCCTACTTAGTTGGGCAACTTGATTATTTTTCGGGCTTTACATTATAATGAATAATTTAGTGATATGATTAACAAATTTTGTAATACTATTTATTATACAAATAATAAAATTTCGAAACTCAAACAATCTAAATTATATTAATATGATTGTGAAAACAAATAATATGAATGAGTAGATGGGATATATAAATTAGTGAAAAACTGTTAAAATTTCAAGTATATATAATTTGACTAACAAATTATGTTGATCCATAAATTAAATACCTTGCAAAGATGGTAATCTAGATTTCAGATTTGACGTGGTCAAGAAAAAAAAATCAGACTAAAGATTGTAAAGACAATCACTACAAGAAAATTTCAATTTGCCGATAGAAATGATCTTGTTACCTAATTTTACAATTACCTACAGAATACTTACACAATAAAAATATTATTTTCATTTAAATTAAACCAACCGATTATCGAGAGTTTTTAAATTTACTGAAACATTATTGGTATTATTTTACCAACACATTACGATTATCTTAATATTTATCTACATATTTTTTTGTAGGTAGTTTCTTCTTGTAGTGAATCTTTTATATACTTTATTCCATAAAAACAAGTTTAAGAAGGTTTTCCAATAGCAAGTAAAAATAAAGGACGGTATTGATGGTACTAAGATTAGTAGATCACTCGAGTTAAGATAACTAGTTGAATAATTGAGATAAATCCAATAGTCAAGATCCAAGAATTAAGGTACTTTTTTGTAAGTCAAGCGGCTACGATAATCTAGAGGGGTGAATAGATTATCTCCATCTTTTCGATTTCGCCTCGTTTTTGAACAAAACAAGCCCAAGACAACAATAAAGGTGCGGGAAGTAAACAATACGCGTCGATTTATAGATGTTCAACCCACCTAGGGCCTAATCATCCGTTAGATAAATGTTTTTATCATGATTTTGATGATTTTATTTGATTTTGTTCAAATGAGTTTTTAAACCAAAACAATGTCCTAAATGTTGTCTAAATATTTCCGATCGACTTAAAATATTTTTACTATTTTTTGGAGTTTATTTTCGATAAAAATTGGACAACACATTTGTTTCATGCTTTCGACCTGGCCGCCCCTATAGGGCAACCCGTACTGAGTTGAGTTTTGAAACAAAAAGAGACGTAGAAAAATTGAGGGAGGTCGACCGGTGAGGGCGACCGGCCGCCCAGACCTCGGAGTCCCTCTTTTGGTTCGATCTTCTCTGTTTCGTATTTTTATCAACCCCAACTGGTCAACATCTAGGCGGCCGCACACCCCTCCGACCGGTCCCCCGTAAAAATTGCAGAAATTCAATTTCAATCTTATCTCTGCGACCGGCCGCACCCTGCTTTTATCAAAGAAACTATCTCATTTGCATTTTTCGATGACTTTTCCCTATTTGTGGGATTGATTTCTAACACTATATTGATGATTTTAAATGGTTTCTTTTGCAAAGAAATCACTCCCCAAGGAGGAGCCTATGTCCGGAAATCAAAGCCAAGACCTCTCCTATAAATAGAGGCTTCATTCAAGCAACAAAAAAAAACACTCTACACAAGCAAAGAGCAATCAAGCTAACACTTTCATATATCTTGTTGTATTAGCCTTAGCACTTTCACTTGCACAAATTTGAGGTCTAGGCTTTCAATTCTTGATTACACTTGTACTCAAATTGTATCAATCATTATTGAGTTGTAATCTTGATTTTGGTCATCATTCAACACAAGACATCATTGTGAGTATTTTTGTGGTAAGAATACACTTGGGTGATCTAGGTGATAGGTGTTTGAAGGTTGTGGTAATCTTCAAATGTCTTTGTAAGAGGGTTGTGGTAATCCTCGAGGTGGTGAAAGAGGGTTGTGGTAATCCTCAAGGTGTTGTATTATTTTGTGGTAGAGGATTAGGCCCTAGGTGGGTTGAACCTCTATAAATCAAAGTGTGTTGTTTAAATTCCGCACTTAGCATTTCATCTTTGCTTGAGTTTTGTTAAAAAGAGGGCAAAATCTGAAAAACTGAGATAATCTATTCACCCCCCTCTAGATTATCGTAGCCACTTGGACTAACATCCTCTACCACCCTAGTATATCCGGGATGGATTTCAAAAGAAAAAAATATTTTATTAATTACCAAAATTAATACAACAACTTACAAGTTCACCTTGAAGAGCACCACACTCTTCTACAACACCACCTTTGAGATTACCACAATCTCTCTTGAAGATTACCACAATATCCAAATGACACTTTGTGAAGATTACCACAATCTTCAAGCACCTTGAAGAACACCAAATTCTTCAACACCTCAAGAGCACCACACTCTTGAAACACCTATCACCTAGATCACCCAAATGTATTCTTTCCACAAGAATACTCACAAGGATGTCTTGTGTTGAATTATGATCAAAATCAAGATTACAACTCAATAATGAATATTACAATTTGAGTGCAAGTGTAATCAAGAAATAAAAGCCTAGACCTCAAAGATATGAAAGTGATAAGCTAGGCAAATTATAACAAGAATGATAACTAGGAAGACCAAATATATTTTCTTGAATGTATCTTGTTGTGTTGTATCTCAATTGTTGTTTTAGTTGCTCCAAAACTTCCTCTATTTATAGGAGATGATTGATCATGTATAGACTCCTCTTGGGGACTGAAAATCTACAGAAAAATACAATTAAAATCAAGAATATAGCTGTTAGAAATCAATCCCACAATTTAAGGAAAGTTGGTCTGTTGCACAACGGCATTAATTTCTTTGTCAAAAAAACCTTAGGGCGACCGGTCGCGCACAAACAGACGTTTGAAAATAAGAATATACATTTACACAGGGCGATCGGTCAACGGGGGGTCCGACCGGTCGACCCTGTGCCCAGCCGGTCGACCATCTCAAAAAATAAGTTCAGAGCGTTCTGCTTTGAAATTTGCTCCCGGACACCGGCCGCCCCCATAGGCCGATCGGTCGACGGCACCGGTTGCCCTAAAAGTGTGACAGGTCTGCCCCCTATTTTTCAGCAAAAAGGATGTTCTATATTTTGCAAAACTTTCAGGTACGGGTTGCCCTATAGGGCCGACCGGTTGACCCCAAAACCAAGGAGTTGTCCAATTTTAGTCGAGAATGAACTTCAAGAAATACTCCAAAAAATAGTAAAAATATTTTAGACCGATTGGGAGTATTAGGACAACATTTAGAAACATTGTTTTGGTGTAAAAATACATTAACACAAAATCATCAAAAGTGTTGTCCATTTTTTATCGAAAATAACTTTGAAAAAATACTCCGAGAGTTTAGTACAAACATTATAAATCATTTAGGAGTATTTGGACAACAATTAAAAATATTGTTGTGGTATATAAACAAAATCATCAAAATCGTGATAAAACCATTTATCAAACATTTTTGTTTAGGAATTGGCCTATGTAGGGTCTTGGGGTTATCCCATGTGTTGTATATATTTCTCGAATAGTGGGTAATAGAGTATGTTCGTGAAAACGAAATCGAATTTTGTATAGGCTAGGCACATCTTAAAGATGCTTTCTTTAAGGTATTAATTCCTCCCACTATGGTGTAAATGGTTCTCAAGGAATTAACCTCCAGGATACAAAGCCTATTTCACAAAAATTCCAAAATTACACTTCTTAGAATCTTTTAGGAGCATAAATCACAAGTTGTAGTTAAAACAATAATAGTAGAAAGTAGGAAAGAAATACATCTCGTAGGAATTTATGGAGTAGTTTTTCCATCTCTTTTTTCATCATCTTTTCACATCACCTCTATAGAATAACTTGAAGTTATTTATAGGTTTTCAAGGGTTACGTTGAACAGTCGCGTCCCTTCTCAACAGATGGAAGTTTTTCATCTAAAGGTTACATTTATTCATTGCAATCCTTCTCAATGGATGCCTTCACATGAAAAGACACATCTTTTCATCTCATAATATTTATTTTCCATATCATTTATTTCTTTCCTCCTTTCATATATTATATAATATATACATAAATGAATGCCTAGTTAAATGATGCTATGTCATGAGATGCAATACACAATATTATATGTAAATATACAACAATCCCCCACTAATTTACATATAATATATAAAAATAAATACAACTTGTTTTACATGGTGAATACCCATAAAGTGGACGAGCCTTTAACTTTATGGTTGAATATGTAACACTAGGAAAACATAATCTCACTATGTACGATTCATGCTCCTTTTTATTCGTAGGCGACACCTTTATAATGGGTCTTGTCTTTGAATCAATCCTGGTTTCACAAGTACTCTGATTTTACCGAGTAATCCGTAAGAAGCGGCCTCTCACTTCTCTACTTGTATAGGTAGACTTATTAAGAATGTCCATAACTCATTCCACGATGCTATAAGTCTATTAAGGATTGTAAATCCAACCTAATCTTGTTATGGTAAGTAAAGTGCATAGATCGATATACGAGGCATTCAAAATAGTGTCACCCCCACTATTTTAAGTTATGCACTTGAAATGTATTCAAGTTTCCATTTCGCCAATGTCTAATATTGAATTGCCTTTTTAACTCTCATACATAAAGTGACAAATGTGTGACTTGTACCTTAAGATAGAGTTGGTTTCAATCAAGACATTATTATGATCGACTAGTCTCATATCTCTCATGATCTTTGTGATACATAAAGGTTTTGTTAGTGGATCAACTAACATATAACTCGTAGGAAATACTTTCGAGTACAAACTTCCCTTTCTTAATCATATTTTTATATGATTAACCTCATTACAATATGTTTGTTATGGATTAATATTCTCTTATTCTTTGTATTATATATAACAACTTGATTATCAAATACAAAGTAGCCATACCCTTTTTAGGATGTATACAAGGAAACTTTCTAAGAAGTCTTTCAAGCCACACAATGTATTTACTCGCAGAAACATTGTTATATACTCATATTCCGTAGAATATAAAGCAACACAAATTTGTCTTTTAGAAGTTCAAACTACTATGGAACCATTGGTCCCAAGCAACTAAGACACTACCAATAGTGAAACAACACACCACTAGTCGATTTATAATCAATCATATCGATTGCTCAATTTGCATCACTATAACACTATCAAGAGTAACTTTAATATAAACACAATTTTCTACTTTGATACTCTTAAAATCAAACTAGTTGAACAATGCATTCACTACCTCTAGTTTAACTTTATTTAGAAATAAAGTCTACAAAACTAAATTAGGCTCAAAATATAATTTTAATTAAGTCCAACAATCCAATTTAGACTTAAAATAAAATTAACACAAAACATCAACGTATGTCCAATTACAGATTATTAACAAGAAACACCATAAGTAATGGTTTAAACACATAAAATCCAAAACAATATATATTTGTAAATCTGCCACAATGAAACTTTTAATTCCAGATAAAACCAAAATAAGGCTGAATTACTTCAAACCCAGAATTTCCACAAATTTAAGATTAACCTCAAATCTGTAATATATGCACCAAAAGGTTTTCTCAAAAATGGCCTGAACTGTAAATGGGTCACATATAAAACTATAAAAGCCACAAACAAATTATAACTTGTAAATGGGTCACATATAAAATTCTGATTTCAAAAAAAACCCCAATTCAAGACTAAACTACCATAGAACCCATAGTTTCTACAAATTTCATATTAGCCCCAAATACACAAATTTTTGTACCAAAAACCATCTCCTCATCAAATCAAACCCGTCACTTTCAGGCTTATTACCATCTTCTTAATTAAACCAAAAACCCATCACCATCTAAAGCCCGTCAGCCACGCCACAAATCTGCGTGACGGCAACCGCCGGCCAACCACCGAAACGGACAACATTTACTCTTCCTTTCTCGTGGTCGAGTGACGCGACTGAAGTCCGCCACGCCGCTACCGTCGTCAGTCGCTATGTGAAGAGAGCCATAGCCTCCTCGACACTTCTCCATGACTGGCGCGGAGTCGAGCAGTTTCAGATGGCGACTTGGCCACCACACATGAGGGGCTGTCCATTCGCCGTCTGCTCAAGCGGGTTTCGAATCGGTGGTTCGCTGGTTTGAGAAGGACCAGATTGAGGGTTTCGAATTCAATTTTCTGTATTTGTCCCTTTTCCCTTTTTCTTTTTAAATAATAAATAATAACAAATCAGAATATAAAGAGAGGCATTTGTTCTGAAACTCGTGAGTAAGTGTTCTGGATAAAGAATGACAAACAATTCAAACTTTAAAACTCCTAGCATGTTTTTATTTTTTAATAAATCAGTAAGAAACAATCTGATATCCGAAATCAAAAACATAATCTTGAGGTTTCAGATTTCTTCATTCAATCAGAAAACCCAAGAACATCAAAACTGATATCCTTTTTCTTTTTCCTTTTTTTTTTCTCTTTTAATCCGAATACCCAAATGCAGATTAACACGTAAAACTCAGAAGCATTATCATCGAAAATTCCAGATTATTCAATCAAAAGCAAAAATTGAGTCAGGAATTTCAATCGCATGTAACACTAAAGAAATTCAGTTTTAAAAAATTCAACCAAAAATCAATACGCTCAAGCGTACCTCTGAAACCACATATAATTCTGAATTGTCTGGCATGTGATTCAATCCATCCTTCTAACTTGAGACTTGCTACAACATGGATCAACACACCCATATAGCTATAACACCAGTCACCAAGGAGTCTGCACTTTGATGACACATCAACTCAACATATGTTGTTCGTTGTGGAACAAACACTCCTCTTTGTCGATCACGATCTGATCTCAAATCTTCCAACGAATTCGAGCATCAACATATTACCATACTCCATTGTAGGAATATTTAATACCTTAAATTCGTTGTATATATTTCTCGAATAGTGGGTAATGGAGTATGTTCATGAAAACGAAATCGAATTTTGTATAAAGCTAGGCATATCTTAAAGATGTTTTCTTTAAGGTATTAATTCCTCCCACTATGGTGTAAATGGTTCTCAAGGAATTAACCTTCGGATACAAAACCTATTTCACAAAAATTCCAAAATTACACTTAGAATCTTTTAGGAGCATAAATCACAAGTTGTAGTTAAAACAATAATAGTAGAAAGTAGGAAATAAATAAATCTCGTAGGAATTTATGGAGTAGTTTTTCCATCTCTTTTTCATCATCTTTTCACATCACCTCTATAGAATAACTTGAAGTTATTTATAGATTTTCAAGGGAGTTACGTTGAGCAGTCGCGCCCTTCTCAACAAATGGGAGTTTTTCATCTAAAGGTTACATTTATTCATTGCAATCCTTCTCAATGGATGCCTTCACATGAAAAGACACATCTTTTCATCTCATAATATTTATTTTCCATATCATTTATTTCTTTCCTCCTTTCATTATATAATATATACATAAATGAATGCCTAGTTAAATGATGCTATGTCATGAGATGCAATACACAATATTATATGTAAATATACAACACCATGGAGGCCATCATGTTTAAATATTTATCTTCACAAGCAAAATGGGTCTCCCTCTACATTTTTTTTTTTCTTTTTGAGAATGGTCTCCCTCTACTTCACTGATACTTTTAGTCTCGAAGTTAAGCCCACTACTATTCACATCTTAACTCTTGCCTTGAATACCAGATAGCATGTACACCAAATGGACGTGAATAGTGCATTTCTCCAAGATTCATTATCCGATCAAGTGTATATGGTTTATTATCTTGTTAACGGGATAAGAAAATGATTTCAAAATATTGTTTTGTCTTGTTAAGAAGAGGAAGAAAATGATCAAAAGTTATGTGTTATTGGCAAGTTGTGATTTTAATTTCATTACCAATTATATACCAACAATGTAATTAATTAACCTGTTGGTATATATAAATTACATGGTTGAGGGTTGTGGGTGTAGTGGGTTAGACCTCTCGAGTCCTGAATTAGGGGAGGAGGTCCGCTTTCACTCAACCCGTTCCATACCTGCCTGGTTCCCAGGGATGGAGCACGGGAGCTGGCGACGGCAGTTGCTCTCCCTCAACTTCAATTTTGATATAAATTAATATAAATTTTTAAAGTTTAAAATTCCCCCCTCCCCCAGAAAAAAAAATAAAACATACCTCTTTGTTAAGAAGAAGAAAAATTCACCCCCTAATCTTTATTTTCTTGCCCGATTCCTCTATTTGTCATCCCTAATTCTAGATTTATCGACTTCAAAAATTGGGGACTAAATGTGATGTACCTGATTGTGTTTTAGCTGGGGACTAATGCTGCACTTGCTTGGGGAAAATGTGAGTCACTATAATATATAGGGATAGTTAAGAATATTTGCTCTGAGGCTTAGCCTACTTACATAAACCTATAAATCTAGTTATCTTTAAATTACAAATAGTCCCTTAACATTCGTTTATTTTACAAATTGCACCCATCAAAGGGGTAATTTGTAAAACGAACTGAAACCTCGTGAGGGTATTGGTAGTACTTTGGGGAATTTGTAATTTAAAAAATAATCGGTTTGTTTTGTTTTTGGAATTAGGAATATTTGAGACTGGTTATGAATGCCCCACTAACTTGTAGGGCCAAAATAACATTTCACCTTTATGTTACACAATTAAAATTTGCATGAAGTTTGACTTTTATAGTTATCACTCGGTTCAGACTTCAGCCGTAGCATTTCAAGTATGAAACTTTAGTAGTTTTACTATATCAAAGTTAATTTGGTACCATAGAGTAGCACAAATCATCATAAACTTCACGCATTCACAAATGGAAAAAAAATTATTTTATAATTATTATTTCTTAACACGATATATGCCGCAACATATATTCTTAAACACTTGTCTTGAAGAATATCATCTCAAAATTTTTATAGTACTTTTGTAATACTTGCATACATTCATAATATCTCTGTCATGTCTTGGTAGCATTTCATTGTATCCGTCCTGGATAGTTGCAGTTACCATAAGCTGCACAATCATAACAAAAGTTATATGGTAAACTCAAATATAAAAGCAATACAAAATACTTTTAAGGGATAATTACAAAAACAAAAAAAAAGGATTATGAGATTTAGGGTAATTACGAAAAAGCCAAAGAAGTTTCAAAATTACAGAAACCTCATTGAAGTTTGATCCCGTGTTACATTTATGCTAACCAACGGAATTTACAACGTCATCAAATATTTTACATTTACATCCACTAATGATTCTAAATATTACAAATAACCCCAAATTTTCATCTGGCTATTTATAATATTTAGAAAAATTGAGAAATGTAATTGTAAAATATTTGATGACGATCGATGTTAGCGAATTTCGGCAGTTCAACTAAGGGTTGGTGCAAAAATATAAGACATAATCAAACCAATCTCAATGGGATTTCTGTAATCTTAAAACTTCTCTGAGTCTTTTTGTAACTACCCAAAATCTCATGGATTTTTTTGTAACTAACCCAAACTTTGAAATGAGAGGAAAAGTTACTTACAAGGATCAAAAGCGACAATTTGTCCAAGTTTTGGGCTGCAAGTACCAGTAGCTCCATAAAATGCATTAAGAGCATAAGATCCATGAGCTTGAACAGTGGGAGGATCAAAACATTCTCGACCTGGTTGGATTAATTGACAATCTATCTCTGCGCAAGCATAATCTAAAAATTGTAGCAACTGATTATCTGGAATATCTGCCTTTACTATACACCATCGGAGTGCCGCCTACATATATTAACACAAAAAAAAAAAATTAAAATAATAATAATTTTTTTTTTTTTGTAAATTTTCAAATCATTAGTTAGTTATTAATAATGATTTATATTAGATAAGTGTAAGTATATATGTGATGGTTAATCATGTAAATTTTCGAATAAATAATGTTAGGGTAAATTACATATTGCCTCATAAACTTTTTTTGTAACATTTTATCCCCTGGACTTAATGTTTTTCTCACACTATATCCTTGTGGAGGTGGTAAAGTGTACAAAAAATATTAAGTTCAAGAGGGGCAAACTGACACTAAAAAATTAAGAAGGCAAAGTACGAAAATTCACATAGTTTAGGGGGTTTAGTGTAATTAACCCATAATGTTATTCCATTGTTTGAAAAGACAAAATGACTTACTTTCTTCACACCATCGGGTTGAGACTTTTCATCATTAGCGTTTACGACAGCCAAAAGCCATATGAAAAGAAATAAAGAGATAATGTTTTTTTTCGCCATATTTTGTTTATGATATAGAACAATTAACTATTATGTTTTTTGATTTCTTGGGGCCAAAAAACTTAACGAGTTCATTGAATTTAAATAGTTGGTGGGCATATATGATCAGACATTAAAAATCCAATTGCATTAATTCATAACAAATCTTTATAATTAACTTCCCCACCCCAATTTATTTAGTAACCATTGTTAAAAAAAGAAAAAAAAAAGATCTTTACTATCTCTGCAATATTCTTGATATATATTAGTAATATGCCATGTTTGACAAAGTTGAATCGTATCTCATACATTAAATCACTCAGGAAAATTCAAACTCGTACTGTAAAAAATAGTAATTTCATTAATTTTTTGAATTATATAGTTCACATACTTTCTACCTTCCGTAGTCAATGCTCCTTTCCTACTTAGCTGACCACAATTTGACTATTTTTTAAGTTACAATGAATAATTAAGTCATATGACTAATTTCCTCAAAAAAAAAAAAGTCATATGACTAAAAATATTACTTTAATACTATTCACTAGATCAAATAATAAGATTTTCGAACTTCAAACAGTCAAGATTACGAGAAGATCAAATGATAAACTAGTTGAAAGATTTATATTTTGACTTGGAATTGAGATAATAATGAAATATTTAGTTTTGTGACACATTGAGTATATTTTATATTAGTTTAAAAAATAAATGGAAATGTGATTTCAATTTGAATAAAATGGATTTGGATGTCTTCACGACTTAATGGAGTTAATTACTTTTGATGCTCAAATTCTCAAAAATGTAACTTGGCACACAAATTGCTTTGACAAATTAACTTTATAAATCTTTTTGAATACAGTCGTGGATTTAACTTTATAAATTTGATGAAAAGAAATGGGTTTTGATAGCAACAAGCAAGTGAGAATCAAGGATTGTATATATTTCAAGTTGATTCAATAACTCGTTATGTAGATAAGTATTGTTATAGCATATAATTTTGATAGAATTCAAGCTTGACACAATGTTATTAAAAGACATTGAAATTTATATTGAAGAATGCATTAAAATGTAGTCTTTGATTACTGTTACAAATATATATCTTGTCCTTAATCTATACTTGCATATGCAGACATGCATGTTCATATATATTGTCAGTAATGGCTAAATTTGTATGGTTATTGGCCTCTTACGATTATTATTAGGATTCTCATTATATGTCACACAAGAATATCAACCAATTCGTAATTAGAGATAGACAGTAGACACCATCATATGAAATTTCATGTTGCCAATTTAAATAGCGATTTAGGTCATATTAACCAGTTGCGCCACTAACAATTTTCTTTTTCAAATAAAATGGAACTAGTCAGTCGTTATTCATTCATGCACCAAGTATATTACACGAGGTATAGCATGAATAATACCCTCTTCTTTGAAGTGTGTTCGTAGTCTAATTTCATATTTTGGACAGTAAGGCTTCGACGCGTAGTATGACGGCTTTAGTTATCGCCACAATAAAATTGTCTTTTGTGGAAGCTTAGACTATGAATAAATTCATGAGAAGTGTTACTGTTAGTTCACTCTATATGTACTAAAATTTCAATTTGAATCCTCTATTTTAAATTTGTATTTCATCTTATATTTTTGAATGTTTCATATTTGTTCTACATGTCAATACATAAATATTTCTTTAAAACGGGATCAACCTTGTGCTCTAGTGGTTGAGAGGTGTATTGTAAGGGTGAATGACCCGGGTTCGATCCCATACTGGTGCGTGTGTCCCCTCCCCAAGTTCCCCCCATTGTACTCAAAAAAAAAAAAAAAAATATTTCTTTAAAACCACATTTAGTGTGAATCATATAAACTGTGTGTATCTAGGTCTTGTAGATGCGGGCGCAATGTCTATCATTCAAATTAAAGCAGAAGATCCGAAGTATCAATCCCGAACTACCAGAAATCCTTGCACGAACACTGTCCGTGTTTAAAATGATGATACCGAACACGATCTCTCACAATAATCTCCCGTTCGTACACTCGAGAAATGATCTTGATGGCCGAGTGACAATCCCCACACACCCTTAAGTTCTTCACGACACGAATAGTGGCTCCCGGTTCAGTGTTCAAGATTCCGAAAGCTATTGCAAGCTTTTCGCTATGGTACTTGAGCGACGTTTCCTTCTCTTCCTCACTGATATCGAACAAGACTTGTGAAACATCAGGCTGATGCCCTTTCAGCTCGATTTCTCGAATAATCTTCTCCAACATCATATTAATATCATTCATCTGAGGATGAGATGAATCGCCAACTTTGAATTCATGAACGATGCCCTTAAGATCGATCAAGCTTCTCCCGGTTACTGTTTTCACACCTTTTTCTTTCATCAGTAGTCTCACTTTTTCAGCTCTTTCCCATTTCCCTGCCTTTGCATAGATGTTCGACAACAATGTGTATCGACCACTGTTTTCGGGTTCTAAGTCGAGCAAGATTTCTCCGACTCTCTCTCCTAACTCGATGTTGTTATGTATTCTACAAGCACATAAAAGTGCTCCCCAAACAGCACAATTAGGTTTCATTGGCATAGAACTAATTAAATTCTCTGCTTCATTCAAATATCCTGATTTACCTAGCAAATTTACGACACAACCATAATGCTCAACTGTTGGTTCGACTAAGTACGTTCGTTTCATCAAAACGAAATACTTTAATCCCTCGTGAACAAGTCCAGCGTGAGCACAAGCATTTAGCAGCGCTATAAAAGTGATATCATTGGGTTTCACAATATTATCCCTCTGCATCTTCAAGAATAGATCAATCGCATCATCGGCTCGGCCATGCATCGCGAGCCCACCAATCATCGCGTTCCAGCAGAAGACTTCTTTCTCTTTTATCTTCTCGAAAATGTCCCATGCTAGGTCAAGACGCCCGCACTTCGCATACATGTCAACCAAAGAAGTCCCCAGTATTGCATCCACCAAAATCCTATTTTTCCTAATATAAGCATGAATCCATTTCCCTTGAACAAGAGCCGCGAGATTAGCACAAGCAGCCAACGCACTCGACAGAACAAACTTACTCGGCTTTATTTCCTCTCTTTGCATTTCATTGAACACTTCCAACGCTTCCTTAAAATATCCACATCTGTTATAGCCATCAATCATTGCACTCCAAGAGACCTCATCTTTTTTCGGCATCTCGTCGAAATACTTCTTAGCTTCAATTACCATCTCATTGCTAAAAAGGCCACTAATCATTGTATTCCAAGAACCAACATTTTTCTCCGTCATATTTTCAAACAGCTCCCGAGCAGCTTTCACGTCGCCAAATTTCATGTAACCATCAATCATAGCATTACAGCAGATAACATCCAATATTCCAATTGAATCAAGCATGTTCCGAGCTTCCTTAAGACATCCCAAAGAGGCGTACATCTGAATTCCAGCGCTGATAATGTGGCTATCAGAATTAAGTCCGCGTTTAATAACATGGCTGTGGACTTGCATGCCTTCTTCAATAGCTCGTTCTAAAGTGCAGGCCTTAAATACTTGAGGATATGTGTATTTATTTGGCCTGGAACCTGAAACCACCATTTTATAGTACATTGAAATGGCGTCGAAGGGCTCTCTAAGATCCAGACACCCTTTAATAATGTTGTTCCATACGAAAACGTTAGGTTCTGAAACTTGTTCGAGAACTTGTAATAAATTGGATAAATTTCCGAAGTGTGGATTAGCGTAGCACTTTATTAAGGAGCCTGCAACGTAATGGTCTTGGAGATAGCCGGTTTTCAGGATTAAGGCGTGAGCCTGTTTGAGATTTTCCAAAGAACTGATGCATTTTGTGTTTAAAAGATGTAAGATTGTTTTCTGGGAGGGATTAGAAGTAGTAAAATTCTCGGTCGAGTGTTCTGCTGGTGGAGGATGATAAAGCAACTCTGTTGTGGTGGCGGTGTGTAATGCTCCCATTTTCACCTGTTTGACATAAGCTGTTATTTCAGACCATAGAAGTGAATTTACATGTTTGATACTCAAACACAGGGAGTGTTTGCAAAAACTTATGCTTTTAGAAGAAGTGGTTTACTGTAGCAGAAGTAAAAGTAGTTGAGAATTAGAAGTTGATAGTGTTTGCAAACAGAACAAAAATCTAGAATCAGAAGTTGCGAGTGTTTGGTGAAAAAGTTGTAAAAGTGTTTATTTTTTTGTAAAAATCAAACCAAAAGCATAATCATAAATCTAAAACACTCATCTCCCTAGATTCTGATTAAATGAAACATAATCAGTTGGCATTTGGAAACACTAAAAAGTGATGTTTTTCCAGCCAAAAGTAGTAGAGAAACACTTTTTTTAGTGAATGTAGTTTACTCCCATAGAATGTTACCACAAATCAATGGAAATCTTTTTACCTTTATATAGCTTGATTTTATTTTTTTACAAGCGAGGGCGAATCCGTCGTCGATTTATTAAAATAAAAAAGAAAAACAAACTACAATATTGAAAAAGAAGATAAGACTCTTCATCTGAAGTCCTTAGTGACTACAGACAACATTACCTGCCCAGCAGGGTCTTTAACATGTCCAAGGCATTATCAACTTGCCATTTCTCTACTCTCCTCACCTGTAACTGGAAGAAGCAGTGGTAGAAAACTTAGTGAAAACTTGGTGAGTTAATGATCCTGCAGAGATTATGATTTTGCAAATAGTATCAGACAGAAAAATTGACAAACATTCAGGAAAGAAAAATTCACTTGAACGATATCCACCCAAGCAAAATTGGTCAACATCAGGAGGTTACGGATTGCAAATAGTTATTTTTTTTTGGAAATAGTTATTTGTGTAGGACTATTATTGCCGGCCCCCTACAGCCACAGGACTAAATTCCTAAAATTAATGAAGTTGCAAAAACTTATTTGGACCTTGAATTCATAAGTAAAACAAGTTCGGTAATTACTTTAAGGCCACATTAACACAGTCCTCTTGAATTTTCCCAAAATTCAATCCTCTAATTCACCATTGGTAAATTGGTTTCAAGTATTACAAGGATAACAGGAAGAACACATACCTGCTGTCTGCTCAGATTTCAAAACATCAAGTAATTAAAGATTGAAGTTGCACTAAGATATTTACACTGAGGTAGAAAGAACCACCATCTGCTTCGCAAGTCAGTCTTTTCCCACACGAATTTGTCGCCATTTTTGCTGTGCCATTGGCCGTGTGGCTAAGGAACAAGATAATGTTATTCCCCGCCTCACAGGTTCGGTGGGGTACAACAGTAGCAATATCATTTTGTTTATATATGATATATACGAACAAATAAAGCACTTCTTTGTCATTTCCATCTTGGAAATGGACCTCAGATTTGAGGAATGTGCAGAGATTTTCTGATTAACTGAAGGGAAAGTGCAAATATTGCTAAAACGTGAATAAAATCTGGAATTATTTGTAGTAACCGGTAACCCTTTGGGAGTTGGGCAGCCGATCGACCTGGGCCCACTGGGCCAACACCAAAAATTGGGCCGGGTCAAGTTAGACCCAAATTCTCAATGGAGGTATTGGTCCGTCGTTTTTCTTAAACCCATTTTTATGTTTATATTTTTTCAGGCCTCTAAGGCCGGGCTAAAGTAGAGCGGCTCATTTCCGCCCTATATAAATGTAGCCTAGTCCTATCAGGCAGGCACTAGAAATTGCCAGCTCTAGTTGGGACAAGCACGTCTTAAAATGCTCTTTACCGTTTTGTCTAATTTTCAAATTTATTTTCATGTTTCCAGTATTCCTATGGTTAATATGATTTGTCAAGTTTTTCATATAAAACTGAAAAAAATATTTGAACCAATTATATTTTTACTGCATACATTTTGGAATGAGAAACATATTTACTGTATAGTGTTGTTCATATGAAATTATGAAAATACATTGTATGCGAGTAAATTTAAAAATAAAATCAGTATATGTTAAAAAGACATTGAATATTAGCAGTTTTGAAATATGTTTCAGATATAAACAATAAGTGGTAATTAAATAAATGAATTTTGCATTTTCAAATAGTAAAAAAAAATATTCATAAAAATGAAACCAAACAGGCTCTCATTTAGTAATGCTGCTTTTTTTCACAGGTCACTAGCTCTAAGTCAAGGTTTATGAATAAGTCAAAGTCTTCTTCCTCCAGAGATGGAAATCATCTGTGGTGGGAATTTGCCTGCAATACCAGTAAATGTAGAGACTGCGGCCTGAGTTGTCCCAATGAAGTCTTTCTCATCTTTCAAGTTAAAGACTGCGAAAAAAATCCATAGCAGGAAATAAAGTATCGAATATGGATTATGTGAATTGACTTGCAAATGAGATGGAGAAACCTTTATATACCTTGGTACTTGGTAGCGGGCCTCATGCACCGCGTAGGAGAAAACGGCATGTGTGCCGGGTAATTGTATTTGTATCCCAATAATTAACAATTGGGTAACTGGGACAAGAATTTTGAGCCAGAATCACCAAATTTACATAAAAACCAACAAAAGGATGCGATTTCATGGAAGGATTACGAGTCACAAGTTCAGTAATTTTAGCAAAATGTTTTAACAAAACAGCATAGGATATTTATTACATGGAGATTATGTCCTATGCATTGCACAAAAAAAGCATTTAGGTGCCTCCTTAGTA
This sequence comes from Rehmannia glutinosa, assembly GCA_016081115.2. NCBI lineage: Eukaryota > Viridiplantae > Streptophyta > Magnoliopsida > Lamiales > Orobanchaceae > Rehmannia > Rehmannia glutinosa. The sequence goes on along the minus strand of JABTTQ020000422.1, from coordinate 122,289 downwards.
GAGCTAGAAGGTCCAATCATCGTTCATTTCATAAGGTATGTCCAAAGAGCCACTGTTCAAATCCATCGCCAATCTAGGGTCCGTCGACCGGCCATTCTTCATCACCTTAATAGCCAATTCAACCATGGATTCATCAGGCGAAACGAAGTCTTCACGGTCGTCTTCCAAAGACACGCGATAAACGTCATCCGTTTGGCTCTTAGCATTCTGGTTGTTTTGTAGCTGCTTATAAGCGGCCATCTCTTTGTCATATCTCTCCCTGTCCAGCTTACTTGCTTCTATATATGGCTGCAAAGGGAAAGCGGAAGAATGAAGTTCAAAGATTACATTATTTTTAGGGATAATTACAAATACGACCCTTGAGGTTTAGTGATCTAATTACGAAAAAGCACGATTATCTTTAAAAATTACAAATACCCCCCTAACATATGTTTCTATATTACAAATGGCAACTATTGAAGGGAAACAAACACAAAACTCAAGGGGGTATTTGTAATTTTAAAAGACAACTGCACTTTTTGTAATTAAGCTAAACCTTAGGGGTGGTTTTCATAATTATCCCTAATTTTTACCACTAGAGGACTTAGATGCTTCCCCTCAAGCCATGTCAATGGATCAATTCTATTTGCACTTTTTTGAAATAAGTACCTGTTTGTCTTCCTCGGGGAGACACCTCCATGCATCAATGGCCATTTCCCGAAGATTTAGATTACTGGAGCTCTCCCCATGAATCATCTTTAATCGATGAGCCTCCAACCTAAGGAAGATACTATATCCACTCCTTGGTTTCAGAGGAGCATCGGGCTCCGTTATGGATTTTTTAATATTTGAGCTTGATGATGTTATTGTGCCTGAATTCTTATGCTTTGTCTTAGGTTCTGCATATTTAAACAGTTATGATGCAAAACCAGGAAAAGGACATCATCGAAGTGAACTGAAAACACAAACCTTAAACTCAGCAGGTTTGAGATTGACGAACTCCAACCCCTTAAAGTTCATAGAGTACAAACCAGCATACAAGAAATGAAGCATCATATGCATGCCTCATTGACTATATGTGTGTGCGTGTGTGCGTGCGCGTACACAAAAGTCGAATACTTTCCACAATTGAAATAAGGGTTAATTACAAAAACAACCCGTAAGTTTAGTCTAAGTAGAAAAGGCCCAGTTATCTTTCAAAATTCAAATACCCCCTTGACATTTGTTTTTATTTTACAAATTCCAGCCTCAAGGGGGTGTTTAAGGGGGATTTTTTTGTAATTAGGCTAAATCTCAGCGTAGTTTTTGTAATTATCCCTTGAAATGACAAGAAACTAGAAATTGGTGGTCATCAGCGACAGTGCATGCAGGGGTATATAAGTAGCTAATCTTAATTGACTAATGAGATTATTATACTCTTGAATATATACAGGGGTAATTACAAAAACACCCCTGAGGATTGGGCTAATTACAAAAAAAACCAAGAGATGTTTCAAAATTACAAAAAACCCCATCAGGTTTGATTATGTGTTAAATTTAAGGGGGTAACTGTAGTATTTTTTATAAATATCAGGGGTTTTTATATGTTTTTTTTACTTATGAAAAGAGAAAATGTAAGATGTAATCAAACCTCAAGGAGTTTTTGCAATTATCACAAACCTTTGGGCCTTCTTGTAATTAGCCCATACGTTAAGGGTTTTTGTAATTATCCCATATATATGCTTAATTAAAACATTGGTTATTGTATCATCCAAATTATCAGAAGCTTCAAAACGCGTACAGATTCAGAGCTTAACCATTTTCTTTGACTAAGACCTTACTTGTGTCTCCATTTGTTCTATAAACCAATCTATTTCAATTCAATAGCGCCTTTTTTTTTTGAGCCTTTAAAAGGGAACATGCAAAAACCTGAGGCCACTTTGCAAGTATCATCGCTGTGCTTCCATTGACCTGCCGGGCCATCTTGATCACCAGAATGAATTGTTGAAATAGGTGATGAGCTGTCACAATGCTTCCGCTTTCCTGTTGAGAAGCTTGAGTTCACCCCAGAGCACGAATAACCTGCCAAATATAACTTCCCCACTCTTTAAACTAATACGAATTAAATTTGTTCTTAAGTAATATACCGTTGAGTGATAAACAGCACATGAACAACGCCACCAAAAAGAAATAAGGGATAATTACAAACACTACTCTTGATGTTCAGCCAAATTACAACAAACCCCAGTTATCTTTCAAAATTACAAATACCCCCCCTAGATAACTTACAAATACCCCCCTGAGGTTTGTATTTATCTAACAAACACCCCCCTCTTGAGGCCTCTTGAGGGTGCAATTTTGGAAGCTAAAAACAAATGTCAAGGGAGTTATCTATAATAAAAGATAACTGGGTATTTTTGTAATTAGGTTAAACCTCAGGAGTAGTTTTTGTATTTAACCACAACAAATGTTAAAATGGGGAAAAAAAAGGTAAAGTTTTTTCAACCTAAAGAACTTTTGTCCGGCCATATGCTTTTTGCTTCTTCGGACATCTTGCGACAGTACATTAGTTCATACTGGAAGAGGAGTGTTTCATAAACAATCTGGAGTTGAGCTGCTGACATGGACACAGAGCTATTCAAGTTTGATGCTGATGCAACATCGTCCCATTTTCCAGTTTTAGTAACCTAAAAAATCGAACAAGATATGTTGCATAATTTGTAAACAGAAGATAAGGCTAAGAAAGCTCCAGCATTAACCACCAAACTTTCCAGCATGATCAGCTAACAATCTGAGTCTGAGTGCATTTTGCAGCAATTTCAGTTTAAATACTTTATGACTCTAATATTTAAATAACGTATCAAAGTGTGAAATTTTCTGTCTTCGATACGAATTTCATTACCTGAAGCTATTGATTGAGACCACATTCATTGAAGTAAAAATGAACTGAAGAATAATTAATCATCAACATAAAAAAGAAGACTTCATGCCAAATAATATATCAATAAAACAGAGTTGCACCTCGTAAAATCCCCCTCTCTTGATCACTTCCTTGTACAAACGATGCAAATCCAACATTGTTTCACGAAAATTAAATCTGCATCATACAGAAGAAGAATGTAATCAATCTCCCAAACTCCTGCTAAGGGTGAGTGCAACATCCAGCAGTTGAAATACAAACCACATAATAGAGTGAAATTCAAAAAAATAAATAGCCGTATAAGTATATAACTTAAAACTCAACAATAGATAGATTAATGTATAATTTTCCGTTGCCGCGTTAAATGACTTATGAAGTATGTTGAATCGGATGTACATCAAATTTGTTTTTGTCCTTTCCCTTGTTTCTCAAACATCCCTTTTCTATATCCTGATGGATATATGTCTAAGAGTGTGCATTTATCCAACAGAACAAACTCAAGAATTTTCATATTTTGCAAATTGCACCCTGGAAAACAGAGAATATTCACTTTGGCCCCATTCCTGGTTATACCCAGAAAATGTGTTGCCATTCTTGCAAGATGATGACAACCAATTACATTGTCACTCGCATATATGAGCAGAGCTTAAACATTGTCGTTAATTAATTAACATCACAAAGATATATCTGACAGTTTCACTCAAAAAAATAAAAATAAAACCAGAACCCATCAATTTTAATTAAGCTTCTTCTCCGATCAATACCCAAGTATGATACTCCATGGCATTGATTATCTCTAACACCATTTGCATGCACAGATTGTCATACATGCACATCTACATTTATCTGTGTGTCTATGTCAATATGAAATTAATGCATGTAATAAGAGCGAAAAAAACATTAGACGAAAAACTCACACTAGGCTGAAGCCAGATGACTCGTTCAATTTGGCAAGCTTTTCGTAGAAATGATCCTCTGTCGCCTTTTCGTAATGATCGGAAATCTTCATTGATTGTGGGTTTTTCTCGCCACAAAACCCACCGTCGTTGCCGGCATTCTTCTCCATTTCGGCCGGAATTTTTTGTTTTGGTTTAATGGGCTGTTTGTATGGAATTCGTACAGTTTTGACTATCCCACTATACTTGTTCACAGTTTTTTTTTTCTTTTTCCACAGCGTCTTTGATTTAATAAAAAAAAAAGTTTGAGTCTTTATTTATGTTCAATTTTGAAATAAGTAATAAAATATTATTATTTGCAATGATATGAAATAAAAATGGGCTTTATCCAATACATAAACCCCGACCGTTTAGCCTAATTAATTTAGTTATATTCATGTATGTACATGCAATTTAATATTAGAATTGTTTGATTATAAATAAGGGTAAGTGATTTTGCAGATTTATCTAAAAAACTAAAATTAATATGAATGGTACATTAAACTAGGCCCAAAGACCGAGACATTGCTCCTATTATGGGGGCACTTGACTTGCCCCCGTTTTTTTTTTCCTTTTCTTTTGCATCTATATATTAAATTAGATTAACAACATAAATTGTGCTCCATAATTATTTTTAATTTAGTTTATAATTATATTTATTTTGTGTCACTCATAAAAAATCTCAGATTCATTCATGACTAGGCTCTCCTAAAACTTTCTCTAAGACCTTAAAATCTTTAGGCACTGCCTTGGTTAATAGTATGATTTCTGGTGAGAAGTGTTGAGAATTGATAATTTTTAGTGAAAATTAATTACACAAATATGATCTAGTTTTATGATTAGTGACCATTTGAAAATGAAACCATATAGGGCCATGGTTGAGTTTTTTTTTTTTTTGACAATGCAACGATAGAAGATATAAACAAATCTGTTAAAAATTATAAAAAACGAAACTATGAAAAAATTTATAACATCTAGTAATTGTTACTTGCATTACGTGGTAATGAAGGTGTATTAATTGTTGCTTGGAATGAAGCTTTTCTTGCCACACATGGCAATTAAGTAGTAAGCCTAAATGAAATTTCAGACACACCATGTAATGGCCTGGAATCCCACGTTACCAGCAAACAAACAAACTGTGACCAAGATTTTAGCAAATACCTTTGGAAGGATATTTTTAAGATGGTTTTTGAAAAAAGACAAAACTTACCCCACCAATTAAATTAATTAGATGAACCAATCCCATCTGATTTTTAAATCATTGGATGAGAATGTGTGAACAAGCCCTTCAAGAAGACAAAGTCTCAAAAAAAAAAAAAAAAAAAAAAGATAACTTACAAGAGGTACAAGTTTACGATGATTACCAAAAAAAACTTGTAGAAATTCTAAAATTATAAAAATTTCCCTAATATTAAAGTGTAATACAGAATCAAATATCTAGGCGAGTTTTGTAATTTTCAAAATCTATGTTTTTTCATTAGCTTAAACCTCGAGTAACTTATGTAATTAGCCATTAATTATATGCAACACTTGATCAAAGGAGTCCAATTTGTTCCAAGAAATTGAAACTACAGTATTTTGAGTACACAAATAAGGCTTAATTGCAATTTCAGTCTTGTTTTTTTAGGAGTTTGCAATCTTAATCTTGTAATTTCTTGACGTGCCAGTTTCGGTCATTAACAATTATCCTTTAATCAAAATAGTAATTCCATTCTTGTAACTTTCAATGGTCATATGTATTTTGGGTATTTTGGCTAAAGATAAGAATATTGTAGAAAATATTAAAATATTTAGTGAGATCAAAATCACACAAAATCAAAATTTTATAGTATTAAAATTGCTACCTAAAATATTTTCAGGTCCGAAATTGATAGGGGGACCAATTTTACAATTAAGCCACAAAGTAATATACAAGTTGGCAAGTGAATTGTGATTTGTGAATTGTGATTTGTGAGTGGTGGGAAAGATCCGTACACGTCAGAGAGATTTATGGCCTCTACACCATCCACTTTTGAAGTGTCCGCCCCACCCCCTTCCCGACGGCCTCACACTCATTTCCAGATAAACCACCACTATCCCCCACCCCTGCAATCTCCACATCACAAACAAAAATCCCCATCTCTGTGTACATTGTCATACAAAAATTGAGTTAAAGAATAACTAAAAAGTGGCTGGATGAACGTAAATTGCATAATTTATTAATTCTTTTTTTCAATTTTGACGATTTAGCTGAGGATGCTGCATGAGTGTTCATCGAGAAGAAGCAGGAGCAGAAGATTTAGCAGTGCTAGTCATCGGAGAAAAGTTGGAGAAAATTACGTGTCGTAGTGGTAGTACAGAAGGATTGAAGGAGAACGACGGCCATGGGTGTGGTTTTCATTGCTCATGGTCAGCCTTCCGCCGCTCTTCGCCTACTCCAAGCTCGTTCCGTGCTGTCGTCGTCTTCTTATCTTAGACTAGGCCGTCCTCACCTCTCTTATGCCCGACAATGGCTGAATCCCCACTTTGCCCCTCCCAGGTATGCTGCACTTCTCTTTTACTTGATTCTTTTACTTTCCTGATTTTACATTTGGTTATTGTTTGGGACTTATATTTTATTGGCAGATGAGTTGGATTTTTTCGATGACTATTCTGCAAATTTTGTGTTGTTTGATGATGTTTTTTTACCCTTCTCCTTTTTAACTGTTTTTGGGATATGTTGATTGTGCATTCATGTTTTGATACATTGAATCTATACTATGTTGCATTATTTGCCTAAACGTCCCACTGAATCGTGATTGGATTCTTGCAAAACTTAAGATTGGTTAGGTGTTTTTTTTTTTTGGTCTTTATTAAATTATACCTACAAAATGATTTTGGGTTTTTGAGCAAATTGTAATCTTTAAAAATTTATATCTGGAAAATGATTCTAGTTGTAAGCAGTGCTTTATGTTACGATTCTGTGTTTTTTCCCTTTATATATATGTATATGTAAGTTATATATAAATCCCTCTGTTTGATAACTTTAGTGGAATATGTAGTTAGTGATTTATATTTGAATGATTTTTCTTCTGGAGCCCTTTGTATTTGTCATTTCCATTTCAAATTATTCAGACTCTTTCTGAACTTATGTCATGATAGACTCTTTTATAACTGAGCATCCTGGTTTATCTTACTTCGAAAAGGATTATTTTTTATTTCTTGACTTAATTTGTTCTCGTTCTTAATGCTAGAAAAATCAGATAATGTTTTGGGGCTTACTATCAAATCTTGGGGAAATGATACATATGATTGTTGAGATAGAACTTTTTAAAGAAATATTGCAAGGAACATATACTTAAAGAAAATATGACAAATATAATTGCTATTTCAAAGCTGATATTCACTATTCAGTAGATATCTGTTATTAAGTACCTCGGAGATGTTTTTTGTAATAAGAATTTTTTTGATATAATATTATTGTTCATTAAGTCTATTATTTGCAGGCTCGACACTTTTCGTTTAAGGTGTTCATTCATTAACACTGATGTCTTGGATTCTGTTGCAACTGAAGAAATCTATGAGGATACCACATCTCTCGATTCAAATTGTTCTATTCCAGTTGTTCATCTCCAACCTGATACCCTGGAGACAGAAGGACTTAACTTACTTGTTGGGGGCACCTATGTCGACACTATTTTAAAGGAATTGCCTGTAGGTTTTGTTTGACTCGTATTTCCATTTCTTAACTTCCTTGCATATTAGAAAATTATGAATTTCCGTAAATCTTGATTTTTGGCCATCTTTATCTCTTGGGGTTCATGTAGGTCTTATCAGAGGAGGAGCAGAACGCAATTGCTGCAACTCCTGCTCATCCAGCTGGACTCTGTGGTTAGTGTTATCCTGACAATTATAAAAATGATAGAGGATCTTTATGAAATTGAGTCAATATCTCACTAAAATGAATATAACTTCCATATAAATCATGTAACTTGGGCTTGAGATCTATGATTGCAATGTGAATTCCTATTGTTAATTGGTCAACTGGATACACTATATTTCACTTAAAAGGGATTTCGGCTTTTGAATAATGCGAGATATAGATGCATTAGAAAACTTCTTGACCGGCTCCTGAGCTTTCCACATACTTTACCTGAATTCAGAGATATCTTTGTTTATGCTTTGACTCTCTCAGTTGAATTAAAATACCTCCATTTTCTGTCATCCTTAATAATTTCGATTCCATATTACTAGCACTGTGAGTACCTTCTTCAGTTATCTATAAAGTGATTATGAGGGCTGTTTTCTCATTGATCCACCTGCGCATATTTATATATTTATAGTTCTAAAAGTTCCAAGCAGTTCTCTAGCTGCTTCTAATGGAAATACTTTTTACAATATTTAGCACCATTATTTCATTTGTTTGTGTTAATTCAGTTTCTAATGATGGATACACATACTTTTAGCTTTATATGCTAGCTGCTTGGCTGGGAATTTGGTTGAACAGCTTTGGAATTTTGCTTGGCCTGCTGCCATTGCAATGATTCATCCGAGTCTTCTTCCTGTGGCTGTCATGGGCTTTTTTGCAAAGGTATCAATCCACAAAGTAACAAGGGCTTTAAATAAGAAGCAAGTGGTTAACTGTAAAATCCTCTGCATATTTTAACAGATTGCAGTAATTGTTGGAGGCCCTTTGGTAGGAAAACTAATGGATCACTTTCCAAGAGTACCAGCATATAATTGCTTGACTATCGTTCAGGTATCTACTTTTCACTTTGCTGCAATAATATTAAAGGTGTAACCCTTTCTCCCAAAGTTCTATTCTCATACTTCTTTCTTCCAGGCAGCTGCTCAGTTGCTATCTGTTGGAATGATAATTCAAGCCCATACCGTCAAACCCACACCCGTGTCTTCCATTCTTGTTCAGCCTTGGTTTGTTATACTTGTGATAGCTTTGGCTGTTGAAAGGCTCTCTGGACTTGCTCTAGGGGTTGCAATGGAGCGTGACTGGGTTGTTTTGGTAGTGTTTTTATTGGTTCTTTTTCCACATCATCATTATTTAAGCCCTCTAGAACTTGTGCTTAGTTTTACCTGTTTACATAATTCAAAATTTGTTATTTCAGCTGGCAGGAACAAATAGACCAATTGCGCTTGCTCAAGCAAATGCAATCCTCAGTAGAATTGATCTCCTCTGCGAGGTAATTGAAAAATCGATATCTTCATAGTTCCTATGTTTGCAATATTTATTCAGCATGTCTGAAAAGAGTCTCAAATTTTGCACTTAGTCAATATAATCATGATATCTTTCTTTATCCAATGTCGGCCATGATAGTTTTCATGGTTTTGCACAAATGCAGATTGCAGGAGCTTCGTTATTTGGCGTTTTCTTGTCTAAACATGAACCAGTGACATGCTTAAAGCTGGCTGCTAGTTTGATGATATGGTCTCTGCCTGTTGTGGTAGTATAGCCTTGCTGTTGTCCATGTGCTCAATTTGGAAACTTTGTTAGTTTTCTGATTTTCTTTCTGCATGACCTAGGTTGTTCTTACATGGTTAACAAACAAGCTTTCTGCTGGAGTCCTGGACCGTGCTAAATGTCCGCAAACTTGTAGCGGGAGTAACCTTGAAGGATCTATCCCACATACCTCAAATATATGTAATATAAAAGATCTCTTTTAAAACAAAATATTACACACACACACACACACACACACACACACATATATATATATATATATGTAAATATGTATGTAAGTGTTGTTTATATATATAAATCTATGTGTTATTTAATATATATGGGCATACATACATACATACATACATATATATGCATATTCATGTAAATAAATCTGACCATTGTTATTTATGATAAATTATTTTTCCTTCTTGTTTGCACCGATGCTGCCTTTCTCGTGCATAGTGGCTACAAGTATAGAAGTTATCAAGCATGGGTGGTTTGAATATATTCAGCAGCCTGTTCTGCCAGCAAGCCTAGCTTATGTGTTACTCTACTTCAACGTTGTTCTTGCTCCTGGTGGTTTAATGACTGCTTTCTTGACACAACATGGTATTATTTCTAACCTTTACTTAACAACTAGTAGTTTCCTGCATGATGTTTGGAGTATGTGGATTTAAACATGGGTTATTGTTGCATGCCATGTTGGTCTTGACTCAAAAGTTTTGAATATTATTGACTAAACATTCTTGAATCTCTTAGTTAGTTGTGTTTCTACTATTTTGCATTACGGACCAATCATTTATGGTCTTTTAGAGCTGCCTGGAAACAATGAAAAATCAGTGACATGATTGTTTAGGGACTAAATGGCTGATATTGTTTACCATTTGACACTGTACTAATTAAGTAGGGAAGCACTTGCATTTTCCCTGTATCAATGTAGTAGTTAATCAGTGGGTTACAAGGTGGAGGAGCATGATTATAATACACTAGTGTTTTCTTTCGTCAATATATTACACTAGATTATGTTATCTAGTTTGTCGTGTTTGAAATGATGAAGGCCTTTGACAACCTATTATAAATATCTCAAGTGAAGATCATTTTTACTTAAACAATGGAAAACGTTTGTGGTTGTAGTATGGAGTTTGAGCCAAATGGCTGTAGTGATAGAAATGAGAGAGACTCTCAACAACGAACCAACATTTTTTGGTAATGTAGGCATTTGCTGATCCTAAATGAAGCAAAAATTGTTTTGTTTGGAGCTATTTCCGGCATTTGAGAAAATTATTCTGGGGATGTATTAAGGGAGTGGGAATGAGTTTTGGATGTTTAGTCGGGGAAAAAAATGAGATGATGTATTTGTGGGACATTTTCAACTGTATATGTTGTGTCAATGTTGTGTCTATGGTGGGACACATTTTCATTTGTAGATGTCTTCTCACCAAAGTTATGATGAAGTTAGTTGGGGTATAGTAAGATATATAATTATTTAAAAAGTAATAAATGATAAATATTATTGGGGAATAAAGACGTAGCTAGACGTTAATCCAAACCTGATTTCCATTTCGGAGTGGCAAAACGTTTCCCGAAATAACTACACACAAAGACATGACATTTTTCACTCTATTTCAAGCCAGCCATAGTAGTGATAGTACTGAATTTATTGAAATGGAATTTTAAAGATACATAAAAAAATTACTGCTACTTTTTACTAGTGTGAATACTAATTATTGTCTTATTTTTTTAATCTTAAGACTGAGTTCAGCAAGGCTTGTGAAGAGGGTCCTGGGGAAAAGTGCTACGGAAATCATTAGGGGCCTACTTTGCGCAGTCTAGCAATTCATTTTTGTGTTTTTGAAACCAAAAGTGGTCAGCATTGTGCGTTCTATATGTTTGAGGAAAGAAAACCTGTCTGTTAAATTGATTTGCAAAACAATTTCCAAAACCTGGCCATATTTGGAAACATCTTCTACATGTTAAGATCAGTTCAAGGATCATTCTTGCTTTCTTCAAATTGTGTACATTCAACACCACACCCCGCCCGCTCACTGCCCACACCTGTTCTTGACCTTCCTGTTGGCTGCGTTGTGACTGTCATACCGCTGATGTTCCCTTCTCTTCCTTTCTCTCGCCTCTTTATTTTGACCATTTTTATTTCCCAGTTTCGCCTCTGCCACCGCTACCCACTTTTTAATTTTTCCTTCTCTTCTTTGTACCCTCCTCTCCCGTTCTCCCGATTTCACCCACATCCCCAACCACCGTCAGTCAGTATGATATCAGGACTAATGAAAATGAAGATTAAAATAAAAACTTTGGCAGTTCAATATGATATCAGGACTATCTTGATTCAATAGATTCATGCACTCACATGCACGGTATAATTTTTCAAGATTTAATACGCAATTTTGAAAATTTGCGTCCGGGTACATTTTCAAGTTGCAAACAATAATCATGACAATGGAACAACCACTAAATCATCATTCTCAAAACCCTTTCTTTGAAAAGCCAAGAAACTGTTTTCTATTCCAGTATTTCAAATATGCATCCAAATGGGCCCTAAAAGGTATCTGATTAACAAGGGGGATGTTTTCTGAGATTTTATTTTTAATTCCACTTAAGTAGTGTTTAGTAAATGGCCACTGAGGTGATTGAGATCTGAATATTGATTCAAAGTTATTGCTACAAAGTCTATATCACATTTTGCATTGGAAACTGGAAGATGGTAAAATTATATTGCGAACTGGAGATGTTAAACACCCTTTACTTTTTGCTTATTCTTTGTCAGTGTAAAATCTCACTGAGGTTGAGCACAAGAAGTTGACAATGTTAAGCATTCAACTTTTGATTCATCACTTTACTTTTGCAAGAAATCGAGTAGTGATAAAAATTTTGTTTCCTCCTAACTGATAAACCAAATCTTTATGATGATGTTTCAGGTCTAAATCCTACAATTATTGGAGGATTCAGTGGACTATGTGCATTTATGGGTGTTGCGGCAACATTTGTGTCTGCAAAGATGGTTAAGCGACTTGGTATTCTAAAGGTACGAAGGATTTTTCTGTTGATGTATTAGCTTTCTTTCTCAAAACAATTTTGTAATTTATTGTTATTAATGTTTTCCCTACAATTTTTATGCTAGGCTGGAGCAGCTGGCCTCATCTTTCAGGCTTCACTTCTTACCATTGCAGTTGCTGTGTATTTGAGTGGTTCTTTTTCTCAGAAAATTCCAGTTGTATTCTTCTTATGTTTAATTGTGAGTTCCTTTTACATTTTCGTCTTTAACTTGTCAATATACTTGAATATTCTGAATCAGTCTAATGGTGTCTTTTAGCTCTGACTTATTAAGTGCCAACCCAAGTATTGAATTATTTGTTTATATCATTTTAAACTTAGCACGTTTAAGACACTTATAAAATTACACTAGATTTATTATGAAGTTTTCCTTTGATTTTCATCATCGTTCCTTATTCATCTGACCAAATTTATAGCAATCTGTAATTTTCATGCCCATGGCTCTTGATCTAGAAGATATAGACATTGAATATACTGTTCCTTATCTGCACAACAAACTCCGAAATAAGAAAAAGTTGGTCTCACGAATATTGCTAATTCATTTTCTCTGTCCAGTCTAATTGCAGCTTCCTGCAGCTCTTTTGTCTTCTATGCACCCATCCCTCGAGTAATTATAGTGGGCCTAATCAATTATCTTCTTAGTTTGTGAGACTTCATATACTGCAGTGGCAGTTGGAATAGTTGCCAAATAGACCTTGTATCAATCATCAATAAATACAGCAAAAATATGGATATATAAAGATGATATGTATTTGATATAAATAATTCTCGTGCACATATAAAGGCATTTTATATGAATTCAGACAGCATCTAAACTATTTTCATTTCATACTTCCCTAACGCCATTTAGGTACGAGTATCAAAATACAATTAACAATGCAAATAGTCTGAATTGCTCATACTATAAGAAGCTAGAGACTTTGTTAAGAAAGCTATTTATTGTTGTGGGTAGTATTATTATTTTAAATAGAACAATAACATTAAGGATAATCTTATTTTTAGCTCAAACATAGTGAACCTTTTCCTGCATGTTTCTTACTTATTTCGTGATAACTATTCTCCGTAATAAAATTGCAGTAAGCTATATTAGTAGAATATTTCTTGTTTCAGTATAAAATATGGCGAAATTTAACTACTGCCAAAATGCCCTTCTAGAGATCTTCGCTTAGTAAATGATGAGATTGTGAGTAAATTAGGTATTTACAGATAAACTGCGAATGTGCAGCTTCTGTTCACCTTTTATGATTATGTCAAGTCTGTAAACGAATCTCAACATGTCTGTGCTATGATTGCTTTATAGACAAATAGGTTTGAGTTTCTCAACTCTCTCATGTGTGCGTTTTATAAATCTTTTATTGCATACTATATGATACATTGTTATGTTTGAGCTTCATTGAACCATTCAGAAGAAAGACATTTTCTTTTAACAGGTGTTGTCTAGATTGGGACACATGTCATATGATGTTGTAGGGGCACAGATTTTACAAACGGGGATACCTGCATCAAAAGTTAATCTTATTGGGACAACAGAGGTTGCAGTTGCTAGTATGGCAGAGTCGATAATGCTAGGGGTTGCGATAATCGCTAATGATGTTTCACATTTCGGTTTTCTAGCAATCTTGTCACTTCTATCAGTGGTTGGGGCAGCATGTTTGTACTGTAGCTGGTTAAAGAGTCCTACTGATACACAAAGAAGTCTCTTTCCTTTTGAGCCGCACTTCTCATAATGTAAGTTGAGATTAGTTATTTTATCTTTTACCTGTACTTTGATTGATTAGTATTATTTTGATCTCTGAGACAAATTTTCACTCTGCTGATTCTTATGTTATATGGTTCTTATCAAATGAAGAAATATGAGAACAAATTGTAGAGATTCCTTTATATGCTCTAGAGCTTCAATATATTCCTTCAGAGGATAGAAGCAACCTATGAGAGCATATCAAAGTGTATTAAATATTGCTGCAAAGTTTTTCTTATTTCCAAATCAGGAGGATAAAGGCCTCATTTGACACAACTTAGAAATTAGAATTTAAACACTTGGTTAGGATAATAATTCTTGGTATGCTTTCTTTAGTTGGTTGTATTTCAATTTCGAGTTTTTATGATGAAATACAAGAAATATGTTTGATTGACAAGTTTCAAGTGTTTGACTCAAATATATTTCTATGTTCTTTCTGGATTTATGATAGGTGTTCAATATTGCATTATTGAAAACACCCAATTGTAAGCTTTCGGAATAGGGCAAGCTTTTTAGTATGTTTTACTGGTAGTGAAATTCTTTAGCACTAAATATTCTGCTTTCTGCATGCTAATCCATTGTTTCACTCATGTACTACAGCTGCAAAGGTCTAATGAACAAACTGATGAAACCAGATCTCAAACTTGAGGGACTGTGATCTCAACTCGCAACAAGGCCAAGGTCCACGGCTCCTGCCAACTCTGATGTGTGTAAGCTCTAGTAATGAATATTGATACGGCACCCAGTAGAGATGAATCTCAGGCTGTTGTTCTACAAGTACAATTCCTCATACGGCGACTTTCATCCAAACACTTATCTCATTTTGCCCACATTTGTCATTCAAAATGGTCTTTCCCCATTTACAAGCTAACTGTATATACGTACAAAACAATGTAAAGAACTGATCATTATTCTTGATAACAAAGCCAACTGATTCTCAGGCTATGTATTCGTCTCTGTAATCTAGTATGTTGTCGATTATTACAGGTGAAGTGGCCCCATTTGGTAGGAACTTTGAGTTCTGGGGTGAACATTGTACAAAGGATACTTCGATTTCGTTGAAGTAGTCCCATTATAGATTAGATTTTGTCGACACAATCGGCTTCTTGGACAAGCCACATGAAGGTCCTAGTGAAGGCTGCTCTGGATTTATGTTACAATTGTCCACAACATTGTGACTATGATTTGGATTTTAAAGGGATAATTACAAAATTACCCCAGAGATTTAGATTAATTACAAAAAAATCACCGGTTTTTCATAATTACAAAAAAAGCCCCATGTGGTTTGATTCTGTATTGCACTTTATCCCCTTCAAGGTTTTTTTTTTTTGTAATTTTCAAACATAATTGGATTCTTTTGTTACTAGCCCAAACTTCAGTGGTAGTTTTTATAATTATCCCTTTTATGAATATGGGAAGTCGGATGGTTGCTCATATGTTATCAATAGCATTTGGTGCGGTTTCGGGCCAGGCCCGGGCCGTGGTCGGGTTTACGTCTTTAAATGCAAGCATAATGGCTGTGA
Organism: Rehmannia glutinosa; assembly: GCA_016081115.2. NCBI lineage: Eukaryota > Viridiplantae > Streptophyta > Magnoliopsida > Lamiales > Orobanchaceae > Rehmannia > Rehmannia glutinosa. The sequence goes on along the minus strand of JABTTQ020000422.1, from coordinate 106,730 downwards.
GGGAAAGCATGTGACAGTGGTTGAGGTTTGGTTTATTTCAAGTGACTTTTTCTTTCCACTGATGAATTGCAAAGGTTGTCTATGGACTATGATACATGTTTTTCTTTTTCTTTTTGCGTACTGGTATTTTTATATTAGCATCAAATAGATATTATATCCCAATATTATTTGTTTTCTTGACATAAACAACAAGAAGTCAATAACTAAATATAAAAAATCTAAAAAATAGACAACTTTTCAAATTCATACTTGACGATGACACTTATGAGTGTGGCAAATCATTCGTGTCGGACCCTTAAATATAATATTTTTTTAAATATATTTGACACTTAATACATTTTCAAATAAATTATCAATATAAATGGTTACGCATGAGTTCCAAAGTAATTGCATGATAAGTGTACTAATGAAAAAGTAAGGATCACAAAAATAGTCTCAAGATATAAAAAATATTAAATCTTATAGTATCAATGTCCCGATAACACAAAAGTTTTAAGATCTTCATTGAGACACGACTTGAATTGAATAATAAATTGTTGCAAAGAGTAGACATCATCACCAATGAATTTAAATTTTAGGGTGGGCTATTTATGAATAATATAAAAAATATTGCCCTAAAAAAGAATTTCTTGAAAATATGCAATGGGCTTAAGCCCAGTGCTGCTCTAATGTCCGAGCGAGATAGTGGAGGTACAACCACCCAACACCATCAAAATGTTGATTTAAGCTTCTATCTCTGCAATGGCTTGTATTCGGCCCAACTTGAAATTCATCAGCTCATCATCAATATCATGATCATCGGCTTCGAAGAGTAAAAGGTGTTCCTCTTGTTGTTCTAGTTGAACCTCACGACTAGTGCTAGCTAGCTCTTTTTTTGGACAGTGCTTCCTTACACTGTCATCGAATGGGCACACTGTCGATGTTTGTTATCGGAAGCATGGCTTCCCACCTGGTTACAAATTTTGCAATCGAGGCTCCGCTAATCTCACCACCACCAGTGACTCTCCGCTTCTCACCCAGCTTCCGACAGGGTCATCCGAAATTACCTCGCTAGGTTCATTTGTCTCTTTCACCCCGGAGCAGTGCCAACAACTCTTGGCTCTCATCAACAGCTCTCCGGCCTTCCCTCGTCATGCTAACCAGGTCTCTTTGCTGCCCACTCCCTCATTAAGCCCCAACTTCAAGGATGGTAAGATTTACTCTCTTGTTTGTCCTTCTGTTTGCACCTCTTCGATCCTTGATACCGGGGCCACAGATCATATTTGCAATTCTCAATCCTTGTTCTCTGATTTTACTTCTATTTCCCCTATTACTGTTTCTCTTCCCAATGGCGCTCACCTTACTGCCCATCATTGGGGCACTATTAAATTTGGTAATGAATTTATTCTTCATAATGTTCTTTCTTTTTATTCCATCTTTCTCTTTTAATCTACTTTTCTTATCTCGTTAGACATCTTCTATAGATTGTTGCCTAATTTTTCATTCATCATTTTGTTATATTCAGGACATCCCAAGATAGGGGACGATTAGTACAACTAAAGTGATTGGAGGACTGTACCATTTCACGCACTCTGCTCCTCTTCCTTGTACATAGACCGCTGCTGTTTTTTCTGTTGGTCATCATCCCAAACTTTGGCATTATAGATTAGGTCATACACCTCTTTTCATTTTACAAAGGTTGAGCAAGCAATTGCCTTACATTACTTGTAAAATTGATGGTTCTCCTTGTGATATTTGTCATCCAAAATTTTATCTAGCTTGTGGAAACCCAATTTTCTAAATCTCAAAATGCATCCGCTCTGATAATGGACTGGAATTTTTGATGACCCACTTCTACCAAACAAAAGGGATTGTCCATCAAACGTCTTGCGTTGATACACCTGAATAAAATGGTATCATCGAACGCAGACACCAACACTTGTCGTTGCCCATGCCTTACTGTTTCAAAGTCGCCTTCCCAAGAAGTTTTGGTCTTTCGTCTTCTTCACTCTGTCTATAATAAACCGATTATCTTCACCCTTTATCCAATTCAAAACTCCATTTGAAATTCTCCACAACACCATACCTTCATACACAGACCTTCGCGTCTTCGGCTTATTGTGTTTTGCCTCATCATCTCCAGTTCAACGATCCAAATTTGATCCCCATGCTGTCAAATGCGTTTTTCTTGGTTTCAAAGATGGCACCAAAGGATACGTCTCGCACTCCCTCCACTCTCACAACATCTTCATTTCTCGCCATGTACGATTCTTTGAGATTTCATTTCCATTCACTAAAACTATCACACCTGATCTCACACGCCTAGCACAACCCGAAAACACACATTATCAGGATCCCCCAGAACCTATCCCCACCATTCCACCCATCAACGAAAGCCACCATCTTATCTTGACCTTTGATCACTTCGGTTGTGCCTCCATCGTCTCCATCAGGTTTGCTCTATCCTCTTTCCTCCACTCTTTCTTATGATAATTAATCTTGCCCCTCCCCACAAACATTTTATTCTTTCTGTTTCTTCCACTTTTGAACCTAAAACCTACAAGCAGGCCATCAAACATGTTGTTTGGTGTAAGGCTATGGAGAATGAAATCACTGTTTTGGAGCGAAATAACACATGGACACTGACCGAGCTACCTTCTGGTAAGACCCCAATAGGATGCAAATGGGTTTTTCGTGTCAAATACAAAGCCGATGGCACCATTGAACGCCACAAAACCCGTCTTGTTGACAAAGGTTTCACTCAAACCGAAAGCATTGACTTCTTTTACACTTTCTCTCCCATCGCCAAAATCACTACCATCCGTCTTCTCCTTGCCCTTGCGTCTATTCATGGTTGGCACCTCCAACAACTCGACGTGCATAATGCCTTCCTGCACGGGGACCTTCATGAAGAGGTTACATGACTCTTCCCCCTGGTTTTAATTCTGAAAATCCTAGGCTTGTTTGTAGTTTACAAAAATCACTTTATGGACTTAAGCAAGCCAGTCGTAATTGGTTTTCTAATTTAACAACCTACCTCATTTCCATTGGCTTTTCTCAATCTTCTTCTGATTATTCTCTCTTCATCAAATCCACCCATACTTCATTTACTGCTCTTTTAGTGTATGTGGACGACTTAGTCCTCACGGGCAACTTCTTATCTGCCTTGGACACTATTAAGGTTGCTCTTCAACGGGCTTCCAAATTAAAGAACTTGGGCTGTTCAAATATTTTTTGGGCCTTGAAATAGCCCGGTCCACTAGTGGGATTTTGGTCTCTCAACGCAAATCATAGTTGCAGAAATCGCTAGGCGCTAGTCGGGCGGCAGACCAGCGCCTAGGGCGCCTAGGAACAACACTATTTTTTTCATTGTTTTTATTTTTTACCGATTTTGGCCGATTTTTCCCTCCTAGACCACCTAGCCCGCCTAGGCTTAATTTTTTGGCCACCTAGGAGAGCGCCTAGCTCCGATTTGGTGCCGCCTAGGCCAATTTTTGGCCAAAATGATTTTTTTGGCCAATTTGGGCAAAAAATCGGATCGGCCTAGGGGCGCCTAGGCGACCGCCTAGGCCGATTTTTACAACAGTGACGCAAATATGCATTGGATATTCTCTCTGATGTTGGTTTTCTTGCTGCTAAACATGTATATTCTCCTATGGAACATAATGTTAAATTGTGTCATGATTCTGGTTATACCTTATTAGATCCCAAACCATGTCATCGTCTCATAGGTCATCTTCTTTATCTTTGCAACACAAGACCCGACATTTCATTTGTCATTTATTCCCTCAGTCAATTCGTTTCGGCTCCCTGCTCTGCTTATCAAACTGCCACCGAGCGTGTTTTTTGATACATCAAAATCTCTCCCGGTAAAGGGTTACTTTTTCCAACATCTTCTTCCCTTAAATTAAGTGCTTTCAGCGATTCCAGCTGGGCCGATTGTTCTAACACCAAACGCTCCATCATGGGCTTTTGAATCTTCATCGGTGACTCTCTCATTAGTTGGAAGTCTAAGAAACAAGGAACTGTTAGCAGATCTTCTTTCAAAGCCGAATATCGAGCCCTTGCTGCCACCACTTGTGAACTACAATGGCTTTCCTACTTGCTAAGAGATCTTCACTGCCCACATGATGCTCCCATCTAACTCTACTGTGACAATCAATCTGCCATCCAGTTTGCTACCAATCCTACGTTCCACGAACGCACCAAACATATAGAAATTGATTGTCATATTGTCCGTGAGAAGTTGCAACAAGGGTTGATTCGATTTCTTCCTGTCATTTCGACTTCTTCCTGTCATTTATGGGTACCAACTTATGAATATCCTTACTAAGGCTTTACCTCCCGGTGCCTTTTCCAGTTCAGTTACCAAGCTGCACCTCCTTGATATATACGGTCCAACTTGGGAGGGGGGTGTTAGCTAATGAAAATTCCCCACCACAACGGACTATATAATGTCACACTCCACTACTAGTGGTCACACCCAACACGTGGAGTTAGTCATGATTTTTTCTGGTATTATTTTTGTTTTATTCCTAGTTTATTTTTATGATATATAGGACCTTTTCTTCTATATATAGTAGCCATGTGAACAAAGATGAATAGTAAGAAAACAGAGCATGCTTTTTATGATTTTTTATCCTTTTCTTCTTCTTTAGCTTCTTCATTTATCAACAGGTATAATTTCATGATAATTGAACTAGCATGTGTAAATATAGAAGTCCAGAAAATTGATATTGAAGGTTGAGAAATTAACTGCACGACATTATTGGGAAATCCTTTAGTCGATCCTGGATCTATGAACTAAAAAGGTGTTATCAAGTTTTTATCACCTCATATCAAATAGAAAAGCTTTTCTTTATATATAGCAAGTCTAAACCTGCCAGTTTTTGGGATAATCTCCTTGGAAACCCATATTCAAGGATTGTCATTTGTAACAGTTGTCGAAGGACTAGTAATCTAAGAGATAAATTCAATCTTAATTAATAATGTGTCATCAAGCCAACATGATGATTTTTTAAATCAGTGTCCAAACTTAGACCATTGTCTATTAGTATTTTTTTTGTAGTGGTTAAATCTCAAAGGTGGTATATAAAATATCTCTAATTTTTATAATCAAATACAGTCTACAAATATTACAAAACCTTGTCTTTTGATCTCTTATCCGTAATTCAATTCCTTGAAAAATATTAAGTGCAATACTCAAAGGATAAAGAACTGCAAAGTAGTATGAGATTTCAACAAAAGCAATTGCTTAAAAAAATATTGGATTATGATAATCATCGTGGAAGACAATCTCAAGATCACAAAATAATCGATGTTCAGGTGTATCATATATTGCACTGTCCATCACAAAGGTTTAGACCACGAATGAATGCACTTATCTTCTGGTTATTGCCATGGTCTTGGGTACCCAAACACATTTATGATGGTGAATATAATGACCAGTTCCCAAAAAACTGAATAAAACACTAAAGTAACAGTTGTTATTATCTATCTTAATTATTTAAAATTAACTTTGAACAAATATGTTTGCCATCTATTCTACCAGTTGTTTTTTTTTTCTCAAGATTATTTAAGTAACCAAATATCCAAGTAATATAACATGTACAAAATGATGGGTTGCACACAACAAGAGAAATAATAGAAAACATATTGGATGGAGTGAGTTAAAGTTGATATATAAGCCATGAACGTGGTACTTTATTATGTTCCACAAGTTCATTTATTTATTTAACAAGAAGTAAAACAATGGGCATCTATTGATGTACAACTATTGCTCTAATATCTAAGACAATATATACAACATTACTATCATAGATGATTTGTTGTATCCTAGAAGTGAATTATCATTCAATCTATTAGCAAATTCATAGTGGGGACAATCATCTCTTTAACGACAAAGGTGAAAATTTGAATATCAAATTGCACATGACTACCTTTGTTTAAAAGATCCCAAGGTACGCTTAATATATTTTCATGAACAAAAGTATTTTGAAGAATGCAAACTTCAAATTTGTGCAAAAGTTAGCAAAATCTACAAATTGTGTCACGCCCACCCCTATTACTACTATTAGAAATATATAAATAGTACAATTTAAGAACATGGGCTCTATTTATAAGAACATGTAATTTTTTTATCTCTACCTGTGATACTTTAATAAAAGACAAACAGTGAAATAAATCCCGTACGCACAAACCCAAAATCAAACTATATCTAAAAGCAACAACAGATGTCCACCCTATCCGTATGGATACACGATGACTACATATACAAGCCCATAACTCAAACCAACACACTATCTACATATATTTACAATAGATTTTCAAAAGTTATAAACAATATGTGTATCTACATTTAGCACATTCGAAGTAAAACCTAAAATGAACCCATGAATAAGCCCGAGGTCATCCATATCCATGATCCTCAAAACCTGAAGAAGCTCTAGCATTGCACAGTAAGCCCCAGACTCAGACATTCACATGCTCACCTGCAATGCATAAACTACATGAGCTAAAGCTCAGCAAGTAGAAATCATGCATGTCCAAAGAATAACAATGTTTTTCCAACATGCAATGCTAAAATGTAAATTCATGTCTCAAAATATTTCTTCAAATAATTTTCTTTCATTTGGGCCCCCGACCCAACTACGATGCACTGGAAAAGACCTCTGCACACAACAATAATCAAATGGCCAATAATATCGTTATGATATTACGTGTGGTCCATCCTTCCGCGGCCCAACCAAGGGTACCCTACTTGCGTTCCATGTGTCTGCCACGTCTATCTCACTCCATAGGGTCATAACATAGTTACCCACAAATGGTCCATCCTCCCGTGACCCACCAAGGGTTCATCTCCCATCTAACTCTATGTTCATAAGGAAGTACCCTACTTGTTATACCTACACAAATATCATAAAACATGTCCAACATGCTTTAGTGCACTAGCAGTGGTCAACAAATATCTATTTTCTTCCAGGAAATATTTTCGTGCATACAAATATCCTCTTGTAATATGCATGCACATGCAAATGCTATGAATGACACGCTCAATGGCTCACCAAACACCATATTGCATCATCATGCAAGCCAACATACATCATATAATATGCACATATAATACAAACAGTTCAAAGAATAAATTTTCATGCATCATACTTTCAGATGAATATTTACTTGTCTTTTACTCGTAGAATGCTTATTTTAGGCTATTTGGTGGTTTTCTCCGATATTAGACTCCAAGCAACATGTTACATACATCACATAATATACACATATAATGCAAATAGTTCAAGTAATATATTTTCATGCATCACAATTGTAGATGGATTTTTGCTTACCTTTTACTCATGGAATGCTTATTTTAGGCTATTTGGTGGTATTCTTCGATATTAGACTCCAAACAGTCTGTTACATATATAATATCATTAGCATCTTCATTCACGTGATGCATTATAATCCCTAAAATCAGTCATTAATTATTAATAATCATCATCATTATAAATATATTGCATCAAGTTTAATTTAATATAGTAGATAGCCTCATTTCTTTGTGACTACATGTAATGAAGACAAGTTTAAAAGTAATTTTAACCTCTTTAGATATCTACTCCTTCCATATTCTTATCACACTTAGACATCTTGTAAAATGAGCTAATGGTGCTATTGGATGACCCTATATCATAGATAAAGTCTTTTCAATTTAGCCATATTCACAGCACCTAAAAGAAATACAGAATGCTGCAGTAATGGCAGTTTTCATGTATTGGGCGTAACTTGTCACTCCAATGTCCAATTGACACGGTTCACAACTCATTCGAAAGATAAAACATATACCTAAAAACTTCATCTTTAGTGCTTAGTGAGTTTCAACTTTATACAAGGACAAAGACGAGGATAAACATGCAGCATAGCATTGATAAATGCATGTTTGGCAGAGTGTGGTGTTTTGTTGAGTAGTATAACTAATGACAGTTAGAATTCTGTTAGGAGGAATATTAGTTAGTTACTACTGTTGCAGTTAGTTACATTTTCAGTTAGTTAGCACTCTATAAATACTGTAGCTCTCAGCACAATTGATCAAGTCAATAATACAATTCTCTTCTCTTCTTTATGTTATCTTTCTGATAGTTTTAGCATGGTATCATAAGCTTACAAGCTCAGCCAACTATGGCAACGATCACCTTACCAACATTAAGCACCTTAAACATTCGTCTCGATCGATCAAATTACAACTTTTGGAGAGCTAAAGTTTTAGCTACAATGACTGCTCACGGATTTGAGCAATTTCTTCCCAGTACTGAGGATGTTCCATCTCAGTGGATCACTGATGCAGATTCTGGTGTTCGCACGCAGAATAAGGAGTACTCCACATGGTTGCGTAGAGATAAGTTCTTATACAACTGGATTCTTAATTCCATTTCTGAAAATATGTTAGGATATGTGAGTAGATGTTCTACATCTTGTGAAGTTTGGAGTGTGTTGGAGAATTTATTTCGTACTTAGTCCCAAGCTCGAGTCTTTCATCTTAAATCTATGTTGCAAACTATGAAAAAAGATGATCTCACAATTTCTGAATATATTCTCAAAATGCAATCTATTGTTGATGATATTCATGTGGCTGGAAAAGTAGTTGATGATGATGATTTGATGCTATATATACATTTTACATGGATTAGGGCCTGAATATGAGTCTGTAGTTGTTAACCTCACAACTAGGAAGGATGTTACTATCTCTGAAATGCAGTTTATACTTCAAACACATGAAATGCGCTTGAATCAGTTCAACTCCTCTGTTTCTACAACTGTTACTAATGGTGTGATGAATTCGTCTATAAATGTGGCCACTAAGAAGCAGTTCTCTGATTTTAGACCTCCTAGATGAGGCTTTTCAGATAGATTTCGAGGTAGGGGGCGATTTCATAGAGGATCTAGAGTTGTTTGTCAAATTTGTGGAAAGAATAACCACATTGCTGTGAAATGTTTTAAACGGTTTGATGTCAATTTTTCTGGCATGGATCCTTCCTCTTCGAATTCAGGCTATCAGAGTACACCACAAGTGCGTTACACTTCTATGCAGTCTCCTTCCAGTCATGATCTGTCACAGGCTTCACCATTTCCCAGTTCTACCGCTTCTTCTCTGAAGTCCTCTGACATCATCCCTTCTTCTCAGTTTCAGGCTTATCAGATGGCTCCTAGTGCAGCTCCTACACATGGAAATATGAATGATTGGTATATGGATAGTGGTGCTACACACCATGTGACAACTAACTTGAACAACTTGACATTGCAAACTCCCTATGGAGGTAAGGATTCACTTTTTGTTGGCAATGGTTCTCCTCTTCCTATTTCTCATATTGGCTCCACTTCTTTCCCTTCCATTCATTCATCTCACCCTCTGTCTTTAAAACAAGTGCTACATGTTCCAGATGTCACCAAAAATCTCCATAGCATATCTAAGTTCATTCAAGACAATAATGTGTATATTGAGTTTCATGCTTTTCAATGTCTTGTCAAGGACCAGAAAACTAGGGCTGCAAATGAACCAAGCCGCTTGTGAGCTATTCGGGTCTCGGTTCGACAAAATATTTGTTCGAGATCGTTCGTCAAGCTTAACGAGCCGAACTCGAGCCTAAAATTCGAGCTCGAACTTTTAAACGAGCCGAACTCGAGCTTACAGGTATTCGACTCGAAAGTTCGCGAACATGTTCGTTTATAGGTTCGCGAGCTTAGGCTTGAGTTCGGTTCGTTTACAGGCTCGCGAGCCTAGGATCGAGTTCGGTTTGTTTACAGGCTCGCGAGCCTAGGCTCGAGTTCGGTTCGTTTACAGGCTCGCGAGTCTAGGCTTGAGTTCGATTCATTTACAGGCTCGTGAGCCTAGACTCGAGTTCGGTTCGTTAATTGAGCTCGTGAACGTGTTCGTTTACAGACTCGTTAACTTGTGTTCGAGCTCTGTTCGATAATTAAGCTCGCGAAGATGTTCGTTTATAGGCTCGTGAGTCTATGTTCAAACTCGTTTGTAAAATAATATTATTCCTTGTAACAAACTATATATATAAGGATTAAGCCTAGACAAAAAGATTCTATTAGTTCAAAATTTATATTTTTATTGATAAAAATTCTATTAGTTCAAATTTTATATTTTTTTTGTAGAAGATATTATCTCATTTGAATTGATAATACACTTTTGAATTTAGAAGATAACAAATTTAAAAGAAAATAAATCTAAAAATCAAGGATTCTATCTACACTATTTTTAAATTAGTTATCTTTTCAAGCTTAAATATTATATTTTATGTATAAAAATATAGAAAATGAGCAAGAAAAAAGAAAAAAATTATTAGTTCAAAATTGATATTGTTTATAGAATATATTCTCTCATTTGAATTAATAATATATTTGTGAATTTAAAACTATCTAATAATATATTTGATCAACCATAAAAATCAAACAGGTAATAATATAATGATCTAATAAACCAAATCAAACTAAAAATATAATATATAATAATATAGTCTATATATAAGCACAAATATAATATCAACCATGTATACTAAAAAAAAAAAATAGTTAAAACATGTCATCTCCTTATTAATCATAGACAAGTGTCAACTTCTCATTCTCTTAATCTCACGTGGGTGCTTCACATTTATCCATATGACATTCTATGAATAAATTTAAAAGATAATAAATAATCCAAAAATTAAATCATGATTCATCTTTGAAACTTAATTTCTTTTAATATTTATCATATTAAATAAACTCGCAAAAAGCAAACAAGAAAGAAAAATAATTGACATTGATAATTTTTTAATAATCGATAATATAAAGAAAAATAATTCAACTCAAATTTGTACACAACTCACAAATAGTTTGGAAAAGCTAATGTCGAGCCATTTATCTCCTATGCATATTTTATTGACAAAGATTGTATTAGTTCAACGTATATATTTTTTTATAGAAGGTATTCTCTCATTTGAATTGATAATATGTTTTGAATTTAGAAGACAACAAATTTAAAAGACAAACAATCCAAATTAATGATTCTATCTATACTATTTTACAATTATATTATATTATTATATTATATGTATAAATTTATATAAAACGAGAAAGGAAAAAAAATAAAAAGATTTTATTAGTTCAAAATATATATTGTTTATTGAATATATTTGCTCATTTGAATTAATAATATATTTTTGAATTAATAATTTTAAAAGATAACAAATAATTCAAAATCAAGGATTATATCTACGCTATCTTTTGAAATTTATTTGTGAACAAATCCCATGTAACACATGGGTGTTACTCTAACTGAGGCATATTTAAAAAGTGTTGGTTTGGAATATTTTCAAAATCATTTGAATTTATTTAAAATTAAATTATATTAAAAAATTGAATAGTTTGGTGAGAACTAAAAAGTATTTAGTCTAAAAAAACCAACAAAACTCGTTTATCATATGAGAGTTACTTAGTATTAATTATAGATTTGACTTAATAATTAATATAATCATCAACTCGGTATTATTTTATCATTAAGTCATAAGCATATTACAAATGTTTAAAACGTCACATATAAATTTTAAAATATTAATATTATTAATAAATTATCCAAAACTAAAATTTATTAGCCAATTATGATTCTAAAAACTTATGGTAAATTCATTTATGATTTACTTTTGTAGTCCGAAGGGGGTGAGTGTATGGTTTAGAAGGGGGGTTGAATAAATATTACCAACTTTTCGATTTAGTCTTTTTTTTAAAAATGTTCGAGTTAATATTTCACAAATTTGAGTCCTTGATGGACATCTAAGTTAGTTAATCGGCAGAGTTAGTCACTCAACGCACTCGGGATGAGCTATTGATAGAGTAACTCAAATTGTTTTGACTAAAGACTTAACTCATATGTGATATGTTTTCATTGGAAGACTTAACACCCTTGAATTTGGTTAAGTTTGTTTTAATACTTGGTTTTAGCACTTAGTTAATTATCGCTTGGATAACACATTTATCGTGAGATATAAAAGTAATATGCGAGAAATTAAAGTCTTTGAAATGTAAATGACACGATAAGTTTTTATAGAGGTTCGAAGATGGGGTAATTCTTCTACTCATCTCTTCTCCACTCCTGGAGGAATCCACTAAGTATTGATCAATATACGAGTGGTTAATCCGTATACAAGTCTTGATCACACAAATGACTTGATCCTTTGGGACTCGGTCGAGATGCATTGGTCACACAAACCAAGGCTTCAAACGACTCGGCTTTCTTCACAGGCGCAACCGCTTTGCTACTACAGACCCACTTGCTCAAGCTCCTTGGATTTGATCACGAAGCCCTCCAAAAACTTGAGACTGGTTCGACCTTGAACCTTCCTACAGTCCTCCGTGGAATGTAGACCCCTTGATTCTTCAAATGTTTCCTCTTCAACTGATGGAAGTTGTCTTTTCCTTCACAGTGAGTATTGGATTGATTTCCTTCGTAATGTAGGCTTGAGGATTGATCTTGAATAACTTGAGAATATTTTTGGTTACAAATTCGAATGTTAGCTTGAATGTTCGTGGTTCAGATTGTCAAGGTAACCTTCTCTCAGAGTGATTCCTCAGCCTTTTATAGTGTTCTTTTGAAAATTTTCCCGTTGAAGAGATAGGCTAATTTTCAAAAGACACTTGTGGTCGTTGTCTTGTCTTGTTGCGATCCTCCTAGGAATTTACGTTTCCTCGTATGAATGATTCTTGACTTTTCGTAGTTCGACACAGTGCGTGTGCTTCCCATTGGTTTATTCATTTTGCACGCTTCGGGGACTAAGACTTCGTGAATAGCGAGGATGGAGGTATTACTTGTTTAAGTAATTCTCTTGACTTACGTACAAACGGATATCTTTTAGTTATCTCGACTTGATCGCATTTTCTTAACTTCCCAGGTGACTTGAGTCGCCTTCCAATCATTGGATGACTCTTCTCACTTCAACTTGAGACATGACTATCTTGAGTTGACTTGATCGATACTTCACTCAACCGCATCTCACCGCACCTTGATCGAGTTCTGTCTTTTCTTCTTTGCCACACTCACCGCCTCACAAATGAGTCTTCTTTTAGTCTCCAGCTTGTCTTCTTGCATGTTCAGCATAGGCGACTTGACTCACTCGACCAGCCCTATTTATTACAATGCAATTTACAACATAAAAATAAATACAATGCAATTTACAACATAAAAATGGGGTGCCAACTTTCTATTCTATGTTTTACATGGCATTCATCAAAATCTAAAAAATAATTTCCCAACAACTTTTTAGTAATATGTAAGATTTTTACTAACTCTCATGCTTTTGATTTTTACTTTTTAATGCTACAAGTGATTTAGTCTTAATATGAAATTTGATTAAAAAATAAGGACAATTTAACATATATTTTAAGCTTTAACGAACTCGAACTCGATCTTTAACGAGCTTGAGTTTGCTTTGACGAGCTCGAATTCGAGCTTAACCATATAACAAGCCTTTACGAGTCGAGCTCGAACTAAGCTCGTTAAAATTTAAACGAGCCTTCAACGAGCCGAGCTCGTTTAAGCTTAAACAAGCCTTTAACGAGCCGAACTTGTTTAAGCTTAAACGAGCCTTTAACGAACCGAGCTCGAGCTAAGCTCGTTTAAGTTGAAACGAGACTTTTACGAGACGAACTCGAGCTAAGCTCGTCGAATATGTTAAACGAGCCTTTTACGAGCCGAACTCAAACTGTTCGCGAACTACACAATTTTTAAACGAACCGAGCTTGAACTCCATTAGGAAAACTTGAATCGAACTCGAACCGAACTCGAACCGATCCAAAACCTAAACGAGCCGAACTTGAGCCTGTTCCTATTCGGCTCAGTTCGGCTCATTGGCAGCCTTACAGAAAACTCACCAAATTTTGCTAAGATGTGTCCTTAAGGATGGCTTGTACCAGCTTGATCTATCACACCTTCAACACAAGTCTTCTCAGTCTGCACAACCTGGTCATCCTTACTCTCCACAGATTTACACATCACATTCCTCCTGTGCTGATTCCTTCTGTAATTCTTTTGCTCTGTGGCACAATAGATTAGCTCATACATGTAATAATACTCTAGCTCATGTGCTTAAATCCTTACATATTCCTTGTAAACAATCTAATCATTTCTGTGAATCTTGCAAGTTGGAAAAAATGCATCAAAAACATTTCAGCCAAAGCATTCATAATACCACATCTCCCTTTGAAATTGTGTATACTGATGTGTGGGGACCTGCCTCTTTTCCTTCTATGGATGGCTATAAATATTATGTTCATTTTGTGGATGATTTCACACGGTTTACCTGGATATTTTCCATGCATAAAAATCTGAGGTTGAGTCCATATTCATTCATTTCAATGCCATGGTTGAAAGACAGTTTAACTCTAAAATCAAATCTCTTCAATCCGATTGGGGTGGGGAATATAGAAACCTTACTCAAATTCTTAAACCTCTTCGCATTCATTTCAGACACTCTTGCCCACATACACATCCCCAAAACGGCTTAGCAGAATGGAAACATCAACATATATTCAAAATTGGTCTCACTCTTCTTGCTCAAGCACACTTTCCTACCAAATTTTGGTGGGATGCCTTCTCTACAGCTGTGTATGTCATAAACACGCTTCCTACACCCACTCTCAACTATCTCTCTCCATACCAAAAGATAATGGGTAAACCACATCCTTATCACTTCCTTCGAACTTTTGGATGTGCTTGTTTTTCATTTACTCGCCCTTACAATGACTCAAAGTCATTTAGGTCACATAAATGCATTTTTCTGGGGTATAGTCCTTCCCACAAAGGTTATAAATGCCTCTCCCCCACTGGCAAAATTTTCATAGCTATAACTGTGGCATTTAATGAATTAGAGTTTCTGTACTACTCATTATTTCCATCTCAGTCTACCTCTCCTTCCCCAGCTACTTCCAAAATTGCCTCTTCTTTACCTATTCTTGCTAATTCTACTATTGTTCCATTCCCTACTTTTCCTCCACCTCCCCAGCTCATCATTCCATCATCTCCCACCATCATTCTCGCCTTTCTCGATCCATAGAGTCTCCTCCTCCTCTCGGACCTCTCGGGTCTCCTCCGCTCCAAATGTTCATAGTCCACAGTGATTCCCCTGTATCCGCCACCCCACCTATTGCACCAATTAACACTCATCAAATGCTTACTCGAGCCAAAAATGGCATTGTCAAACCCAAACTTTACTCTGTCACATCCTCCCTTTCTATATCTGAACCATCTTCTGCCACTGAAGCTCTATCCTTACCCCATTGGAAGCTAACTATGGATAAAGAGTACAATGCTCTAGTTAGAAATCACACTTGGGACTTGGTACCACCATTTGATCATATTCACACAATCAGCAATAAGTTGATATTTATGGTCAAACATAAATCTGATGGAATAGTGGAATGGTTGAAAGCTCATTTGGTTGCTCCGGGTTTTGAACAACATGCGTGGGTGGATTATTTTTATACTTTTAGTCTGGTTGTAAAGCCACTTACCATTCAGATTGGTTTCAGTTTGGCAGTCACTCGGGGTTGGCACATTCATCAAGTTGATGTGAATAATGTGTTTGTAGGTCCCAAGGGGTGTGAGTGTAAGGTTTAGAAGGGGGGGTTGAATAAACCTTACCAACTTTTCAAATTAGTCCTTTTAAGTATTCGAGTTAATACTTCACAAATTTGTGTCCTTGATGGACAACTAAGTTAGTTAATCAAAGACGATTAGTCACTCAACAGACTCGGATCGAGTTGTTGATAGAGTAATTCAATTTGTTTTGACTAAAGACTTAACTCGACCGTGATTTGTTTTCAGCGGAAGACTTAACACCCTTGAATTTGGTTAAGTTTGTTTTAATACTTGGTTTTAGCACACAGTTGATTATCAATTGGATAGCAAATTTATCAGCAGATATAACAGTAAGATGCAGAATTTAAAGTGTTGAATTGTAAATGACACAATAAGTTTTTATAGAGGTTCGAAGATGGGGTAATTCTTCTACTCCTCTCTTCTCCAACTCCTGGAGGAATCCACTAAGTATTGATCAATATACAGAGTGGTTAACAGTCCAGATACAAGTCTTGATCACACAACCGACTTGATCCTTTGGGACTCGATCTGAGATGCCTTGGTCACTCACCAAGCTTCTCGTGCGACTCGCCTTCTTCACAGGCGGCACCGCTTTGCTACTACAACCCACTTGCTCAAGCTTCTTGGATTTGATCACGAAGCCCTCCAATAACTTGAGACTGGTTCGACCTTGAACCTTTCTACAATCCTCCGTGGAATGTAGACCCCTTGATTCTTCAAAAGCTTCCTCTTCAACTGATTGAAGTTATCTTTCCTTCACAGGTGAGTGTTGGATTGATTTCCTTCGTAATGTAGGCTTGAGGATTGATCTTGAATGACTTGAGAATGTTTTAGGTTACAGTTCAAATATTTGCTCGAATGTTCGTGGTTCAGGTAACCTTCTCTCAGAGTTATTCCTCAGCCTTTTATAGTGATCTTTCAAAAATCTGCCCGTTGAAGAGATAGGCTTATTTTTTGAAAGTCACTTGTGGTCGTTGGCTTGTCTTGTTGCAGTCCTTGAAATTTCCACTTCCTCGTATGAATGATTCTTCGAGTTTTTTCGAGTGCTCACATGGTGCGGAGCTTCCCATTGGTTTATTACTTTTGCACGCTTAACCGAGCACTTCAAGAATGGTAGTATGGAGGTATTACTTGTTTAAGTAATTCTCTTGATTTACGTACAACGGATCTCTTTCATTGTCTTGACTTGACCGCATTTTCTTAACATCCCCAGGTGACTTGAGTCGAGTCGCCTTCCAATCATTTGATGACTCTTCATCACTTCAACCTTGAGACTTGGTCTCTTGAGTTGACTTGGATAATACTTTACTCACCGCATCTCACCATCTTGATCGAGTTCCGTCTTCTCTTCTTTGCCATACTCACCGCCTTTGCAAATGAGTTTTCCTTCCCTTACAGTCTCCGGTTGTCTTCTTGCATGCTTAGGCATAGGCGACTTAACTCACTCGACCCATTATCTATTACAATGCAGTTTACAAGAAAAATGGGGTGCCAACATTCTATTCTAAGTTTTGCATGGCATTCATCAAAATCTACAAAATAATTTCCCAACAATTTCCCCTTTTTGATGATGCCAAAACTTAAAACATCCATACAATTATTTAACAAAGAAAGATACATACGACAAATGTAGAACCCACGTAAATGTATGTTTAGAATCGATCTTTTATTGATCATAACATCCTTGTTCTTTACATAGTCACATGAGTGTATCGAGCTTAAGTCCAAAAAAATGTATAAGAGAGCTTAAACGGAGCTTAGACTAACCATGTTGTTCTATATCTACTCACATACGAAAATTGCATAATTTTATTCAATGTACTGAGGAAGACTTACATAAAGTGTATTTACATAGTAAAATACATGAAGGGGTGGACAACAACACTTCATCTCATTCGCCGCCTCCTTCTTTTATCTTCTTGACTCTGTCATCTTCTCGACCTTTTCCTTTTCTTCTCATCTTCAAATGCCTTCTTTTTCTCATACGCCTTCCGGCAGCCTTCATCTCTTCTTAGTCTTTCTTGTCTTTCCTCCCATTCTTTGAGTTTGTCTTTTATTTTCTTCTTCAATTCTCTTCACATACTAAGCATTGTTCTTAGCCACTTGCGCATTGGCTACTTCATCAAATCCAAACCCATAGATCCCCCATTTCTTGCCTGGATCTATGTACTCAATGTTTTTGGGCGAGTTCTGGGTCCGAAACCTCTTCCTCCACCATCGCTTCTTCCTCTCCTCAGGGCGTGTATTGTCTTGGGGCCTTTTTTTCCCAAATTGAGTGACTAGCAGAGTGACCAGCAGAGTATTTGCCGGTGGTTTCTTTGCAGCTGTCGCCTTCTTCACATAGTGTGAGACCTTTTTACCCAAGACAAATCCCCCAGGCTTGAGCCATGGACATGTTTGCGAAGTAACCTTCGAGATGCGGCGTCTTAAATTCATCAACAGATCTTGCTCGATTCCGATCCGAAATGGCATAGGTGTCTCTATCATTGGAATGCCTCCATGTTGTTTCGAGAATATCCATAACTCGAGCATTCATTCTTCCTTCCACTTCCTCCATCCCTCGCTTCAATCGTCTTTCTCTTTCCACCATTGGTACAACAGTGTTGGAGTGGCGAGTCATCGGGAGTTTGCTTTGATAATATCGGTTGTGACAAGACCTTGTTGGGGGGTTTTGCAATCATCAAGGTCACATCTTTCGAGCCTTCCCCTCAATAGAAGTCCCTTTCTTCTCTCTTATTATCAATTCACTTGTCTTTCCTTTCACAAATGCTTCCTTCCTTCTCGACTTCAGATCCCTTCAAAATAGCTTTTTTAGTATTCCTCTTCCCCCTTTTTGGCATCATCAAAGGAGAGAGGAACCCCGAAACAAGCTAGCAAGCAAGAAGTCGAGTCTGCGATAGTCGAGTTACGCCGAATCTCTCTGCAGAGTAAGCCGCACGAAACTCGGAGCGAGTGGCGTTGGATTCACCGCTACCAACTTCATCTCGGCCATGAGGAGATCAATTTTCGATCCATATTCTCTTCCACACGCAGGAGCTCGTTTTTGTTATGTTCACGCAATGTTTTATCTCTCGTAGTATGAGATTCATGCATTTGTTCAATGTGCTCTTGCAATTTTGTCTTTGCATCAAGATTCTCACTCACCGGACCAACAACTTGTTGAACAATGTTCAAATATCGAGCTTATTCCACACGCATTGTTTGTCTGCTTTGTTGCCACCACTCCCGATCCCGACTATGATGCCTCTCAAATCGGCGGTGAGGTTGGCGTCCTTGTTATCCACCTCATGTCCAAGAGGCCTGGTGCCTCTCCATCCGTTCAATCTCAAGCAAATAGGGCTTTGAACACCTCCCGAACTTCAATCGCTTCCTTTGTTTTTGGTGACGGCCAAGCGAGTCAAAGTCATAGTTAGTTTGGAACAATGGTGTCGATGGAATGACAGGATCGTGTGGAAGCGCTCGCGATCTTTGTCGATTCTTCGGGAGGTCAGTACCTCCGAGAAGGGAAATGATTCTATGAAAGAATCATCACGTGCAAATCGGAATTTGTTCAATTATAAGCGGTGCTCGTGAAGTTCCTTATGGAGTCGAACCTCTGCAGCTGGGGGAGCTTAAGCGGTGGACTGCTTCACCGGGTCTGTTGTGAAGTCGACCCGACTTTGCCGAGCCTCAATTTGTCTCAACAGCGTCGGTCTCAAATGGTTTTTCCAAATGAGTTGATCGTCCTCGGCCTTTATCGAGCGTCATCGGACGATGATGAGATTTCCATGGGTGGCTCAACATCAAAGGTGAATGTTTGGCGAGTAGTCTTGAGGTCGACTTACTCGTGGTTGGAACATCCTCAACTAAGTCTTTGGGATCGACCACAGGGGATGACTCGGCCATCGTCTCCTTTCGATCCCGAAAGGTTACATCAGGATTATCCTGGGAATCGTGAAGAGCACTTATCTCCTTTTCTCGATGGATCAATGATAGCGGGAGGGATGTTCTCAGGCTTCGCTTTCTCTACCCCGAAAGTCTCAACCTCCCGTTGGCCTTCATTACCTCATGCGATCAATCAAGCTGCGAGGCCTTGGACATCTCTTTCGACAAATCTGTCTTGGGGTCTTCTCGAGGTGGCATCCATTGGAGTGTCAACTCCATGGATTGCACTTTCATCGCCAGTATTAACTCCCGGGCGGTTCCTTTCGTGCCATTGCATCGCATCAACGTCATTAGCTGCAGAGAGCGATTGGCACTTTAGCCGAGACACGATCAAAATCGCCTGCGAGAGCCTCGTCGACACAACTTGTCGTGTATTCGTGATTGATCCTTCTCCACTTCGCCTCCTAGATTCATTGTGGAGTCACCGCAGCAACCTCCGACCTTGCTGCAGTGGGAGGAGTTTCCCCTCCGGTGGCATACCACCGAGTGACTTGGAGTGGGGTCACTCGTCTCGGACTCTCGGCTGTTCCCACTGAGTATTCACCGTTGGGGCGGTGGTAAGACACCTTCATTAGGGGTTGGCTTGACCGATCCCCACACTCCCGGTTTCATCGCCATTCCTTAAAACCTTCCTCCGAATAAGCCGGGAAGTGGTGGCCACAACGACAGAGATATCTTTGCGCACCACTCCCATTGGGTCTATCTCCACCGTGATTTGGAGGACTCTCCGGTCCCTCCATCATTCTTTGCTCATGAAGGATTCGACTCTTGCATTGCTTCTTTGCATTTGCAACTCTTCTCGTGGCGAACGGGTCCGGATCCTCATCACTTTCTCGATAGGACATCAAGGTGAGGGTGTGTATATCGGTGGTGCCGGTGAGAGGGCGGATGGTGGCCTTCTCACGTGCCTCTCGTCCTCACCGCTTTAGCCCGTTCATTTTCTTTTCGAATCTGCAGATATTGATACAATTATCCTCATCAAGGGCTTGCAAAGACTTTGTGACCACCTCAAGAAACCTCAAGAGTTCTTCTTCCTCAAAGAATGAACTCGGATTTTCAAACCGTACTGGATAGGCTCGCTTCCATTTTCTCCACTCTCGCAGGCGATTTTGGATGTCTGGATACAATAGAGAGTACATGATGACATCGTTTCTTCATTCTCTTTGCTGGCCCTCGTTTCCGGGATTAAGGGTAGCGAGACTTTCTTTGCTCAACATCCTCTGTAGCCTCTGTTCTACGGTGGAGAAACAACCCTGTCAACAGGTGATTCGGTTGTCTCAACCATTATTTGTTCCTCACTGCTCTCTACAACTGGGTCTTGAGTTGCCTCTGCCGATCGGCCTCGGCGAGACTTGGCCGTTTCATCGATCACGTGGAGACTCTACTTCTCCAGCCTCTCGGAGTATCTTCTCCAAATTGAGTGGTGACTTAGCCAGGTTTCTCAAGCTCGAAACGCTTGAAAATTCTTCTTCTTCTCCTTGTTTGTACGAGAGGGATTTACTGGTTCGGATAAGGTTTCTTCCGAGTCTTGGGCGGTGGGGGCCGTCTTTGTTGTTTTCTTCGAGGAGCTGGCCGTCTTGGCTTATCGCCTCCTTTTCTTGACGACCGGAGAAGGTATTTGATATTCCTTCTCCGGCGCCGCAGGGGCAGGAGACACTACTCTGCGGGGGGCGGTGACTCGACTGCAGGGGGGAGCGATTTCTTTTCTTTCTTTGCAGGAGAGCGCATCTTCTTAGAAGTCTGCAGGAGCAACCTTTTTCTTTGGAGGAGAGGAAACAAGCTGTATCTTGGTCAGGGTCACCGATTCCCCTCACTCGTGATCGATCTCTTAGCGTAGGCTCTCTTTTGTGCGCCCGAGAGAGGTTTGATCGAACATCCTCTTGTTTACATGGAACGCCTTTCCATGTCGAAGAGGACTCCTTTTACCTCCATCACCCGGCCAATCACCAGGCCGTATCCTAGGAATCTCCAAACGTTCCATCCTCCTTGAAGGATTTGTTCCCAACGTTACGGCAGAGTCTTTGTAGACAAACTCGGCCCGATTCACTTTTCTTTTCTTCAATGATCGCAACCATTACGATCAACTTTGCTGATACCGGTCAAAGTCGCCAAACTTGATATCTATGCATTTGGCAACGATGTCCAACAATTTGTGGTAGTCCTCCTTCGGTAGCCTCTTATTAGTTGTGTAGACTACTTTCTCAAAGATAGTCGGACTTGGCTACTTCCTTCCAAGCGATGTCGTCAACATCGCCTTCATTGATTTCCAACATTCCTTCCGCCAGTAACAAGCGGTGTTACGCCAAATCCTTGGCGTAATGATGAACTCCTTTCCATGAATAGAGGACTTGATGCCCTCATCATGAACCTCGGCGTTCACGTAGAACGTGCGACCTCTTCCACATAGGTCATCGGAAACTCCAACGTCGAAAATGGTTTCACCAGGCGTTTCCAATTTCTCAAAGAATCTTCTTCACTAGGGTGTCGTCGGACCTGTTTCACCATACCATCGAAATCCACAAAGAGACCCGGTATGGATTTGCTTTCCTAGCTTGACAAAATCATGAGTGGATTCCATTTCTCAATATTTTACCGAACGAAACTTTAGAAAATGATCCGAGGATTGAAAGGGTTTTGAGAGAAAATTTTGCTTTTGCTTTTGAGAGAGAGATGAACACTTTTTGGTAAAGTGTGAGAGAAATGGACGAAAATGGTTTAAGTATGGTTCATGAAAGGGCGTGCGGGTGGTTTTGAAATGTGATCAAAATCAACGGCTTAGATCTTGCACACCGATTTGCATTTAATGTCTCGTATTTAATGCGGCAGCATTTATATCCAATCATAAGTTTGGTGTGCGGCTTTTGCTGTACACGTCATAATTATCTTTGACGTCATTCTTAAAACCATTCCCGCTTAGTAAAAACGATGCATTTTTGTCACTTTGCTCATAAATGACTCGGTTTGCCCCTTAGTGATTTAACTCTTATTTCCTCGCATGTAAATACTCACCACAAATCAACTAACTCGGTACAACTTTCTTTCCGATCGGCTAATTCACTTAGGCGATTTGAGAGTTCAACTCTTTTTCCTTTTCGTGTTTCATTTCTTTTCTTTGAGTCTCCCGAGTGCCAACTCGCTCAATTAATCTAACTCATGCTTGAGTTCTTCAAATCTTGACTCACTTAATGGTTTTGTGAATATCTCAAATTAACTGTTTATCGGTTGAAATATATTCAAGGTGATGTCCTTCTTTTCAACATGATCTCTTATGAAGTGATATCGACATCGATATGCTTTGTTCTTGAGCGCAACACAGGATTTTGAGTGGTTGCAATTGCACTTGTGTTATCACACATGATTGGAATTTCCTTTTCTTCAACTTCATAGTCTCTCTCGACCATTTGTCTCATCCATAAGACTTGGGCTACAACAACAATTTTGCCCGCCTATGTATTCTGCTTTTTGTGGGAGGTAGCTATTGAATTTTGCTTCTTGCTAAACCAGAAATTAGCCTTATTTCCAAGCATTTGACATGTACACGAGGTACTCTTCCGTCAACTCTACATCCGGAATAGTCGAGTCCGAGTAACCAATTAGCTTGAATCCACCTTCCTTTGGATACCATAAGCCAACTTCTTGGCTTCCTTTTCAAATATCTCAAGATTCTCTTGGCTACTGATCATGTGGCTTTCTTTTGGAGCAGATTGAAATCTTGCACATACATCTACAACAAAGATGATGTTTGGCACGCTTCTTTGTGAGATAGAGCAATGATCCAATAAGTGCTCTGTATCTTGTTTGATCTACTGAGCTTGCCATCTGCATCCATATCCATTTTGGTGATGTATTCATTAGTATTTTCACGAAGACTTCTCTTCCATACCAAATTTCTTCATTAAATCTCTGGTGCATTTTGTCCGACTTATGAAGGTTCCATCCTTCAAATTTGTTTCACTTGGAGTCCAAGGAAGAATGTCGGCTCTCCCATCATGCTCATTTCGAATTTTCTTTGCATGAGGTTTGAAAATTTATCACACAAAGACTCTTTGTTTGTGGATCCAAAAATGATGTCATCCACATATATTTGAACAAGCGTATGCTCTCTTTTCTGTCTTGAATTAAAAGAGTGTTCTATCCACTTTTCCTTTTGTGAATCCATTCTCGATCGGGAATTGTGATAATGTGTCATACCATGCTGCGGGTGCTGTTTCAATCCATATAGAGCTTTCTTGAGTTTGTATACCTTATCTCCAAGAATCTTACTGCTCAAATCCTGGAGGTTGTTCAACATATACTTCTTCTTCCAATAAACCATTAAGGAATGCACTCTTTACATCCATTTGATATACAATAAAGTTCTTGTGAGTGCATAGGCAAGAAACATCCTTATGGCTTCCAATCTTGCCACAAGAGCAAAAGTTTTATCAAAATCTATTCCTTCTTCTTGGCAATATCCTTTGGCTACCAATCTTGCTTTGTTTCTTACCACGAACCTTCCTCATTCATCTTGTTTATGAATACCCATTTAGTGCCAATAACATTTTGATGGGTAGGTCTTTGAACTAGTTCCCATACTTTATTTCTTTCAAACCGATTGACTCTTCTTGCATGGCTTGAATCCAATGTGTGTCATCCGGTGCTTGTGACACATCTTTAGGCTCTTTTGTGAGATGAAGCGGTGAACATTGCTTCTTGTTGAGTTCGGATCTTGTTTTGACACCTTCTCTTACATCTCCAATGACCGATTCGTGGATGGTCTCTCGGCCATCTTACATCAAGTTGGAGTAAGTTAGCCGGGATTGATCGTCTTGCGGCTATGTTGCTTTGATCAGCTCTCTCGTCATCACTTAGCTATAGATTTTCCAAATTGTTTTTGAGACTCGGCTATCTCATCTTCATCCGGGTTTATAATTCCAGGCTTGGCTTGACATAGGGATTCTTCGCATGGTTGATTGATTGACTTATCGGTGACTCTTCAATGTCTTCTTCATTTACATTTGGCTCATCAAACACCACATGAATGGATTCCTCTGTAACCATAGTCCTCTTGTTGAGTACTCTGTGAGGCTTTGCTTTGGTGAGTATCCCAAGAAAATACCTTCATCGACTTTAGCATCAAAAGCCTTTAAATTATCTTTGCCATTGTTATGGATGAAGCATTTGCATCCAAATATTCTAAAATATACAACACTTGGCTTTCTCCTGTCCAAATCTCATAGGAGTCTTTGTCAAATTGTCTGTTTATCATGCATCTATTTTGAGTATAGCATGTTGTGTTTAGCTTCACCCAAAATCTTTTAGGTAGCCCCGCTTGACTAACATGGTCCTTCTTTGCTTCTTTGAGAGTTCTATTCCTTCTTTCGCAACTCCATTCTGCAACATGGAGTCCTTGCTGCATGAACAATTCATGACCAATACCATTTTCTATACAATATCGAGTTATTATACCATTGACAAACTCGGTTCCTCTGTCGATCTTATTTTGATAATGGTTTGACTTTTCTCATTTTGAATCCTCTTCATCACCGTGGTAGTTTTACGTAGAGTTTCTTTCTTCTTACACATGAATATTGTCCATGTATATCTTGAATAGTCATCTACTACCACCAAGGTGTATTTCTTTCCACTTATGCTAGCTGGTTCAATGGACCAAATAGATCCATATGTAGCGATCAATATTCTTGTTGAAGATGGACATGTCTTTTCTTTGAATGATGATTTGATTTGTTTTCCCTTCGACATCGTCACATATACTCTCCTTCTTGTATCTCTGAGTCACGTAGTCCTTCCACAAGATTGCTTCCGCAAGCATTTAATCGTTTTGAAATTCGGGTGACTCAACTTCTTGTGCCCGACCAACTTGATTCATTGTGCTCTTTGCTAATAGAAACAGTGCTTGATGTTGCGATTAACCAATCCATGACATACATGTTCTTTTGTCATGCATCCTTGCAACACAACTTCATTTGATTCAAGATCCTTGATTTGGCATATACCCGTGTTAAATCCAACATTATAACCCTTGTCACGAGTTGGTGATCTTAGCAAGTTGAAGTTGAGTCCTTCAACATATGCAACATCTGTGATTTCTAATCCATTTTTCTTGATGGATCGAATGCCTCTTATTTCTCCTGGAGCTTCATTTCCTCCAAATATGACTTTTACACCTCGACTTCCTTGAATTTTGATTTTTCTTGTTTCTGTCATGTGTATGCCGGAGCCACTATCCATGTACCAGGTTCCTTGGCACTTTCATTGTTCCTTGAACACCGCAATCAAGAAATTAAGTTTTAGGTACCCATACTTGTGCAGGTCTGAGGGGTTAGAGTTGTAAGATGATCCAACCAACCTATAGCCAAATGATTTGACTCTAAGGGGTTGCCATCTATTAGTCCCATAATCATAATTAATTTTGGCAAATTGCTTGGGGTTCTAGGTTCATACAACTGTCTCTTATGTGCAGTATGCTGCGTATGTGTTTTAGCAATTGCCTTCTTTGGGTAGTTGTGATGTCTCGAGTGTAGTGCCTAGGTGCATATGTGTCTTTGATGAAAGCTCTTATACCTTTGGAATGGCCTTTGATGAGTTCTAGGCCTTTGCCATTTGGGCTTATATTCCATAGGTCTTTCTTGATAGTTCACATTATTCCAATCGGCTTGGCTTGGGTTCTTTCTACCATTCCCTTTATATGTATTTCTTTTATAGAACTTAAGGGTTTTTGGTAGCTCTGTTTTTTCTTTCTGAGTATTCCCTGTTTGGAGTTTCTTTGAGGAACTCGGTGGATTTCTTCTCACCGTCCTCTCAAAGACACTCAATCGGTTGTTTTCCTTTTCCTTTATAACCAAGGCCGGTTTGCTTGTAATTGTGCTTTGGAATGAATGTGTGTGCACCATTTGGAGTTTTGGATTTTGAGATACTTCATTACTTGAAGATCCTTTTTCCAAAATCGATTGGAGCTTGACATAGCACGAGGAATTAAATCCTAAGCATGTCTTGTCTCCACATTCTCTTTGACTCATAATAAGATCATCCAATGATTTAGATGCCTTAGTGAATGAGGCAATCACATTTTTGAGGTCATTTTCCCTCTTTTCTATAGCGACTATTTACGCTATTAGCTTAACATTTTTCGATCTTTAGACTTTCATTCTCATCGGCTATTTGACTTAGAGTACTCGGCTCCTTAGTCACCGTGAGTTTTGCTCTTAGTAAATTTGTTTTCCTCATTTAGTAGTGTGTGTGAGGATTTAATGTGTTCAAAATCTTTCATCATTTTGCCTAATGAATCATAAAGATCGAGTGGGTGATGAAGTGTGTGTGTCACAGATCACTATCACTAGAATCGAGTGTGATGAGTTAGAGTGTACCTCATCTTCTTGGTCGGAGTTGGTCTTGTTCCTTGGCCATCAAATGGATCAAGGCTTCTTCTTCGAGTCACTTGAGTAGTCGGCTTCACTACTCTCTCGAATCGGTTTTGTGTCTCTTGACTTGGTTTGTCTCGGCCCGATCTCTGCGACCAACATTGCCTTTTTCTTTTCTTATCTTCTTTCTCTAAAGACCTTTCTTTCTTCTTCATTCTTGTATTTGTTGACTACGGGATATGGGCAATCAATGGCATAGTGACCTGGTTGCTGCGTTCAAAGATAGATTTTCAACCTTTTGATCACTCTTTCCATTCTTGGATTGTGAGCCCTTTGATATTGACTTTTTGATGCTCTGTTCTCTTGGTTGGCCTATCTTCCCTTGACTTGGAGGGAGTTGAGTGTCTTCTAGAGGATTCGCCCTTGCCTCTCTTGTAGTTCCTATTGAAGAACTTGTTAAACCTTTTAACCATCGGGGCTATTTCCTCTTGGTCAATGACTTCTTTGACCTCGGCTCTCTTGCCATCCTTAACAATTAGAGCAGACTATTTTGGGCATGTCTCCTCTTGGTCTTTTCTTCTCGGCTCAAATTCGTAGGCTTTGAGATCCGAGAATAGCTCATGGTTGGATGTCTTGGATAGTCCATGGAATGTCTTAGTGCCATGACCTTTATTTCCCATTCACCGAGACTTCTTAGAATCTTCATACACATTTCATTCGTGTATATTCTTTTCCAAGTGCGAGATAGCTCATTGGTAATTTACGTGAACCGAGCATCCGGTTGATCCAAGGTCTCTCCTGCGATCATTTTGAAATTCTCAAATTTAAATACGAAAGAATCGATAGTTTATTTTCCTTGATTTGCTCTGCGAGCCTTCACAAATTAATGTTAACTTGTCCCGATTTCTTTAGCCGTTTTGCATGATTTGACTTTGTTGAACATAGCTTTGTCCAGGGTTTTGTAAAGAATGTCCTTGGCCACATTGTCCAAGTTATATCTTTTTCTGTCATCATTTGTCCATTCGGCTCTTGGTTTTCAACCATGACCGTGCCGGGAGCGACATCCTCTTCACCTTCACCGCACTCTCCTTCTACAATTGTGTTCACTTTTAAAATTTGCAGTGGCCCATCCTCTATCACTATCCACATCTCATCATGTAATCTTTGATAGATGAGCACGCATACGAATTTTCCAGTCATCAAATTCTTCAATTGTGAACATAGGGATGCGTGTCAAATTTGCTTCCATGATAATAACTTTTGATGGTAAAAAGAGTTTTGAAAACTTAAGTACTAAAACAGACTTTGAAAAATTTGGATATCTAGTTCGAACTAACCGGTGCGGAAGGCTCAATGAACCAACCGCTCACGATACCACTTGTAGGTCCCAAGGGGTGTGAGTGTAAGGTTTAGAAGGGGGTTGAATAAACCTTACCAACTTTTCAAATTAGTCCTTTTAAGTATTCGAGTTAATACTTCACGTTGTGTCCTTGATGGACATCTAAGTTAGTTAATCATGAGTTAGTCACTCAACATACTCGATCGAAATTTGTTGATAGAGTAATTCATCTGTTTTGACTAAAGACTTAACTCGATTGTGATTTGTTTTCAGGAAGACTTAACACCCTTGAATTTGGTTAAGTTTGTTTTAATACTTGGTTTTAGCACACGATTGATTATCAATTGGATAGCAAATTTATCAAGTAGATATAACAAAGAAGATCGAGAATTTAAAGTGTTGAATTGTAAATGACACAATAAGTTTTTATAGAGGTTCGAAGATGGGGTAATTCTTCTACTCCTCTCTTCTCCAACTCTGGAGGAATCCACTAAGTATTGATCGATATACGAGTGGTTAACGATCCAGATACAAGTCTTGATCACACACCGACTTGATCCTTTGGGACTCGATCGGAGATGCCTTGGTCACTCACCGTGGCTTCTCGTGCGACTCGAACTTCTTCACACAGGCGGTGCCTTGCTACTACTGACCCACTTGCTCAAGCTTCTTGGATTTGATCACGAAGCCCTCCAATAACTTGAGACTGGTTTGACCTTGAACCTTTCTACAATCCTCCGTGGAATGTAGACCCCTTGATTCTTCAAAAGCTTCCTCTTCAACTCGATTGAAGTTATCTTTCCTTCACGGGTGAGTGTTGGATTGATTTCCTTCGTAATGTAGGCTTGAGGATTGATCTTGAATGACTTGAGAATGTTTTAGGTTCTGATTCAAATATTTGCTCGAATGTTCGTGGTTCGAGGTAACCTTCTCTCGAGTTATTCCTCGGCCTTTTATTGTGATCTTTCAAAAATCGCCCGTTGAAGAGATAGGCTTATTTTTTGAAAGTCACGTGTGGTCGTTGGCTTGTCTTGTTGCGATCCTTGAAATTTCCACTTCCTCGTATGAATGATTCTTGATTTTTTTCAGAGTGCTCACATGGTGCGAGCTTCCCATTGGTTTATTACTTTTGCACGCTTCGAACTGAACCGAGCACTTCAAGAATGGTAGTATGGAGGTATTACTTGTTTAAGTAATTCTCTTGATTTACGTAACGGATCTCTTTCGATTATCTTGACTTGATTTGCATTTTCTTAACATCCCCAGGTGACTTGAGTCGACTTCCAATCATTGATGACTCTTACATCACTTCAACCTTGAGACTTGGCTGTCTTGAGTTGACTTGGATAATACTTTACTCACCGCATCTCACCGCATCTTGATCGAGTTCCGTCTTCTCTTCTTTGCCATACTCAAAGATTGCCTTGCAAATGAGTTTTCCTTCCAGTCTCCGAGTTGTCTTCTTGCATGCTTAGGCATAGGCGACTTAACTCAGCTCGACCAGCCCTATCTATTACAATGCAGTTTACAAGAAAAATGGGGTGCCAACATTCTATTCTAAGTTTTGCATGGCATTCATCAAAATCAACAAAATAATTTCCCAACAGTGTTCCTTAATGGTGATCTCAAGGAACCAGTCTATATGAATCAACCACAGGGTTTTGTTGATCCTCATAGATCTACTCATGTGTGTCGATTGGTGAGGCACTTTATGGTCTGAAACAGGCTCCTAAGGCGTGCTATGATAAATTTAAAGCCTTTTTGGTATCTCTTGGCTTGAAGAACTCCATTTCTGATTCATCTCTGTTCTTTCTTCATGCACATGGAAAGCTGATTTTGGTGCTTGTATATGTTGATGATATATTGATCACATGTGATTGCAAATCTTTCATTTCTGACCTTATTGTCAAATTAAATCACGTATTTTGTCTCAAGGATCTTGGTGCGGTCAGCTATTTTCTTGGCTTGGAGACTATGCGGACTTCTGATGGTATTCATCTTACTCAATCTAAGTACATCAGGGACTTGTTACACAAGACTGGGTTGACTCAGTGCAAACCTGCCCCATCTCCCATATGCAGCTCCACCAGAATTATCTCTTCAAGATAGTGTGCCTCTTGATGATGTTACTATCTATCGCAACACGGTGGGTGCCCTTCAATACCTCACCATGACTCGTCCCTATATTTCATTTGTGGTCAACAAACTGAGTCCATTTTTACACGCCCCAACTGTCAATCATTGGAAGATTTGTAAAAGAGTCCTTCGTTACCTTAAGGGTACTATGCACACTGGTCTTATACTTCAGCCTATTTCCCGGATGCATCTTGAGTGTTATGCGGATGCCGATTGGGCTAGTTGTGTAGATGATAGGTGGTCTACTAGTAGCTTCTGTGTCTTTCTTGGCCCAAACATCATTTCATGGAGTTATATAAAGCAACACGTCGTTTCTCATATTAGTACGAAAAGTGAATACCGAGCATTGGCTCTGGCCACTACTGAAGTAATTTGGATCACTGCTTTGTTTCAAGAATTTGGGATTGGGCTTTCCTCCCCTTCAGTTTTGGGGACTGATAATGTTGGGGCTCTTACTCTGGCCTCTAATCCGGTCTATCATGCTCGCACAAAGCATATAGAAATAGACGTCCATTTTATTCGTGACAAGGTTCGAAGCAAAGAGATTGATGTCCCCTATGTTCCCACTGAAGAACAAGTTGCTGATGTTTTAACTAAGCCCCTATCTACCTCTCGGTTCCAGCTGTTGTGTCGAAGAATGTGCTTGGTGTCTCTCCCGCGGTCCACATTGCATGGGAGCATGTTGAGTAGTATAACAAATGACAGTTAGAATTCTGTTAAGAGGAATATTAGTTAGTTACTACTGTTGCAGTTAGTTACATTTTCAGTTAGTTAGCACTCTATAAATATTGTAGCTCTCAGCACAATTAATCAAGTCAATAATACAATTATCTTCTCTTCTTTATGTTATCTTTCTGATAGTTTTAGCATGTTTTGACTATAACTTCCTCTTAAAAAATAGATATAGAGTAATTCAAGTTGGGTTGCAAAGCTAACATAATTATATAATCATTTATGGTTTGAGAGTTCTCAAATTCAAAAAGAAATATGGTCGAAATTGGCTAGACAACAACTAGTTGTCATTAAACCCTAAATTGAGCAATAGTTTACTTCCTTGTAACTTATTATGCCATACCCTAATTGCTAAACCCTAAGTTTGTGGAATAAATTCTCGGATGTTAGCAAAATAATCGGTTTAAAACCGGTGTCGTTTCCTTAAAAGACACCGGTTTTAAACCGATGTCTATTAGTAAAATAATCGGTGTTAAAACCACCTTTGGTGTTAAAAAGTTCGAACTTTTTGACACCGGTTTTTAAAACCGTGTCGTTTTTTCTTGAAAGACACCGGTTTTAAACCGTGTCGTCGAGATATAAAATATTAAAAGTTTATGTATTTGACACCGTATCAAAACACCGGTTTAAAACTGTGTCATTTCATCAAAAACACCGATCCAAATCTACAAAAAATCCATATAAATAAACAAAATTCATTATAAACTCCAATTCTAATAGTCATTATAAGTTCATTACCAATTAAACATGAAATCCATTAACACTAAAGTCACCAATAGACAAAATCCAACAAAAATACTAGTAGCGAAGTTTCCTTTCGATAAAACAACTATAAATTCATAATTCAAGTGGTACTAGTTGAAAAGCGAGAAAATACGGGATCACGGACTACGAGTCGAAACCCGTCATAATTCTAAAGCACATAAATCCAAAAATGAAAGCTACCTCGGCTATATACAACCCAATTTTTGCCAAACACAATTCATTCCTAAACATTATCCTGCGATGCTCCATGCGATCTTGAGAACCATCATAAACATTATTTAGGTCAATAATATTCGATTTTGCCCGTCCCTCTTTGTGTAGTATCTCAAGCATTTGCTCTAATCAAGTTGCTTCCTTTTTCCTGAAAACGTAAAACAAAGTTGTTGCGAATCGGATATATGGTGTGTAACTCCACCTTGAGCATTATCGGTCAATATACACTACGTGTCAAATTTGATAAAGGTATAGTCACATCTGCCCAAAGATGCCTAATAGGGCCCTGCAATAAAATCCAATCAGAAACGAAACCAAAATCCATTTACCAACCATCATAAGTCCACCTCCAATTTCCAAAGGCAACTTAATAATAATATAAAATAATAATAGTAATTGACATGTTCATTGAACGCAATGGATTCAAAAAACCATGACAAAAAAATTCTACTTAAACAACAAGCAGAGTTAATACAAAACATTTTTCAGAAACAAAAGGCTTAAGTTGAGATATTCCACAAAACATCTGCATACATGAAATGAACTCTAAATGGAATAGAGCAAGATGATTGAGTCTAACTGCTCAAGCCAAGAACAAATATTATACTATGCCACATAGAGTCTCCAAAAATACCTGTAAATCTAATTATTCTAATCCATGTTTGCCTACAGTAAACCTGTAAAGTAAATGGACTTGACCATTTCTTTTCTGGTGAATGATATGGTATAGTATAACAAAGTTAAGTTCTGACCTAATTACTCAAAAGTAATTTTGATTGCTGTGCATTTTCCCACACACCAAAAAGAGCTCTAAAGTTTAATTAATATTCATTCTACGCATATCATGTCCAGCCCGCTATCATGTCATATTTCAAAGAATAACAGGGTATACATGAAACCAATTTTAAGAATACTTAAAGAATCATAGGAAAATACTAAAATCTGTTTAAATAAATTCACTCCCACTGCACTCTTTAGTTTTGACATATGCCTGATTCTGATTCTTTCGCTAGTGGTCGCCCGACTGATGAAAACATGATTCTCTGAAAAATATGTAGCAATGAACCAGTGAGAATTGGTCATCCTATGGTAGCAAATGCCAAATAGCTTCAAAAGAAAACTACAAGAGAACATGAACTCACATAATAATTATCAACAATTCAACATGACAATTTAAGACAACATCTACAAAATGGTTGGTGACAAAGAAATGGATATTAGGAGTTTTACCTCATTGTCCGAGAGATACATCAACAACCAGTTCGAAAATATCACGTCTAGTGATCCTTCAGGAAAGTTCAAGTCACTCCTTTACCTGAGAGCATATCCTAATATTAGATACCATCATACCACAAGCCAAATAAAACTGAGAACTGAGAGCGTTGTGCAGCAAAATTATGCAGCACCTCCTCATTTGGTGCAGACCGAGTTACTCGTCTTGACAAATCTGAATCTGCCTGAAAATACACACGATTGTTGAGCATTTAGATGTCCAGGTCAAAAATAGAAACAAATAGAAGGTGCATGCTGGCCTTAGCAAACCATGCCATGTAAAATGCCCTTATAATCTGATGTGCAATAAATGGACAGGGACAACTTAAGACAAACTACAATAATACACGGTATTCACAACATTCCAAAACAGAGAAAAGAAAAGCCATGTAGTGAAGGTTACTTAACAAACAGAACAACAACTCGTAATGCTGACTTTGGAATCTAAACTACTATAATTGCTGGGGCACTTGATATAGACACTAGTGACTAATATTCAGTTACTAACCAATAACTTGTGCTTAAAAATTACTAATGAATATGCCTGATATCAACAAAATTATTTATCAACTTGAATGGTCATTCTGAACTCACTAAAAAGAAATGGAGAAAGGTAATGTTGTATACTTTCAGTTTATCTATTATACCTCGAGCTCGTGTTTAGTGCCTGATGTACCAGAGAGAGTCACCACATCCTGAAGCACAAATACAAACCTGGTTGTGCAAGCAGAATCACACCGTAATGTTTGTCAGACATAAAGTGAACCTAAAAATGACAGTTAACAGAACTTTCAAATTCTTAGCCAAAATAACTTGAATTGAAATAGAGCTTTTAGACCTTCCAGCATACCTTGGTGGGAGCCGTGATTTTGAATTTTCTGCAAAACTTGTGTGCCAGCAAGATACATGTGTGTGTGTGTTTTATATAGTTGAATCATTTTCTTTGTTGGTTTCATCAAGAAAAAGAATAAAGACAAAAAACATAGTTTTCTGCAAGTAAACAAGAATCATTTTCCTTTTTTGGGAAGTATCATTATTATAGTCTCTCCAAATCACTGCAACCTCCAGTTTGTTTACATGCCAATTGGTGGCAGAGACAATATTAAAGAATGATGACTTGAGTTCAACTTCAAGTGATAAAAGTAGACAAAATTTACCGAGTGTTATATAGATACTTAACATGACATATATATTTTGCTAAATGGTAACCAAATTATCAGTACATGATACCAAAAGGAATAGTGTTTCAACTTTCAAGCCAAAAGAAATATGCACAGCAGAGACACGATGACAAAGATCCATTAGGCACATCGACACATCACACATCTTCAAATCCATATGCATGAGTATTGGAAAGTTGGGACACGTATTTGGTCCCTCATATATATGAAATCATGTTGATAATCCGTTGAACTTCTTTTTCCCAGATTTTGCACACGCTCGGAAAGTTTCAGCTAATAATCCGTTGTGCAAAATTCCTCCAATATTTATCCCAAAATAGCAAAAAATTGCAATAAATCAGAACTAATCATTTTCCCCCTTTCGCAGTTTGCTAACTAATCAATGAGTGCAAATATTAGAAGCAGAGAGTTGGTCAATTAGCTGCATATGATTGAAATGGATAAAAAAACAACCAAACAGAGATCTAAACAACCAGTTCCAAATTATGCAACCTGAACTATATATCAAAAATAAATATTTGTTAACCTGTAAAGATACTGGATTCATCATGTTAATTGACACTTTTCAAGAGATATTTTGAGATTGTAGTGTGAAAACGAGCAAAGCTTCAAAGACCTTAACCTTACCTGAAGAAGTGAATCAAGAATACATAAAGTACAATAACTTAAACACACTTGATAACACATTTGCATGTGGCAAATTGTGATGCCAAATTAGTACTTGTATTCAACACGACATCTATAGAGTTCACAAACAGGGGTCTGAGCTTAAATTGATCTCTCTTTTTTCACATGTACATGAAAAACCCAAAGTAGGCCCAAATAACACACACACACACACACACACACACACAAAAGGGACAATGAAAATTTACTTGCTAAAAGAACAAAACTCTCAAAAAGAAATTTAAGAAAGAAAATTAAAACGAAAAATACGAAATCGAGTCCAATTACGATGGTGTGTTCCGACTTCTCAGTTCAAGCATAATTACAACTCAGTAAGAACACGAAAATCAAAAGAAATTGCAAAAAAAACGAACAAATAAAAAAGTAAATCGAGAAAAGCAAAGAGAAAGAGAAAAGAAACTTACAAATGGAAAAACGAGTATCGAGATTCTTCCTCTTGGCGCAATCAGTTTGCCTAGATGATCGCTACGCGAGAAGGTCATTTTTTATTTATTAAATTATTTTTAAATCGAGAAAAGCAAAGACAAAGCAGAGAGATCAAAACTTACAGTGGGAAAATGAGTATCGAGCTTCTTCCTCATGGCGCAATCAGATTTGCCCTAGATTAGGGCTTACTAAATATCAAACGACTACGAAAGCTCGAGGGATGGCGGCCGGAGGAGGGAGAGAAGTGACGGCGGAGGCGGACGGGGAGAGGTGAGAGAGAGAGAGGCGCGGGGAGAGAGGTGAGAGAGGCGGACGGAGACGAGGGAGAGAGGCGCAGGGAGAGATGAGAGAGCGGACGGGAGACGGGGAGAGAGGCGCGGGGAGAGATGAGAGAGGCGGACGGAGACGGGGAGAAAGGTGCGGGCCTTACGCTTGTTTTTCTTTTCTGCTGCGGTGTATAAATATCCGTGTTAAAAAATAAAGACACCAGTTTTATAACCGGTGTCGAAAGATCTGGTGTCTAATCTAAAATAATTTATATATATAGACACCGGTTTCGAAATCCGATGCCAAAACCGGTGTCTATTTGGGAAATTGTTTTACAATAGACACCGGTTCTAGGAAATCGGTGTTGTTTATCAAACGACAGCACTAATTAGACACCGTTTCTTACAAAACCGGTGTTATATGGGAAAAGACACCAGTAAAGTCTTAAAACCGGTGTCTTTTCGGTGGTGTCTATCATCAGTTTTCTTGTAGTGCTTGTTTTCCAATTGTGACTTTCGTCCCGTATTATTATTATTATTTTAATAAAATTATTAATCTCAAATAATATATCATCTTACAATCAGGTTCTCGATCATATATTACATTAATCTGTTCAATCAATTTGTTCGTCTTTTATGCTTCCCGATACACACATTATTATCGCCTTTCACCCATAAATTTACCATGTATGCGACCTTATAATTCTTATACTTTTAATGTTACTACGTGTAACTTAATAATAGAATCTAATAGTCCGACAATTAAATACTTTTTTTTTTACTTAAATTAGTAATCCGACAACTAACACCATAAGTCAGTTCTAAAATTATAGAACTAGTCATGCCGTATATAATAGTGAGATTATGCCAACAACATATAACCAACGTGTAATGCATGAACATTATTGGCCAGGTGAGTAGTGAGAGACTCAGGTATTACAAATTAAAACCAAAATAAGTACACCAAAACTTAACAACTTGAATTCGTCTATTCTAAGAGCATCCACATTAGGATACTTGGAGGGAATATTTTTCCAAATATCCCCATAAAATCTCCCCTCAGCCATTGTGGATAAATGTTGGGGTGATGTGGCAAGTATGCGGTGTAAGGGTAGATGCAATGGCAACTCAAAACCCAACTCAAAAATACTTTAAGCCAACCTAATAATTTAATCCCCATTGTCGGAGTAGCTTTTAATTGTAAAAGACAAAGTTGGGTTTGATATTTCAAACCCAACTCAATAAAAAATACCGCACTTTAGCAAATGGAAATGTGAGTTGCACGCCTCAATTTTGTTGGACGGTAACTTGCACGCGCCTGTGGCGCATTGGGATCCACAGAAAATGTATTAATAGGTTAATTAATATTTATTACAAAATTGTAGTAAATATATTTTTATTTATTTTTAATAAGTGAAAATTAAATATAAAAGTATTAAACGAAAAATAGATAAATGAAAAATTAATAATGCTGGTGAATTAAAGTCACAAAATTTATACTATTAGATTAAAATGTATTAATAAGTTAATTAGTATTTATTACAAAATTGTAGTAAATGTATTTTTATTTATTTTCAATAAGTGAAAATTAAATATAAAAGTATTAAACAAAAAATAGATAAATGAAAAATTAATAATGATATGTTAATTGATAGTGAGATCCTTATAAAGTTGATTTTTTGGGTTTATGATTGTGGAGATAGGTTTATAGGTGTATTGAATTTTTCGCTTTTGATGTGGCGTGATGTATCAGTATCAAGTTGTTTTTGGGTTCAACCATTGCAACCACCATAAGATTTATGTTCAAATATTTCTCCTCCAAACCAAATAAAATAAGATGGAAAGGTTAAAGTGTGGGACCACAAATATGTGGTTGGAGGTATATTTGATTGTGGTATTTGTGTTATGGGATATTTAGAGAAATGATATATTTGACTGATAATGTGGAACAATGGGCCCATAAATATTTGGAACAAATATACTCACCATTGATGATGTCCTAATCCTATGCCTTTTGCATGGTCGGGTGCCAAGGTTGCAACTGGATAAGAAAAAAAAATTATTTTCATTTTCATTCCGCTAGAGAATTTTTTTAATTCAACATGCAATTGTTTATAAAAATTTTCAGAAAATACATTATTCATTCACTTTCAGTTTTTCTCTTACCAATCACATCTACACTTTTTTCACAAAAAAGTAATACTTTTATGCGGTAATACTTTTAAGTAAAAAGGTAATACTTTTGATAATGTTAAATATGGTGCTGAATGTGGAGCCTTTATACATATATGGATGTAATCGTTCAATGGAGGGTGGATCAGGGGCCCAATGAGCAAAATGTGATCGTAGATCTCACGAAAGATGTAGAAAACCACATTCAACTGTAGAGAAGAAGATAATGGCTCACGAGAGCATGATACACCATTAATGGAGATTTTAAGTTTTCAATATGAATATTTTCTTATTCTCTTGAAATATTGGTTTTGCCACGAAATGAATAGAAAATAAGAAGAAATGCAGAGAAAAACAAAGGAGAAGACAAAGGGGGTAAAAAGAAGAAAAAAGAGCAAAAAGAAAACTATCACTGAAAACTACCGCTGTAAAATATTATATTTTAATTGAAAAGTATTATACTGTAAGTGAAAAGTATTACAAATTTGATTGAAAATTAATAAATTTTGAACTGAAAATATTAGAATTTTAAGTAAAATATATTACATGTTGAACTTAAAAGTATTATAGTTTTAAATGAAAAGTATTACACGTTTAAGAGAAAGGTATTACATGTTGAACCACAAAATATACATGTTGGACTACAAAATATACATGTTGAACTAATAGGTTTTGGTGATGTATACGTGGCAGGTTATCAGCTTTGGCATTATAAAGTAAGCCTTTTTATCTCTGCAATGACTTGTATCCAGCCCAGCTCGAAATTCATGAGCTCATCATCAACATCATGATCAGTGTCTTCGAAGAGTAAAAGGTGTTCCTCTTGTTGTTCTAGCTGAACCTCAGGACTAGTGCCAACTAGCTCATTTCCTGGACGGTGCTTCCTCACACTGTCATGTTCCTCTAGTGGTTCTGGTTGAATCTCATGACTAGTGGAAGGCTCGTTTTGGCCCATTTTCCTCATTTTTTCTCAACAGTCGTGCCAAAGGATGAACATGTTGTCACTGGAAATGGATAGCTTTTTGTATAATGGGAGGAGCTTCTTCATGCATATTGCCATCATGTCTTACATATTATTTTAATTGGAAATAATATTAATAAAGTTAACTGCGTGCATATTAAGAATTACATAGTCATCCAAGCAGTCATCCATGACATTGTGAGGAAGCACCGTCCATGAAAGGAGCACGCGTGTTGCACGTGATTCATGTTACTGTAAGTCCAAGTGGCTACGATAATCTAGAGGGAGGGTGAATAGATTATCTCAGTTTTCAGATTTTGCCCTCTTTTTCGAAAAACTCAAGCAAAGACGAAATGCTAAGTGCGGAATTTAAACAACACACTTCAATTTATAGAGGTTCAACCCACCTAGGGGCCTAATTCTCTACCACCCCAAGATATCCTGGGATGGATTTCAAAAATAAAAAAAGATTTTATTAATTTACCAAAAATTAATACAACACCTTGAGGATTACCACAACCCTCTTACACCACTTTGAGGATTACCACAACCCTCTTGCAACACCTTTGAAGATTACCACAACCTTTAAACACCTATCACCTAGATCACCCAAAGTATTCTTACCACAAGAATACTCACAAGGATGTCTTGTGTTGAATGATGACCAAA
Organism: Rehmannia glutinosa; assembly: GCA_016081115.2. NCBI lineage: Eukaryota > Viridiplantae > Streptophyta > Magnoliopsida > Lamiales > Orobanchaceae > Rehmannia > Rehmannia glutinosa. Next base: position 67,016 of record JABTTQ020000422.1, on the reverse strand, counting down.
ACCAAGATTACAACTCAATAATGATTGATACAATATGAGTACAAGTGTAATCAAGAATTGAAAGCCTAGACCTCAAATTAGTGCAAGTGAAAGTGCTAAGGCTAATACAACAAGATATATGAAAGTGTTTGCTTGATTGCTCTTTCCTTGTGTAGAGTGTTGTATCTTGTTGCTTGAATGAAGCCTCTATTTATAGGAGAGGACTTGGCTTTCATTTCCAGGACATAGGCTCCTCCTTGGGGAGTGATTTCTGCAAAAGAAACCATTTAAAATCATCAATATAGTGTTAGAAATCAATCCCACAAATTAGGGAAAAGTCATGCAAAAATGCAACGGATAGTTTCTTGATAAAAAAGTGCGACCGATCGCGCGAGAGATAAGTTTGTAATTGAATTTTTGCAATTTTTACACAGGGGGGACCGGTCGGAGGGGCGGCCGTCCGCCTTGGATCGTGACCGGTTGGGGTGCTTTAAAATGCGAAAAAGAGAAAGACAGGCTTCAAGAGGGCACTCCCGTGCACGGTCGCCCGAGGGTCGACCGGTCACCTCCCTCACCGATCGACCACCTGGTCGACCGGTTTGCCTCGCCTCATTTTTTGTATGCGTCCCATTTTCTGTTTCAAAACTCAACTCGTGGTATGGGTTGCCCTATAGGGACCGGTCGAGCTGAAACAAATGTGTTGTCCATGTTTTATCGAAAATAAACTCCAAAAATACTCAGAAAAATAGTAAAAATATTTTAAATCGATCGGAAGTATTTAGACAACGTTTAGGGACATTGTTTTGGTTTAAAAACTCATTTGAACAAAATCGAACAAAGTCATCAAAATCATGATAAAAACATTTATCTAACAAACTCCCCCTTTTTGATGATTACAAACCAAAACAATTTTCTCGAGGACGATTTTGAAAACAAATAAATTTTCCGGTTATACGAGTGAACTATCCGTTAAAAACATTCCATACAAAGCTCCCCCTATCTATGAGCATATCAACAAGAGATATTGCATAAGCTAGAAGCACAAGCTATAACAAGCTTATATAAGATGCTATAAACATCAAAAGCTAAGCTCCCCCCTGTCACAATACTTATACTCTTTTGCAATTGAGTCCATAATACAAGCCATGGACTAGGTTTACATGGCTTTAGGAAGCCATAGCTTTTATTGCGAGCTTTTATTAGCTTCTTTTAGCTAACGAGCCAATTTCCTGTTTCTCCATGGCTTTAGGAAGCCATAGCTTTTATTGTGAGCTTTTATTAGCTTCTTTTAGCTAACGAGCCAATTTCATGTTCCTCCCCCTTTGGAATCATTAAAAAGAATGTTAGGATGATAAAAACATCATACAATTATATCAAAGTGCGCCAAAGAGACGGTTTATCAACCATTGAGCAATTTAGGCTTAAAATCCAAGAAAAATGGGAGAAATGTATCATGAAGAGTTCATACGCTCGTTTTATTTGCCAAAACATGATCTCAATAAGTATTTAAGACTTTTGGAAGCAAGAGAATCATGTAGAAGTTGAAATATTCATTGTGACATTTCATCGAACACCTTAAGGCGTAAAAATTAAAAGAAGTTGTATAGAACCCTTGTAAATGAATCAAGCCAAAAATTTCATCACCAATTCACATCAAACGTTATACAATACAATATAACAATCGGGCTCATCATGATCATAATATAATTTCACCAAAAAAATATAAGAAAAAGCCATAAGCTCAAGGTTCAACCCAATTGAGCAAAGAAGGGAAAAATTCTTACCATTCGATCGGTAAAGATGAGCAATGATGATGATAAACATGCTACAAATGGTCTAAGGCATGAATTGAATGCATGAAAATCAATTTTGAGTGAAATTTGTGTGAATTTGGCAAAGGGACGAAAAATGGCAAAAAAAGTTAAAATAACGAATGTTGAAGACGCGAACGGTTTTAATCAAATTTTGGCTTAGGCGACGGTCGTGGTTGAGGGCGGCCGGTCGGCGTTGAGGGCGACACGGCCCCCTCAACCCCTTCGATCCACCTGTCTTGTCAAATTTTTCAAAATCTGATTTTTCAACCAAAAATCCGATTTTTCGCCCTAAGTTTCAAAACGTGCAAAATGTAAACGTAAACCTCATTCAATATGCATTATACCTTAACCAAGCTCGTATCGACACAAAAGTCTCGGAAGATAGCGGTTTTGTAAAAATGTCCGCTAATTGATCTTGAGATGGTACAAAAGAAATCTCAATTTTTTGTTTAGAAACACAATCCCTTAGAAAATGATGTCGAATCTCAATATGTTTAAATACGGTTATGATGAACCGGATTTTGAGCAATATTTATAGTGGATATATTGTCACAAAAGATAGGTACATTTTTAAAAGAGCATTTGTAATCCGCTAAGGTTTGTTTCATCCAAAGAAGTTGAGTACAACAAAAAGTCTGCGAAAATATATTCGCTTCCGGCCATTGAAAGAGAAACACGCTTTTGCTTCTTTGAAAACCAAGAAACTAGGCAATCTCCTAGAAATTGACATGATCCGAGAAGTACTTTTCCGATCATCAATATTTCCCGCATAATCCGAATTACTATAACCTTTAAGAGAAAAATTTTCATTCTTTGGATAGAATAAACCATATTTAATGGTGCCTTTCAAATATCGAAAAATCCTTTTAACGGCACTCATATGAGATTCTTTGGGATTGCTTTGAAAACGAGCACATAGGCATACGACATAAAGAATGTCCGGTCTACTAGCGGTTAAATAAAGTAAACTACCAATCATACCTCGATACTTTGATTCATCCACGGACTTGCCTTTTTCATCTTTGTCAATTTTGACATTTGTTGCCATGGGAGTAAAACGGTTCTTCCTTCTTCAATGCCGAACTTTTCAAAAGTTCTTTTGTATATTTTGATTGCGAAATGTATATGCCTTCTTGACATTGCTTAATTTGGAGTCCAAGAAAGAAGTTGAGCTCCCCATCATACTCATTTCAAATTCACCTTGCATAAATTTAGAGAATTTCTTGCACAAAGAATCATTAGTAGCACCAAAGATAATATTATCAACATAAATTTGCACAAGTAAGCAATCTTGCCCTTTTTCAAAAACAAAGAGAGTTGTAACAACTTTACCCCTTATAAAACTATTTTGCAAAAGAAAAGAGCTAAGTATATCATACCATGCACGGGTACTTGCTTTAAACCATACAAGGCCTTTTAAGTTTATAAACATCATTAGGCCTGTAAAATTTTCAAACCCCTGAGGTTGTTTTACATAGACTTCTTCTTGAATAATACCATTTAAGAAAGCGGATTTAACATCCATTTGGTAAAGTTTGAAATTTTTAAAACAAGAATAAGCAAGTAAAATACGAATAGCTTCTAAACGTGCTACGGGTGCAAAAGTTTCATCATAGTCAATACCTTCTTCTTGACAATACCCTTGAGCTACTAACCTTGCCTTATTTCGAACAATGTTGCCTTGATCATCAAGTTTGTTCCGAATACCCATTTTGTACCAATAATAGTTTGAGATGTAGGACAAGGTACCAATTCCCATACATCATTTCTTTCAAATTGATTTAACTCCTCTTGCATCTCTAAGAACCAATCCTCATCCTCAATAGCCTCCTTAGCATTTTTAGGCTCCTTTTGAGAAATAAGAGTTTCTCGGTAAATTTTCTACGGTCATCACTTTGTCAAGGGGATCACCAATAATAAGATCTTTTGGGTGATCTCCCTTAAATTTCAATGCAATGGGAAGATCCGAAGCATCACCTCTATCTTCTTGAGGACCATTTGAAGTGGATGGTTGATCGTTTGATGTAGACGGTTGATCAACTTGAACAATTGGTTCAATAATATCATCTTCATCACTTTCATCATTGGGTATTCTTTCAACACCGCTTCATTGAATTTGACATTGATGGATTCTTCAATAACTCCACTAGTCTTATTGTAAACCCGATATGCTTTGCTTTTTGTTGAATATCCCATAAATATCCCTTCATCAGCCTTAGGATCAAGTTTGTCCAATTGATCCTTGGTATTCAAAATAAAGCATTTACAACCAAATATCTTGAAATAACTAATTTTTGGAGTTCTACCTTTCCAAAGCTCATATGGAGTTTTATTCATTTTTGGAGTTCTACCTTTTCAAAGTCTTTAACAAGCATGGTCTTTCTTGCTTGCTTGACCTTCTTGGCCCCTTCATAGATTGTCTCCAATTTTTCCCAAACCTCATGTGCCGACCTTATGCCTCTTATGCGATTGTACTCGGTGGCGGTAAGAGAACAATGCAAAATATTTAAGGCCTTACCGTTTAGAGAAAAAGCCTTTTTGTTGTTTTCATCGAACTCCTTGAAAGGTTTAGGAGCCGACGTGCCATCCTCGTATTTCTTGGTTGGTTGATCAACTCCTTCAATGACCACATTCCAAATGTCAAACCCGCACCCTTGTAGAAAGCACTCCATACGGTCTTTCCAAAATGCGTAGTTGTTGGCGTCGAATAGTGGTGGCTTGTTCGTGGAGGCGCCGGTGGTGAGATGAGCATCTTTTGTAGCCATGGATCTTTCCTCTTTACTCGGAGCGAGCTAGCCAAAGAGTTTGGCTCGATACCCACTTGTAAGTCCAAGTGGCTATGATAATCTAGAAGGGGGTGAATATATTATCTCGGTTTTGATTTTGCCCTCTTTTTCGAAAAAACTCAAGCAAAGACGAAATGTTAAGTGCGAATTTAAACAACAAACTTCGATTTATAGAGGTTCAACCCACCTAGGGCCTAATCCTCTACCACCCCAAAGATATCCAGGGATGGATTTCAAAAAGAAAAAAGATTTTATTAATTTACCAAAAATTAATACAACACCTTGAGGATTACCACAACCCTCTTACACCACTTTGAGGATTACCACAACCCTCTTACAACACCTTTGAAGATTACCACAACCTTCAAACTCCTATCACCTAGATCACCCAGTATATTCTTACCACAAGAATACTCACAAGGATGTCTTGTATTGAATGATGACCAAAATCAAGATTACAACTCAATAATGATTGATACAATATGAGTACAAGTGTAATCAAGAATTGAAAGCCTAGACCTCAAATTAGTGCAAGTGAAAGTCTTAAGGCTAATACAACAAGATATATGAAAGTGTTTGCTTGATTGCTCTTTGCTTGTGTAGAGTGTTGTATCTTGTTTCTTGAATGAAGCCTCTATTTATAGGAGAGGACTTGGCTTTCATTTCCGGACATAGACTCCTCCTTGAGAGTGATTTGCTTTGCAAAAGAAACCATTTAAAATCATCAATATAGTTTGTTAGAAATCAATCCCAAAATTAGGAAAAGCTTTACAAAAATGCAACGGATAGTTTCTTTGATAAAATAGGGGTGGGACCGGTCGCGTAGAGATAAGTTTGTAATTGAATTTACGTGATTTTTACACGGGGGACCGGTCGGAGGGGGTTCGACCGGTCGCCCTTATCGTGATCGGTTGGGGTGCTTTAAAATGTGAAACAGGGAAGACAGGCTTCAAGAGGGCACTCCCGTGCACTCTCGCCGCCTCATTTTTTATACGTCCCATTTTCTATTTGAACTCAACTCAGTGCGGGTTGCCCTATAGGGCGCACTCTTCGAGCTGAAACAAATGTGTTGTCCAATTTTTTTATCAAAAATAAACTCCAAAAATACTCCTAAAAATAGTAAAAACATTTTAAATCGATCGGAAGTATTTAGACAACATTTATGGACATTGTTTTGGTTTAAAAACTCATTTGAACAAAATCGAAGTAAATCATCAAAATCATGATAAAAAAATTTATCTAACAGTCACTTTAGTAAAAATACATGCATTGCACGTAATTCATATAAGTTTATTAAAAACACGTGCAACTTGTTGAACTACAAAACATCAATCATCTTCAGTACCATTTTTAACAATGAGTATCACTTTTTGTGTCAAAAGTATTACATGTTCCTAATTAAAGTATTATTTTATTGCTCAAAAGTATTACTTGGCTTAAAATTATTACTCTTTTCTCAAAAAGTATTACCGGAATATTTTTGTCGGACATTTGACTTTTTGTTGACTCACGCCCTGTTAACCCGCAGACTTTCTATTGGATTGACCGACCCAACCCGTCTCACGGATAGAGATCCGTGAAATGGTCTTATATGAGTCTTTGTCAACTATGTTAAATTGGTTTAAAAAACAAAAAATAAAACTCTTTTAATTTAAAATCATGAATAGAAAGTGATCTCCAAATTAAATTTGGAATAATCACACCTATTGATCATTTGATTCCAAGATTATGTTTGGATATACCAGTCGAAAGTAAATGGTATGAGAGTGTTTGATAAATAGTTTTATCATGATTTTGATGATTTTGTTTTTATACCAAAACAATGGTTTTAAAGGTTGTCCAAATACTCCTAAATGATTTAAAATGGTTTTAATATTTTTCGAGTATTTCTTCAAGTTTTATTTTTCGACAAAAATTGGACAACACATTTAATGATTTTGTATCAATGGGTTTTTACATCCAAATAATGTTTCCAAATGTTGTCTAAATACTCCCGATCGGTCTAAAATGTTTTCACTATTTTTTGGAGTATTTCTTGAAGTTTATTTTCGATATAGAATTGGACAACACTTTTATTTTGAGGTCAACCGTCGCCGTATAGGCAACCCGTACTGAAAGTTGTGCAAAACAGAAAACTTCATGTTTGCGAGAAAATGGTGAGGTGACCGGTCACCCTATAGGGCGGCGGTGGCGTCGGTCGGTCGACCTATAAAGGCGACCGTGACACGAAGGTTGGTTCAAATTTGTAAACTTCTTTGTTTTGATTTTTTGAAGAGGGCAATCGGTTGGGGTGGACGTCGACCGGTCGAGGTGTACGTCGACCCGATCGTCCCTATGGTTTGACAAAAAAATTCTAACCGTTGTGCGGACAGACTTTTCCCTAAATTATGGAATTGATTTCTAACACTATAATCTTCATTTTAATTGCAATTTTTTTGTAGATATCAGATTCCAAGAGAAGCCTATCAAGTATCAATCATCTCCTATAAATAGAGGAAGATTTGAAGCACAACAATAAGAGAAAAACTATAACACAACAAGATACACTCAAGAATACACTTGTTCTTACATTGTCTTATTTCTTGTTGTAATTTGCCTAGCTATTCACTTTCGCATTCTTGAGGTCTAGGCTATTCTTGATTACACCTGCACTCAATTGTATTATTCATTATCGAGTTGTAATCTTGAATTTGTGGTCGTCATTCAAACACAAGATATCCTTGTGAGTGTTCTTGGGGTAAGAACACACTTGGGTGAACTAGGTGTTAGGTGTAAGAAGATTGTGGTAATCTTCTTGTTGAGGTGTTGAAGAGTGTGGTGCTCTTGAGGGTGAAGATTGTGGTAATCTTCACAAGGTGCCGTTTGAAGATTGTGGTAATCTTCAAGTGAGATTGTGGTAATCTCATAAGTGGTGTTGAAGAAGAGTGTGGTGCTCTTCAAGGTGTTGGTGTAAGATTTTGTTGTAATAATTGTGGTAATTATTAATGAAATCTTTTTCTTTTCCGAAACCCATCCCGGAGATACTGGGGTGGTAGTAGATTAGGCCCTAGGTGGGTTGAACTACTATAAATCGACGCGTGTTGTTTACATATTCCGCACCTTTATTTTTGTCTTTGAGCATTCGGTTCGAAAAAGAGGGCGAAATCAAAAAGATTGAGATAATTTATTCACCCCCTCTAGATTATCGTAGTTGCTTGGACTTACAAGTGGTATCAAAGCCAAACTCTTTGGCAAGCTCGTTTCACATCGCGAGTGAAGAGGAACGATCGTCGGCTACGAACGAAGCTAAACTTTCCGGCACCTCCACCACTGCCACCACTTTTTGATTCCAAAAATTTTATATTTTGGAAAGAAAGAGTGGAATGTTATTTACAAGGTTGCGGGTTCGATATTTGGAACATCGTCATAAATGGAGAATCCATTCCGATGAAAGACACACCACACACCTCCAAAGGCTTCAAAGAGCTAAATGATGAAGAGAAGAAAATCATCTCCTTAAACGGTAAAGCTCTCAATATTTTGTATTGTTCACTTACTAATTTGGAATATGAACATATTGTAGGAATTCGATCGGCACATGAAGTATGGCAAAAATTAGAAGCCATCTATGGAGTATTTGCAAATGAAAGGACTCAAACAAAAGCATATACTTCTCAAAGGGATACAAGTTCAAATCTAAGGAACAAGCCTTTTACAACTTCCAACTATGAAGTAGTCGAACAATGTTTTATGGGTATCGAAGAAGAAAACGAGGTATGTCTTAAACCCTCTACTTCCTATGATATTGTCATTTAAAATGATTATAGTGATTTGCAAAATGATTTTGATGATCTTCAAAATGAATTCCAAAATTTACTAGTTAAGTACAAAAATTTGAAAAAGGAATTCAATGTTTTGAAAAAATGAAAAGGATAGTTTATTTACTTCCTATGAATCACTATCATGTGCTCACAACACCACACTTGACAAGGTTAGAAACCTTGAAAAACAAAATAGTACTCTTGTTGAGGATATTAATTGCATGAAAAATGATTTATCAAAATCCAACTTGAGTACCAATAAATTGCCCAATGTTGTGAATGTTAATGGTTGTGACATTTGAATAGTGAACTTGATCATGAGCCTAATATTATCAAGCATATGAAAAAGAATCGAGTTCCTATGCATGTTAGTAATATTACTTGCTTTTATTGCGGTAAGAAGGGTCATACGGTAAATACTTGTCGGGCTAGAAATAGCTCTAATTATTGTTGGAGACCTAAAAGTCTCAAGACTAGTCCCAAAGGACCCAAGCACTTGAGGTACCACAAAACAATGTCATTTTAGGTACCGGCGGATTAATAATCGAAGAAAATTCATGCCGCTAAGGAAACATCAAATGAACATCTCATTTGATCAAAGAAGGAGAAAACATTTTCAATAAAGTCAATTTCCAAGAAGAGGATATAATCAAAAATGGGAAGAACACAATCCTTGAAATGGCAAAGACATCATCAACAAGATGATTTTCCAAGAGAAAACACTTTCGAAAATGGGAAGGCTACAATGCTTGGAAATGGAGAAATTGGAGAAGCCATCATCAACAAGATGATTTTCAAAGGGAAGATATCATCAACAATAGGAACGCACAACCCATGGAAATGGCGAAATTGGTAAACCGTATCTCCCTATTTAAATATGCATTTTATTTTCTTTGCATATTTTTATTTGTGTCTTTATTGCAATATGAGTTTTCATAATTTTAAAATTAAGGTCTTCAATACTTTTGAAAAGAAGACATTGCATGATGTTTTTAAAACTCTTGTGCATTTGCTTTAACTATTGTGTTTTATAATCTCCTATGGATTTTTATGGCATAAGCATACTTGTGATATATCTTATTGTTTTTAGCCTACACTTGTATCATTTGTGTTTTGTGCAAGTCTTGTTTAAGAATTGTGTAGAATTCATATATCATCACAAATGGCCATCTACGTCATAATATGTCAATAGTAACATTAACTATCGAGGTACGCTCATCATTGGTATTCACCTTATAGACTCGATACATTTGTGCCATATGACTATGTGCTTATTTTATACAAGTGCCATTAAGAGGATGTTTTAAGTTTTTGAAAAGGCATTATTTGACATAGCTTGTTTTATCCAAGATTTGTAAAGGATTATTTTTGTTTTGATAAAACAATTGATCTTCTAAGTTATGCATTTTATTGCACATATAAATGTCATTATTCTTGGATACTTATGTCAAACCTCTTGTTCATATGATTCTTGTAAATGAGGTCTCAACTATGTGCTCTCTTATTGTCATTTCAAAAGAGACCTTATGTAGCTTTCTTAAGCTTATGTGAACTTGAATGATTTATTAGACTCTTGATGATGCATAGTATGTGGCGCTTAAAATAGTGTATCTATTATTCGATATTACTATGCTCGTGTGCAAAATATCTTGTTAAGATTTTGTAGAAATTTGTGATATTTTGCAACAAGTTTGATGAACTAGACAAGGTTAGTAGCTCAATGATATTGTCAAGAAGAATGTAATGATTTTGATGTAATATTTACACTCATAGCACATTTAGTAGTTATTTGCACTTTACTTGCCCATTCTTGTTTTGAGAAATTTCAAGCTTTACCAAATGGATGTTAAATCCAATTTCTAAATGGTTTTATTCAAATAGAAGTCTATCGGAGTTTAAAATTTTTAGGCCAAATGATTTTTATAAAAGGCCTTGTACGGTTGATACAAGTACCCGTATATGGTTTGATAGACTTAGCTATTTTTGCAAAATAATTTTACAAAAGGTAAAGTTGATACTACACTTCTTGTTTTGAAAAAAGGCAAGGTTGTTTACTTGTGCAAATTTATGTTGATAATATTTTTGGTGCTACTAATGAATATTTGTGCAAGATATTTTTCCAAGTCAATGCAAGGTGAACCTAAGATGATCATGATGAGGGAAGCTCAAATTTGATCATTGGAATTCAAGTTCAACAATGCCAAGGTGATTATATTCAACACTCAAAAGAACAAGTGAGGCATTAAAGAAGAAAGAACCATTTCAACTTATATGGCTACAAATGCGAAAATTGACAAAAGGTTGAAGTAGGCATTGACAAACGAATTCGAGGTATGTTCAATCGTTCACTACTCCTTAGACTCGACATTCTATATGCCTTATGTCTATATGCTCGACTTAAAACAATCCCAACGAATCTCTTTAAAGTGCCGTTAAAAAAAAATTCAAATATTTGTAAGGCACTTCCTCTTATGACTTGTTCATCCAAAGTCTTAAAACGTTATTATTTTTCGGGATAACAAGTCCGGTGTAAATTTTATGTTTTCAAAATACGGTTCGTTATAATCGAACTAAACATATTGAGATTCGATATTTTTTTAAAGGGATTGCATGTTTAACAAAAACTTGAGATGTGTTTAATTCCGTCTCAAGGATAACTCGCGGATTTTTAATCGTTAACCGCCGAGTATTTTACTCCATTTCGAGATTGATTATGACATAATGTATATTGAATGAGGTCTACGTTTGCATTTTGCACGTTTTTAAAACTTAGGGCGAAAAATCGGATTTTTGATTGAAAATTCGGATTTTTAAAAAATTGGCAAGACAAATGGGGTGAAGGGTTGAGGGCAACCGTCGCCCTCAACGTCGGCGACGGCCGCTCAGCAAAGAACCGTCGCCCTAAGCTAATTTTTGGATAAAAACCATTCTCGTCGATGCCTTAGTCATTTTACATCATTTTTGCCATTTTTCGTCCCCTTCAATCAATTGCACACAAATTTCACTCCAAATTTGTTTTGTTGCATACATTTCATGTCTTGGACTTATTTAGACTCGATTATCATCGTCATTGCTAGTCTTTACCGATTAAATGGTAAGAATTCTACTTCCTTATCTCAATTGGGTTGAACCATCGAGAACTTGGTTTAAATGTCTATTTCTTGATGCAATTTATATATGTTTGTGATGAGCTTATTGATTGTCGATGAATGATATTTATTAAATTGCATTTGTTGATGAAAAACTTGGCTTGATTTTATTTACAAGGGCTATATATATCTTTTTCAATTATTTGACGCCCGCCAGTGTTCGATAAAAACGCGTTTCAATGAAAAATTCATCACATACATGATTCTCTCGTTTTCAAAAGTCTTATATATTTATAGAGATCATGTTTTTGCAAATCAAATGAGTTTTCATAAGCCTCTACAAGTCGTATGATCGACTTTTTCCCTCCTATTTGATCTATAAGCTTCAATGTTCAAATAGCTCGATACATCGGTTTAGTTGCGCACTTTGATATGATTATATGATGTTTTTATCATGCTAACATTCTTTTTGATGATTCCAAAGGGGGAGAAATAGGTTATAAGCTTATTAGCTCATAAAAGCTAAAATAAGCTCGAGAAAGAAGCTATAAGCTATGGCTTCTAAAAGCCATAAGTTGTGGATTATATTTAGTCCATTTGTTGTATTATGGACTTATATACTTGTCTAATGATGTTTTGTTGACAGGGGGAGCTTATAAGCTCTTGTACTTAAGACCAATATGTAAAAGCTAAGCTTTTAGCTTGTGGATGATTGCTTTTACATTACTCTTGTTGTGCATATTGATAGGGGGAGCTTTTGCTATATATGTTTAATATCTCTACTCCCATCCTTGTGATTATATTGCGTGGAATGTTGTCGCACCACAACGGATAGTTCCTTTTAACCGGTAAAATTGTTTTGTTTTCAAAATCGACCTTGTTAAAATTGTTTTGGTTTGTAATCATCAAAAAGGGGGAGATTGTTTGATAAATGGTTTTATCATGATTTTGATGATTTTGTTTTTATACCAAAACAATGGTTTTAAAGGTTGTCCAAATACTCCTAAATGATTTAAAATGGTTTTAATATTTTCCGGAGTATTTCTTCAAGTTTTATTTTTCGACAAAAATTGGACAACACATTTAATGATTTTGTATCAATGGGTTTTTACATCCAAATAATGTTTCCAAATGTTGTCTAAATACTCCCGATCGGTCTAAATGTTTTCACTATATTTTGGAGTATTTCTTGAAGTTTATTTTCGATATAAAATTGGACAACACTTTTGTTTTGAGGTCGATCGGCCGTATAGGGCACCCCGTGCACTGAAAGTTGTGCAAAACAAAAAACTTCATGTTTGCGAGAAAATGGTGAGGGTGACCGGTCACCCTATAGGGTGACCGGTGGCGTCGGCCGATCGACTATAGATAGCGGCCCGACCCTGAAGGTTGGTTCAAATTTGCAAACTTCTCTGTTTCGATTTTTTGAAGAGGCAACGGTCGAGGTGGACGTCGGCCGGTCGAGGTGTCGTCGGCCGTCCGAGGTGTACGCCGTCGGCCGCCTGTGTTATTTTGTGTGTGTATTTTTCAAACGTCTATTTTTGTGCGGCCGGCCGCCCTATGGTTTGACAAAGAAAATTCTAACCGTTGTCTGTGACATTTTTTCCCTAAATTATGGAATTGATTTCTAACAATTATAATCTTCATTTTAATTGCAATTTTTTTGTAGATATCGATTCCAAGAGGAGCCTATCAAGTATCAATCATCTCCTATAAATAGAGGAAGATTTGAAGCACAACAATAAGAGAGAAAACTACAACACAACAAGATACACTCAAGAATACACTTGTTCTTACATTTATGCTTATTTCTTGTTGTAATTTGCCTAGCTATTCACTTTCACATTCTTGAGGTCTAGGCTATTCTTGATTACACTTGCACTCAATTGTATTATTCATTATCGAGTTGTAATCTTGAATTTGTGGTTGTCATTCAAACACAAAATATCCTTGTGAGTGTTCTTGTGGTAAGAACACACATGGGTGAACTAGGTGTTAGGTATAAGAAGATTGTGGTAATCTTCTTGTTGAGGTGTTGAAGAGTGTGGTGCTCTTGAGGGTGAAGATTGTGGTAATCTTCACAGGTGCCGTTGAAGATTGTGGTAATCTTCACAGGTCCGCTTTGAAGATTGTGGTAATCTTCCAAGTGAGATTGTGGTAAGCTCATAAGTGGTGTTGAAGAAGAGTGTGGTGCTCTTTCAAAGTTGGTGTAAGATTTTGTTGTAATAATTGTGGTAATTATTAATAAAATCTTTTTCTTTTTCCAAACCCATCCCTGAGATGATGGGGTGGTAGTAGATTAGACCCTGGGTGGGTTGAACTACTATAAATCGACGCGTGTTGTTTACATTCCGCACCTTTATTTTTGTCTTTGAGCATTCGGTTCGAAAAAGAGGGCAAATTCGAAAAAGATGGAAATAATCTATTCACCCCCTCTGAGAGTATCGTAGCCGCTTGGACTTACAGAGTAGGCTCCTTTATTTCAATTATTATTATTATTATTATTATTATTATTATTATTATTATTATTATTATTATTATTGTTTCATATATCTACTTTATATACTAAAAGAAAAAAACAAAGTTTACACATGTCTTCACCTTATTAATCTTAGACATTTGTCAACTTTTCATTCTTCTAATTCAATGGGTAAGTAGATGCTACCCAAGTGGGTAGTCTGCCCAATCCCGCTCTGATTGTGACATGTGTCCCATTTTGATTTTCTTTTTTTGAAAAAAAATACATGCATATGTCATAGTGGAACACTTGCAGAAAATCACGAGGGTTGGGCACAACCCACTGAAGAGCATCAAACCCCCCTAATTCCACATGGTGGGTTCACATTTATCCATGTGACAAACCTATGTATAAATTTAAAAGCTAAAAAAATCCAAACAACAAATTTAAAAGATAACAAATAACCCAAAATCAAAGATTCTATCTACACTATATTTTAAATTTGTTATCTTTTAATTTATTATATCCTTTAAATTTGTTAAAAATCAAGGATTACATCTATGCTGTTTTTAATTGTTATCTTTTAAATTATTATATTATATTATATGTTTGAAATAAAATGCAGGAAACCTGCATTTTCAGAAAACAAATATATATTTTTATTGGATTCTAAAAGATACGTCACTGTTTTTTAGGAATATTTCTAGGTTTCTAATGCTAGGAAAAAAATTCTATTGAACTTAAAAAATTTAAAAGATAATAAATTTAAAAGATAACGATAACCCAAAAATCAAGAATTCAATCTATATTATATTTTAAATTTGTTATCTTTTAATTTATTACATCCTTTAAATTTATTATCTTTTAAGTAATTATATTATATTATCCATATCAAATGAAATGCAGGAACGGAGAACAAACACCCCATAACAAATAATGTAATTTACAAATGCGTTTTTTAGAATTTGAAGTGAAGTATTTGTATGATACTCTTCTAAATTTTGAATTTCTTTTTTAATATTTCTCATTAGTATTTTGAATCTCATATAACTCTCACAAATATATTTGTGACATTAAAATTTTATCTTCGCACAAATTATGTGTAACACACGGGTGTTATTCCAATAAATATACTATTATACAGTCAGTATATAAAAAGATATGATTAACATACACATATATTTTAATTCGCGAGATACACCTAGAGGTGTCAAATGGGTCGGTCCGATCCGACGGGCCAACGAAAAAATCGGGTCGGGACAACCAAACAATAATTGGGCCGACATTTCTGGAGCCCAATCCGGCCTAACCCACGAAAATACACTGAAAAAATTGGGACCACTCGAGCTGACCCAATTTGTCGGGCCTAGTGGGCCAAAAAAACCCGACTCATTTCAGGCCTCTAAAATTAGAGCTCAGGCCGGTCGGGCCGAAATTGACCGCTCTAACACCCATGTATCATTTTTGTTGCTGTTGTACCTTCCAACAAGTCAACGGTCGTCCATCTTTTTCTTTGAAATCTCCATCTCCATTCTCCCCCCTCCCAGGAATCTTCAAATTCCATTCCCACCCAATACGCCGTCGTATGTCGCTTCAGCTTCATCTTCATCTCTTAATAGTCTGCTTTGCAGTCATCGGCTGCGGGCAGTTGGTGGTGTCTCATCAAGAGTCCGGTGACTGGCACTGTGAGCCCGACGATGAGGCCCGAATTGCAGCCGAATTTAGGCCCGGAATAGTCACTCTTGATGGCCACGCTAACGATTGGGCCGATGTTGATGGGTTCGAGTTTCCCCTGCGCCCTGCTCTGGATCCAGATGAAGATAACGAGTACAAAGCTGGAAAATTGACATTTAAGGTACTAAGCTACCTTCTTTTTTATTATTTTATATTGACTTATCAGAGATTTTGATGAGGGGAAATTATTGGATTGTGGTGTTTGCTATGTTTCAGGATTTTTTTTTTGGACTTGTTCATATATTGTTGTATAAAGTTGACTGATAAACTACTCGGAGATCATCCATTCATGGATTTAGGGAGTGTTTGTAAACTCTGAAAAAAAATTGATCTCAGCTTCAAGGTTGAAAAAATAGTTGTTTCTTATGACATAATCCTCACTCCAAACCATTTCAATAATACGGTATCCGTGAGACGGCTCCTGAAGCTCCGATCTTGAGAAGCATGAACCAAAAAAATAAATTTAAAAATAATAATGAACCATTAAAAAAATAAAAATAAACCCTAAAAATATGAGCCACGAAGAATAAATCCAAAAAAAAACCCAAAAAATAAAAAATAAACCCTAAAAATCTAAAAATCCTAAAAACTCAAATCAATTAAAAATAAACCCAAGAAACAAAATAAACCCTAAAAAAAACAAATATAAATCCTAAGAAAAATAAAATCTGAAAAAAAAAACCTTTAAAACTTTGTTTAAGGGCTCCATCTCTCATGGATCTAAATCCGTGAGGCACTGTCTCACGAAGTTTTTGCCTTCTTTATTTTATTGCAGCTCTATTTTCATAGCATCCTTTGTTAAAAGTGCTATATACATGAAAAAAATATTCAATGGGAAGATGTGGTTTGGAACAGAGAGGCATAGATAAATTTGTATTTTGCATTTCAGTGATGATATTGATAGTTTTGATAATGATATATAGGCTTTGCATGATGGGACGGATGTTTACTTCATGTTGCAAGTTGATGGAGATTATGTGTACTCCAAAGGGTGAGTCTTCTTTGAGAATGAAACCTCGATTTCCAAATACTCTCTTTACATTTCTTGCTGTTTCTTTTCTTCTACCAGTTCACTACTATTCAAGTAACAGTTTGGAGTGTTTATAATAGAAAATGAGAATATTTATTAGTAGTTGAATTTTGGTTTATTTCTGAAAAACCATGAGTATATGATTTATTAGAGGATAGGGTGCGATAAATTTATCACGACACTTACTATTGTTATGTATTGAGCTGGATATTTTAAATTTCTGAGATTCAGTGAAAATTCAAGATGCTTTGATAAAACAAGTGTCAATCTTCAATTGGAAAACGAGTTCTTCTTGATTGCCCCTCGCTTAATGTTTTGGCATGTGCATGCAAGTACATTTACTTACTACTGAATGACATTTAGGAAGATCTTCTCAAGTGATAAAAAAACAAATAAATTCCCGATCGAATAAATAATATCGATATGATTTTATTCTACTAAATTTAGAAGCATAAATGCGAATGATGTCTTTGCACTCCCGAATTATATGCATAACCGAGATCCTATCTACAGTCTAAAAGGAAGTGAATAAATATGAATAAATTTACGAAGAGACTCCCTTATGTAGGTAGTTATGGGATCTAGTAAACTAGAGAAAAGGGTTATAGACTGCTTCAGACACGCAAAAGGACATGTATGTCGCAGTGATTTGTAACCTAAAACCTACAGTTAGCTCAATGTATGGATGGATCTGTGACTGTACACTTTCATTTCTGTTCTTCATCCCTTTGTAACCTCTCATTATTGGAAGAATATGAGGAAGGGTACTTCATGTTTAATTTGGTTTTAATACTACAGATATCAATAGTTGGGTTCCTATTTAAGAGGAAGTTCCAATGGGCTTCAAATTGAAATATCTTATATATCATCTGATTTTATACCCGTCTCTGGTGATGTTCGTTTGATCGATTTTGTCTATGTCACCTTTACCAAAATGTTTAATGTCGTCTCGGTTGCTCGCTATTTTGTTCTTACTGTAGTCTTGATCAAGTCAAACTGGGCTTATCCTGGAAACTGAATACTCTTTTTTTTTTCCCCTGTTTGCTTATCAAATCATGCAGAGATGACAACAAATGCCCATCAGTAGCCTTGATGTTTCAAGTTGGCGAAAGTGCAACATATCATGATGTACGTTATTAAATACTGAAAGTTGGTCTTTGCTTGCAATTTATTTAAGTCACTCTGCAATGTTTTCTTTTCTGATTATCATATTTTCTCTGAAATGTGTCAATCTTTGTTAAACAAGATGGGTGGATGTAAGGAATCACCTGACACGTGCAACAGCAAGAATTGCCGTGGCTATGAAGTCGACATCATGCACTTCTCCGTTGGAAATTCAATTCCAGGAAGATTGTATGGTGGCAATTCAATAAATGGAGAGGGCAAACAAGACAGGTAATTGTCGTTAGGCTTTTCCCTTTTGATATGTTGCACTTACTCCTGGGGATCATTAATTTACCACAGGCTGTTACTCAATTTCTTGAACAGAATTGGTTTGGTTGATATGTATTCCTGGAATCCACACTGCCGAACATTGACGGTAGTGGTCCTTCAGGTAATTTTAATATGTTTACATTTTTTAATGGTTGATGCTTCAGCCAATTTGTTTTTTTAATGATTTTTGAAACCGTCATAATTTTTCCAGAGCTTTGTTCGCATTTAGTGGGACTTTCCATTTTTTATTCACTTCCAAGAGCTGTATGATATATTCTTGTTGTTTGTTATTAAAGAACGAGTCTATGCAATTTTTCTAGGGCTTTTCGCAAAAGCACATTTAGTGAAACTCTCCTTTTTATTCGGTTTGCAGGAAATGATTCTACTGCACTAAATAACTGGAAAGGTGTATGGTGGCACAACAGTTTTTCAACCCATTCAGGCATGTATTCTCTGCTTTGCTAAATGAAGTGTATATTTGTTTTTGTCAAAAGATCCTGATGTGGAATGGATAACTCAGGCCAAAAGGAATTGGTTTACAGTCAATTTATTGTACAAAGGAAATGAGTTTCGTATTGTTACATTCTTCTTACTGAGGATTGTTGCTGGACCGATTATTAGCAGGCTTATTAGGTCTAAGTTAATTATTCGCCATATTCATCGGTGTAGAATGCAAGTGGAACATGACTAGAGCAACTATCTCAACTTATCGCCGTCTCATCGTATTTTCCATGCAAGTGGAAAAACCTATGATGCTGATGGTTTTGGAATTTCATCTCATTTCTCCTTCGTATGAAGGTTGTGTCGAGAAGGGCATCCGGCGTAAAATTTTGCCACTTTGCTTTTTGTGTGAATTTGTAGTGTTAACTAATTTTGACAATTAATTGACACTATAAACTTCACACCACCGACCCCACATAGTGGGATAAGGTGCAGTCGGTGTAGAATGCATAGCTAATTTCTCTTGGATTGCCTATTCATTCTCGAGCTCTAAAGAAGTATGGATTTGAATGTAATGATTCATGCCATAAGACATAAATAGTTCCTCGTGTGGTAATATATATTGTGAAAATTTTAATGATTATTTTCTTTCAACGATAGACGATAGTCTTTTTCACCTAAGTTATACCATTAACTTATAGAAGTGATCTGACTTGCAGGGTTTATTGAGGATGATAGTCCTTATGGATCATCTGGTCAGAAGGGCACATATTACTTTGAATTCTCTCGGCCTCTAAGAACTATGGATCGTCTTCAGCAGGTTGTCTCGTCTCTGCAGTTAGTATTTACTTATCTACTTGCATAGCTCATTGCTGTTTTTCGAAATATTAATGCTCCTAAGAGCATCTCCAGCAGTTTGCACTATTTTAGTGCAGATTATGCACCAATTTATTGCAGAATTTGCACTCCATTTCCATCAGTTTGCACTAAATTTTACACTAAAAAGGAATATTCCACTTTAGTGCATATTTTAATACACTAAATCATTAATTTAAAACGAAAAGAAAATAATTTTTTTTTAACGCAACTACAATGTTGCGCCATTTCTGGTGCAAAACTATTGACATCTTCAAAATGGCGCAGGCTTTGCCGTAATGCAGGAGCAAATTTTTGCTCCAAATTAAAGATAGAACACTCTATTGGAGATTCTCTAAACTATTTCATGTATGACAGTCTTTACATTATTGTTTCATGTTAGTGTCACTTTGCAAATTGATACTGGTACTCTACTTCCTAAAATTGGTTTTTTAGCGACACAGATTTAAATATATAAATATCTCTAATTGGTGATTAAGTAAATTAAACAGCTACATATACCGTTCTATTATATACCGGTTTTTAACTGCTTTGCTCTCCGACGATCAAGAGTATCAAAGTAATTTATTCAATATTTTTCTATGTAACAAAATGGTGCCACTAGGGGCCTTCTAGGAGAAAAACATGCAATGAAAATTTTGACTTAGGCAAGTTAAAAATTTGCAAAATAGTGTAAGAAATTATTTATTACAGCTGTATTTTGATCCCGGCTTGAAGACACTAAAGATGTCTGTTCTCTCTGTGAGTGCAGGATGCTCAATTCACTATCGGCCAAACAAGCAAATTTTCGGCTGCATTTTGGTATCCGGTTGATGGAAATCCATGGCACGGTTCGCCCATTATACTGTGAGCTGTGATTGGGTACCAATGGATGTCATTTCTGGCTTCTCTACACAAGTCAAACTAGCATCACAAAGCTCGGGGATGCTGCTGGTGTGTTTGCTTTCGTCTTATCTCTTGTTGCCTTTTGTGTATCTATATTTGTCGGGTACTTGGTTTCTAAAACAAAATCTGTACCTTTTACCCCAATCGATCGTCTCTAACTTATCTCCTTAAATTTTCCGGTTTCAATGTCTAGTCCTGTTTTTTTGCTCTTCCTTTTACCCACACTCTCTTTTCGATCTCTCTCTTCATACACGAATGGACGAATATCTTTAGGACATTCTCATTACACTCTCCTTTTTACAAGCCTGCCTCTTTTGATTTATTAGTTGGACGGAAATAGTGAGGTACTTCTTTGTATTGTATTTTTGTTTTTTTTACATATTGTAAATATCTCAAATTTATAAAGAAATTATTTGGTTTTCTGCTATAGCGCAGTTATTTCATTTCTATTCTCTGGACTATGCCCTCCTTTAAATTCTTTTGTTTGGTGAATTATTTACTGATGATCTACTTACATTCTGTTTCTGAACATGTTTGTGGCACACTGCAAGATTCACACTTCTATATGTAGGTCAATATTTTGTATTCATATGAATCAACCATGATGTTGGTTGTTGATTATTTTTAGAATCTAGAAGATATCAAACCACAAGAATAGTTAGAGAAGATGTTGAGATGCAATTAATGTTGTATCGTAAGAATATTGTCTGTTATCTTCAAATGGGGTAAAATTTGTAGAGACTCATCATATATGTTTTAATAAAATTATATACAACATATTACAGCAAAAACAAAAAGTTGCCTTATGACTGCAACATTTCCTATAAATTCTCTCTGTAACGAAATTTATATTTCCTTCTATGACTATGAGTCATATCCTGATAAAACTGGAGCTTCATGAAAAATAGCATAATAATAGGAAGCAGTAAATTGTATATGTACATACACAGATGCATGATAAATACAGGCAATACATGGATTCTTTTTCTTCAAAATACGATAAATTAAACTTAAAGACATTTAAATTGTAACATTACTTGCAGTAATGGTCGAGTTCATTACAAGAAAAAACCAATTTACCTATAGAAAAATTTAAAGGTACGTTTAAAACTATATATGGTAAAGTGTAAGTAAAATCGTTGTAGTTAAATATTTACCAACAATATCTAAAACTGATGGTAAATACTTACAATATTTATGTCGGTAAATTTAAAAATTGTTGGTGATTTGTCAGTAATTAATTAGTATAATTTGGGGGAAACAAATATGTTTTTTATTACATTGGTATTTTGTAGGTGACTTGAAAATTTAGTGATAAAATTATTTTTGTCTGTAAATTCTATTGGTATACTAAAAGTTTTTTATGCTATTATTTGTCCAGGAGGAGTTGAGATTCCACCCTCAACTTGAAATCTATACAATATATCAATATTAATCTTTATTAGTTGATAATGATGAACTAATAGTCTAGCTAATACATAAATTTTAAACTAACAATATATCATTAATGCTACTATTTTTTTATTTACGCGCACACACCACACTGGAATAGAACCCGTGACCTCCCCCACAAATAAAGAAGGTGATGCTACTAGGTCAAATGGCTGGTGGTATCATTAATGCTACTCTTATTTGAGCATGACTCAAACAAATTAAAGCACGTCAAATAAGTGAATCCACGAATCTCATACTCATGAATTTGCCAAAAACCAAAATTTTATTTTCATTTCATGAAATGACTGAAATGTAATATAGATGATCAAAACCAACAAATATATTTTCAGTTTGATAAGCCATTAATCATAAACCAATGTGGAAAACACTAAAAGAAAAATCCTAAAAGACAACAGTTTTTCACCGTTGTCTATTTTAAAAAAAACACTGTTGTAGAAAGTGGTGTTGTAGTAGGGGTACTAGATGACAACAAAAAAAAAAAAACTGTTGTAATACTGAATTTGACAACAGTTTCAGAAACAATTCTACAACAGTTTTACACTGTTGTCTTGTTCTCAACACAACAATTTTCCAACAATTTAAAATCTGTTGTGTTTAAATGCGAATATCAATTATATTCCACAATGTTTTTTGATTTTCACTCATCAGAATTACAAATTGAACCTATGAAACAAGAATAAAATATGAAATTAAACTACTTCAAATTGTATTTCATATCTCAATATCGCAAAATACCCAAAATAACAATGATTAAGTATGAGTTATATATAAAATCCTCTACCAAAATAAAATGTCCAAAACAACAAAGATTTAATATTAGTTATACATAAATGTGTTCCTTCTTGTTCTACTGTTGGGATGTTGATTCCAAGGAGGCCTCGAGCTCCTTCACTCTATTTCTTTTTTCTGTAGTGAGCTTAAAGCTTCTTTCAACCTATCCACAACCTCCTTCATTCTATTTCTTGATTCTGTTAGCAAGCTTAAAGTTTCCTTCTTCGACCTATCCTCCACAAGCTCTTGTTGAGCTCCTTCAACTTTGACTACTCTCATTTTTAAGGATTGCTCGTCACATGATCTCCTAGCCATTTCAAGCTCTTGCCTCAAATTTGCTTCTTTGGATTGAGCTCATCTTTCTCTTTATTGATGTCATCTTTCTCTTTTGTCAGCCTTACGATATCATGCTATCACGTTGACACAAAAGCCGAGTATTTCTTGAAAAGTTGAATGTTATGTCTCATGCATGCCCATATGCTTATAATCCATTCTTATTAGACAAAAACATTACCTAGAAAATGCAAAGAACATATAGTGCAATATCATGCTGTCATGTGCTTCCACAAAGCAGATATGTAAAAAAGTATTCGAATTTAATATTCCTTCTCAATAAAAAACACAAGAAAAGAAAACCACAAAAGATAACAAATTAAAACTACATAGTTTATACAGTTAGTATAATCTCAACAATTTACTTATATTAATATGATCTTAAATTGTCCCCACCCTTAAAAAAAATACAAAGACATACACACACACACACACATTATTGTAAAATAACAAACTACATAGTTTATACCGGTTTGTAGTCACAACCTCCAAGAGTGTTTGAAAAACCGATGATGCCCGCTACCACTCTCACTTGACAAACCGAATGTTGTAACCTTGTATCCGCTTTTCCGTAGCTCGGCGGAGAGACCCAACATCACCGGGAATATCGATACATTTTTTTGGGTGATTGAACAGAGAAAAAGCACCAAGGTATTGGTCATGCCTGCAATGAGGTTCATTCTCAAAAGGCTATCACTTAATTTAGTGTTGCTTACCGGTGAATTTGCGATCATGTCGGATGAAGAGGTATGTTTTAGAGAGGTCAATGATAATATCACACAAGATAGTATCCAAAGACATGCCTATCCCATGTGGCCACCATTCTTATTCGCCCAAGGAACTTCCCCAAACTATTTTCACAACCTCCTAATTTGGTGAGAAGATTGTGTAAGATCTTAGGTGAAAAGTTAAAATGACAATTACATTATGTGGAGTTATTCCAAACTAATTAAGTGAACCTTATCTTGAAATATATCAATATGCTCCCAATCAACATTTGTTACTATGGCTACATGAGGTGATAATCCAGGAAGCAACCATTATTTGACATTGAGTTCATTTCTATTCATCAAGACTCATCCTATTGTGTATTTATAGGCAAAATCGCACCATTTACATTGCATAGTCCTCCGAAAATAATTGAGTGCCATACCTCCAAGACAACTTGTTGTGACCATTCCCATAAACAACATTGGCTCCAAAAACTATAGAATTATCGAATCAAGTTAAACATGTAAATTAAGAAAACAAGGAACACACGGACCCATAACAATGCAAAGAGCATATTTAAACTCTAGAAAATCGCAGCCCATCATACCAAGTTCAACATGTAAATTAAGAACGATACACACACACACATCCATGATAATGCAATTAGAATATTTAACCGTCGATCGTCGGATCGCTTAAACAAAAGATGTGTCATCCACAAAACAAAAGTAAATGCACAAAAGATTAAAACATGACGCTTTTCAAGTATTACAAAGAATTCACTTCTCTACTCAGCTTACCAAATAAAGTACATGTGGCACTTGTGCCCCAATAATGTTGTAAGATCATCTCCCATAGCCTTTTAATACATAAGCTAGAAACTTGTTGTGGTACTCTTTCCTACAAGTATAAATAAACCATGCCAAGTTTTTGTAAGTGAAATACGAAATGATGCATGCTAAAGAGTACAACGATGCAGGCAAGCAAAATTCACTCTGAATCAAGCCAATGTGGGAAATAAGCTCTTGTTTTATATTATCTTTTGCCTATTCTCAATATGCATATAATCATCAATTGAATATAACTAAGCCGTTAGTATTCGACTTTCAGGAGAGCATACAATAACCAAAATTACAATAAATAGAGTAAAAAGCAACACATCCAAAAAAAAATGCAAAGATCAAAATTAAGCTGCCATCATCACCACAAAGAAATGGTGACAAACTCAAAGCAAATGCTGATTTTTTCCAAGAAGCAGGTGCAAGGAGCTTCACTGAAACGACGTTGCCTCTTGGTCCACGCCGAGCATCCGCCATTTCTATTCACATACAAAGTCAAACCAGAAAAAATATCTAAGTACAAAAAACGAACCCATGGAACAAGTAATCTAAAACCAAACAAAATTCTCACAAATTATTTTCATCTACCTCAATCTCACAAAATTAGAAGTCCGTCGAAGATTGACATCTCAACCTAATTAGCTCAGTCCCCCTATAGAACAAAACTATAAACAAATTCAGAAAAATCAGAAGCTACAATTCTTATAAATCAAAAATTAGAATAATCTCTAGCTACATACGGCTTGGTGTATGTACATATATATACATACACATAAGAAGTCAAGAATAGAAGAGAAAACATGTTTACTGGAGCGAAGCGGCGGAGGCAAATTTCAAAAACCAGCGAGAGGTTCTCCACTCTTCTTTGATCCTTCTTTTTACTACGTGACAGAGATCGGTTCGTGCGGAGGCGAAACGGTGGAGGAGCGAAGCGGCGGACGAAATATGGCGAGAGAGAGAGAGAGAGAGAGAGAGAGAGAGAGAGAGAGAGAGAGAGAGAGAGAGAGAGAGAGAGAGAGAGAGAGAGAGAGAGAGAGAGAGAGAGACGAACTGACGGTGAGGGAATAGAGATAGGGCTAAGTAATTTCAATATTTTTCTTTTTTCTTAAGATAAAATACAACATTATTATCAACAGTTATTAAAAATGGTTAAAACTATTAATATTATCATTTTTTCAAAATTTAATTTATTAAAATAATTTTTTTTAATAATTAAAATTACCTTTCTAATATAACTATTAACTATGTTTGTTATTTTCAAAAAAAATTAACTATTTTTGTTAGTTTTTTTTTTCTGAAATATTGTTATTAGTTTTTCTAAATATATTGTAAATATTTTCTTTTTAAACTGTTGTATTTGGCCCAAATAAGATATTGTGGTAGACGTCCATAACAACATATGTAACAATGAGTTGTCTTTTGACAAATAAAAATGTAGACAGACAACATATTTCTGAAAAACTGTTGTGAATGCTTCAAATGACAACTATTTAGTGAAAAACTGTTGTCCTTTTAGTGTTGTTGTTTTAAAGTTTTCTTGTAGTAGTGAAAATAGTGCTGATAATGGTAATATATATCTCAATCAAGAACTCAAACATGCAATTAGAAGGATCCTAGTTCCTACAATGTACAAATAATTAACTAAGTTTCATAATGGAAAGCTTGTGGGAAAGCGGAGATTTTGATTGACTTATATGAAATCCCACATTGCAAATTAGAGTTAGTATTGTCTTGTAAAATATGGATCGAATGTTTTCTATGTAATTCATTTTTAGTATAGTAACACACTACTCCAACACTACATTCACATACATTATTTATTCGGGACAATTAATTGTAACTTCTATTTATTACATTGCGTTGATAGTCTGCCATATGTAAATTTTATCTGCAAAGTATACATGTGGCAAACAATCGTGATACGAGCGTGGATGTTACATAAATATTTGAAATAATTAAAAGTTCATATCCTATATTGAGTGTACATCACTCGACATAAGTGACATAAACAGTATACTCAAGAATACCATAATTAGCAACAGGATCATAAGAGTAAGTGTTGGATATCGAGTATCCACGACTCATTCTGAAAGCACCAGTGCCACCAACAACAGGCAACTCACGATTCTCACTTAGTATTTGATTTCTCCCAAGAATGCAGAGCGAACTCCCATTATACTCACCAGCATTAAAGTAAAAATTGATGTTCATAGCTATGGCGGGCACTTGCAAGTCCGCCACAGTGATCAACCCTTGAGCTCGGCCCAATTTCATCGAGTTGGGATTGGGCTCAGCAGTTATGAGATCATCGATAACGCTAACCTGACCGAAAGATGTAGGTGAAGTCGATGTGATGTTAGAACGAGCTACCTCCCACACAGTCGAATTCGGGCCACTCAGTGCATCTTGTATGTAAAAACGTAGCTGAGCCACTTTTTCTTTGCCTTGGCAAAGGTTCCGAAACCAGGCTTCTTGGGGCTCGAGAATTTGGGCCGTAACATGGGCCCGCGGCATAGCCAGGGCCAATGTCAAAAGCATCCAAGTTATAACAAGATTTTCCATTGTATTAAAGTTAAATCAAAAACAATGTACGTAATGTTTGTGTGGTGATAATGGGAGGATAAGTCCAAGATTTTATAGGGGAAAAAGTTGCTAAATTAACAAGTTAATCCATCCAATAGAACTTACTCTAGTGCTAATGCAACAATTTGCACATAAACAAACAAGAGATAGTGGGATGGTGTTGGCAATTTAAAACTAGTTGACCAGATTAATTAAAGGATAATTAATTAAAATGATTGCAAATAAAAGAAATTGAACAAGTCATTCCTAGAGATGGTGGATTGGCTGGTGTTTGCAAAATAAAATCTTAAATAATGGGAGACTTCTTGCTAATCCTTGTAATAACTTAATGCTAACCAATTCTTAAGCCTACTAGACTGTACATATGCATGGTAAGTTAGACAGCTCACATGCACATGCAAACATAAGCGGACCCTCTATTTCAAATTGTTTTTCTATCACGCATTCTAATAACATTATTACACGCTAAATGTATAGAATGATGCCTGTATCATTGTTGGAAAAATCGGTTTTGGTTGAGCCGAAATTCCAAGTGTGGAGACTCGTTATTTTTGAAAACGAGTGGTATATTTATTTTCACAAAACTTTTATTGGTGAGTGAGAAATCGATGCACAAATAGTATACTTGGAAATATATATTTATGGGAAAGGTATCCAACATATATGGAATGTTGGTAGATCGGTCAAAATCCAAATGTTTGGTAAGTTGCTTGATTTTCTCCGTTAAATAAGCAACTTTGACTCAAATCACCAATTTTATGGAATCTTGATTGAGTGCATCAAAATCATTCCTAAAATTGAAGCCACAATTGGAAGGATTGACTTTGCACAAATCAATCAATATAAGGAAATGATTTGATCGATAATTATGGACATAATTGAGTCCAAATTATCGGGCTTTCCTTTGGAGGATCCTTTATGTTTCCCTATAAATAGAGACCCTCCATTCAGTGGGAGACGTGCAAAAACACATTCATAATCACAGAAATTCATGCATACAACATACACAGTCTGTCACTCAAAATTTGCATCTGCACAGTAGGTGTTGCGTCAGGGTGTGACGTCACTCAAGGCCTCACTTATCTCAGTTCGCCGGGTAGAAAGATTTGTGGTGCTCCTATCCTTTACAAAAGTTGTTGTATCTTGGGTAACTCACTCGTTGCAAAAAGAGCATCGTGGGGTAACAAGAGTCTTAAAGAAAGAGTTCGCTCACCTCGACTTGTTTCTTCGCTTTTTTTTTGCTTTTCTTGTAATAGATGTTTGTTAGTTCAAATTATTCCCATTTGTGTCCCTTTGATTTTTGTTGTAATCCCAACAATTTTAAGAGTCTTGTTTGTAATTTGGGTGATGGCGTCTCCAAGCAACGCGATAACTAGGTGTGGCTTCGTGTGTGATAACACCTCCGACAACACCTTTTTCTTTGTCCCCGCTTTTGGTGTGACCTCACCTTCGCCACACCTCCAACACCGCTCGTTTCCATATGATTGTGGGGTGTGACCACACCTTCATCATCTCTGTTTCCGTATGCTCCAAATGATGTGGGATATGACCACACCTCTTGTCACACCTCCGCTCGGCTATGCTCCAGTGACTGTGGGGGGTGTGACCATGTTAGATAAATGTTTTTATCAAGATTTTGATGTTTTGTTTAAATGAGTTTTTACGCCAAAGCAATGTTTTTAAATGTTGTCCAAATACTCCAATTGATTTAAAATGTTTTTACTATTTTTTTGGAGTATTTCTTGAAGTTTATTTTTGACAAAAATTGGACAATATTTCTGTTTTGAGGTCGATCGATCGAACAAGAGGTCGAAAATAAAACAGAGAAGTCTGTCTTTGAAAAAATAGGGAGGCCAACCGGTCCAACACAGGGCCGACTAGTCGGACCCCATGGCAACCGGTCGGACCCCCTTGGACCGGTCGCCCTCCCCATCATCCTGTGTCTGAATCTTCAGATTTATTTTATAACGTTCGAAATTTCTACATAGCGACCGGTCGCGCTATGTTATTTTTTTACAGCAGATTCAAACCTTTGGAAATCCATTACATCAAGATTTACTTTATCAATTTTGTAAATTATTTCTACATCTTGTGATCTTCTTTTTGTAGACAAAAGTGAAGAAGGAGGAGCCTATGTTTGTGAAGACTCTCCTATAAATAGAGGATGATTTGAAGACACAAGACAAGAACAATACAAGCAAACACACAACAAGAAATCTCAAATTTCTAAGCTTTCATATTCAACACTCTTGTTGTATTTATAGCTTCAAGTATTTCACTTTCACATCTTGAGGTCTAGGCTTGATTCTTGATTACACTTGCACTCAAAATTGTATTATTCATTATCGAGTTGTAATCTTGAATTTTTGGGTTCATCATTCAACACAAGATATCATTGTGAGTGTTCTTGTGGTAAGAACACACTTGGGTGATCTAGGTGTTAGGTGCAAGAAGATTGTGGTAATCTTCTTATTGAAGAGTTTGGTGCTCTTTGAGGTGTTGAAGAATTTGGTGTTCTTCAAGGTTGAAGATTGTGGTAATCTTCACAAGGTGCCGTTGAAGATTGTGGTAATCTTCAATGGAGATTTAGTAATCTCCAAAGAGGTGTTGTAAGGTGGTTGTATTAATTGTGGTAATTAATAAAATCTTTTTCTTGTTGAAATCCATCCCGAGATACTAGGGTGGTAGAGGACTAGGCCCTAGGTGGTTTGAACCTCTATAAATCGAGACGTGTTGTTTAATATCCGCACCTTTATTCTTGTCTTTGATTGATCATTCGAAAAGAGGGCTAATTGCGAAAAATTTGCATAAACTATTCACCCCTCTAGATTATCGTAGCCACTTGGACTAACGACCACACCTTCGATACACCCCAATATTCTAATGTTCCAAAGAGTGTGGCCTTCGGTGTTACCATACTTGTGGCCTCACTTCAGCTTCACATGGTTCTCGCGTTTGCCTTTGGTGTTACATCAATGTTGGCAACACCTTCGATCACACTGTTCCAAAGAATCGTGGTTGCATGCTTTGAAAGGCCGGAAAAGTTTATCGAGCTTAACTTTAACACATGGCAAAGAAAAGATGTTCTTTTATCCGACAACTTTAAAGTTTGGTGAGGTCCTTAAAGAGGACCCTCCTGTTGTTGCCCTGCATTTATACCAATATGGATCGTAGGGTTGCTCTTGATGCATAGGGTCAAGGGGACTACTTGTGTAAGCATTACATCCTTAATGGGTTGGATAATGCAATGTACAGTATGTATGCCTCGTTCAATGGTACTACCAAGGGACTGTGGATCTCATTGGACAAAAGGGTACAGAACAGATGATGCTGTCACCAAAAAGTTCATTGTCGGCAGGTTCTTGGAGTATGTGATGGTTGATAGCAAGATTGTTATGAGTCAACTCAAAGAATTGCAGTTGATTTTGCACAACATCCATGCTGAGGGGATGTAGTTGTGTGAAACCTTTCAAGTGGATGCAATTATTGAAAAGTTACCGCCTAGTTGGAGGGATTTCAAAAATTATCTCAAGCATAAGAGGAAGCAAATAGTCTTGGGGATTTTATTGTCAGGTTGCGCATTGAAGAAGGCAATAGATAATCAAATGCCAAGCATGAAAAGACCTTGAAGGAAACTTGGTACACCTTGAAAAGAGATTGTTCAAGATGAATGTAGGGGTTGTGCATCGCACCAATGATGCTAATAAAACTATTGATTCTTCTTCTTATGTGATTGAGTTGTGATTTATGGCATGTTAGACTTGGCATGTTAATATGAATGCCATAAAGAATTTGGTGAATATGAAATTATTACCAAAAATTAAATTGGACTCACAATATAAATGTGGAATTTTATGTTGCGATACTGCGATAGCCAAACAACTATAGGCAGGGCACAAAGTGCCAACTTGAGTGTTATAACATCTAGAGTATCATAACACGCATCAAAACATGTCAATGAAGGCATGGAGAAATCTAAATCCCCTTGTGTGAGGCATATAATTTAGCGCCCCCTTGTGAGGGAGCACATGACAAGTTGACTCTACCTAAAATATGGTGAAAGGATGCAACTGAGTCTTTTAGCCCTTCCGGGAAATTCTTTTGAATTTTTCCTAGATAATTCAGTTGGCGATTCAATCACGGTTGAACTTGTGAGAAATAACAATTGTTTAATTGATAATTCTCAAAGTTGACATTGTTGCACAATGTGAGGTGGATGAGTTATGCCTCAAATGTGGGGGTGTTTGGCAAATATAAATTTACCTCACTCTTGACAAAGATTGACCCCAATGACTGCAGAGTCAAATAAATACAAGTTTCTTTGAGATGTATCTTAGAAATGAGGATGTGGGTCAATTGGCATCAACAATGTTAGTTGATAGCTAACAGGGGTCACCTACGATTTTTCTTAAAGATGTGCATCTTTTAGTGTACTCTTGAGTGTTGCAATATTGCACACATTGAGGTACCAAGAAAATGTGTAGAAAAAAGCCTTAAAGGCTAACCTTATCAAGGTAGACCCTAACGGATTGTTGTACCGAACTTGTTGGGAACATATACAACACACAAGTCATTGAATGAACAATGACAAGTTTGGCAAATGATAAAGACAAACGAATCTCTTTTCTAAAAGAGATAACATATTGAGAATAGTCTATATGAGCTTAAGGTGTTATAAAGCCACATTGACATTAAAGGGCTTGAAAGTCCACCTGGCACTTATGTCAATTGAAGTGGTTACACATGCTCGGAGACTATGTACTCAAATATGTAATTAAATTGATCTCAATCTTGATCGCAAATTTGATTGAATTGGAGATCAATTATAAAATGTTAGAGGAATTGGTGTAAAATACACAACTTAAAGAACAGTTTTAGTGGAAACCTAACCATGATGACAGAGATCCCAAGAACTTGGTTCAATGGGAAAACTAAACTTTAGACTGCTCACCATAACACTTGGTACTTAGCTTCAAGCTAACCATTCCCTACAAAGCACAACCAAGTGATTGAACCTGCGATGTGGTGAGGTTAAGTCCTATGGACTTTTAATGACGACATATACCTAATAAGGTGGGGTATTGCAGGTACCTCTAATAGGCAAGGTCACTTATATAAGTGTGAGGACGGGCGCCTCAATGAAACACTTATGAATCCCAAGTCGATCCATGGCCAAAACGGACACAACTAGAGAACTTTGAGATGAGCATAGATGTTGTGTAAATCTTGTTTAATTGGGTTCCAAGGGTGAGTTGTAAGGTTTAGAAGGAGGGGTTGAATAAACCTTATAAGATTTTGAACTTAGTCCTTTTTAATATATTTTATCAAAGTTAACTCAATTCGGATATATCCTTGGAAGACATCAAGGTTGGCTTACTTCAACAAAATTACCCACTCAATACTGACCGAGTGTTGATAGTATAACCACCGGGTCCCAACACTTAACTTTTTAGTTGATTTGGTTTTGTTCAAGAGAAGACTTATCACCCTTGATGTTTTAAACTTGTTTTAACACTTGTTTTTAGCAATGTTATTATCAACTAGGTTTAGCAAAATTAACTTATCAAAGATATATTAAAAATATCTTTGGAAAATAAAGTGCTATAAGTAAAATGACACAAGAAAATTTTATAGTGGTTCGAGGATGGAGTAATTCCTCTAATCCACTCTTCTCCAATTCTTGGAGGAATCCACTAACTAACGGATCTGGTTACAAAGCGATTGCTTATCGATCGAGTCGACCTTGATCACACAACCGGCTACTCCCGAGACTCAGAACCTTCACAAGACAATTTTGCATTGCTACTTGACTCCCTTCAAACCATTGGAATTGATCCCAAAAACCTTCCAACGAGCTCAAATATTCTAGTTTGACCTTGAATCTTACTACAACTCCTTCAACCTTGGAGAGTAGACCCTTTTGTTCTTTAAACTATTTCCTTTTCAACTTGACGAAGTATTCTTTCCTTCATCGAATGTGTTGGATCGAGTTCCTTCGATTTTAGTCTTGAGGAATATCTTAGAAAGCTTAAGAGAATATTGTAGGTTTTATTGCTTGATTGCTTGTTAATTCTCATGAAAATTTTAACCTTTCTCAATTGTTTCCTTAGCCTTTTATAGTGCTTATTTGAAAATTTGTTCGTTGAAGAGATAGGGTATTATTTTCAAATGACATTTCTTGGTCGTTGGCTTGTCTTTCTTGATCTCAAGCTTGATATTGACATATCCTCGTATTAAATGTTGTCGGCAACTTTTCGGTTCGGACACAAGCTCGCTTCTTCCCATTGTTTTATTCCATTTGCACGCTTCGGATGAGCACTTTAAGACATGGCAAATGGACGTATTACTATTTTAAGCAATATCTTTGATTTACGTACAATCGGATTAATATCGATCGACTTGACTTGAAACCGCCTTTACCCCTTTGACTTGAGTCGGCTCAACCTTTTAGGAATGACTCAACCATGTCGCTTCAACTGCGACTTGGTTCTTAACTGACTTGACTGTCACTTCTTTATCCTTTACTCAGCTGTCCCACAGTTGGATCTCTTCTTCAGTCGAGCCTATGCCTTCCATCTTGACTACACTCAGCTGATACACAGCTGGGTCTTCACTTCAGTCTTCAATTGACTCTTGTATTCTTCAACATAGCTAACTTCACTAAGCTCATACAGGCCTATCTATTACAAATAGAAATACAAGGAAAATGGGGT
This sequence comes from Rehmannia glutinosa, assembly GCA_016081115.2. NCBI lineage: Eukaryota > Viridiplantae > Streptophyta > Magnoliopsida > Lamiales > Orobanchaceae > Rehmannia > Rehmannia glutinosa. The sequence continues at coordinate 33,285 of JABTTQ020000422.1, read as the reverse complement.
ACTAACTTTATATTCTAAGCTTTACATGTTATCATAAAAATCTAATTAATAAATCTCCTAACAACGGTTTGTCTTGGTATATTTGTAAGCGAAGTAGTTCAAGGCATCGTGTCCACTATACCGCGGATATATCCGATAGTATCTTACTAAGGAAGGTTCAAAGCCACAAGCTACCTATCATGATGCAACAATGTTTCATGGGTCTGAGTGACTGAGTCTGCATGCATTCATGCATCGTTTCCACTCATGTGGGGGATTGTTGAAAAAATCGGTTTTTGAAAAAGCCAAAATTTCGGTGTGGAGACTCGTTATTTTTGAAAATGAGTGGTGTATTTATTTTCACAAAGCCTTTATTGGTGAGTGAGAAATCGATGTACAAATAGCATACTTGGAAAGATTTGTGGGAAAGATATCCAACATATATGGAATGTTGTTAGATTGGTCAAAATCCAGTATTTGGTAAGTTGCTTGATTTTCTCCATTAAATAAGCAACTTTAACTCAAATCACCAATTTTATGGAATCTTGATTGAGTGCATCAAAATTATTCCTAAACCGATTGAGGCCACAATTGGAAGGATTGACTTTGCACAAATCAATCAAGATAAGGAAAGGATTTGATCGATAATTATGGACATAGTTGAGTCCAAATTATCAGGGCTTTCCTTTTGAGGATCCCTTGTGTTTTCCCTATAAATAAAGACCCTCCATTCAGTGGGAGACGTGCATAAACACATTCACAATCACAAAAATTCGTGCATACAACATACACAGTCTGTCACTCAAAATTTGCATCTGCACAATAGGTGTTGCGTCAGGGTGTGACATCACTCAAGGCCTCACTTATCTCAGTTCGTCGGGTAGAAGTATTTGTGGTGCTCCTATCCTTTACCAAAGTTGTTGTATCTTGGAAGACTTGTTTCCTCGCAACCGTGAACATTGTGATGGGGCAACAAGAGTCTTAAAAAAGAGTTCGCTCGCTTGACTTGCTCTACTACTTTCTTTTTGCTTTTCTTGTAATAGACGTTTGTTAGTTCAAATTGTTCCTGCTGTATTCCTTTGATTTTTTGTTGTAATTCCAACAATCATTGTATTGTACGCTGGTGTGTATTGATATATTGAAGTAAATTGTAACAATATACAAAATAGCTCGAGAATCCAAATTCCATGCAACAACCCAAATTGGATTTGGTTAAATTGAGGTTAATTATATATTTGTTTTATAATTAGTGTAGAGTCTATGAAAAATGAATAATCAGGAAGCAAATACTATTTTATTTGTCAATTAATAGTTAGACCTCATATTTATGCAAGTTTATCTTTTTTGAAGTATTGTTTTCACATGGAATAGATAGTAAAAATACGAATTTTTTATTTACAAATTGATTTTTATAAATAATCAACCATGCCAATTGCCACATATAAAATTGAAAGAAAGCGTATACATTTTCAACATATTCCTCAAACTAAACGCCATTCAATAGTCATACTCAACAGGCCATGTGTTAGTCAATGTGTTGGAAGTATACCATTTGAGTTCAAGCAAATTTTAAATGGTTATTCCTTATGTACGATAACACATTTATAATTAGGAATGAATATTATAGAATAAGGTTTAATTAACCCTTCTCACGTACGATTCAACACATGCAAATATGCACAAGTGTAGCATATGGGACGAAGCTGCAGCATGTCGACCTCAACTTTTCTAATAAGTTGTGAGTACTGGTTGGAGAGAAAAAGATAAATTCCAAAAAAACTCGAAAGATACTGAGGTTCAAACCCCGGTTAACACCCTTATAAAACGTGAGCAATACCCCATGAGCTACAAGTTCATGGTGCATGTTGACATCAACTTGAAATCGAACAATATTAGTGAATGTTTAATTGCTCAAACTTTAATGGCTTAATTATATTTTTGGTCTCAGACGTATTTATAGGGCCAAACAACATTGGATCCGGTTCTTTTACTTGTAGTTCTTGTAAAATTGGTACACCAATTAGTATTTAAGGAGAAATTTTGTTGAAAAATGAATTTTCACTGAATTTGCACGTGCGACTCAATGAATCCCAAAATTTGGGATTTTTGTTTTATTGGTAGCTTAATTACAATTTTGGTCTAATAACTAGAGACTCCTAGGTAGTCTTTTGTGATTGTCCTCTTGATCGTTCCTGAAGTTGGTGTGGTGCCTCTAGGTTGATCATTGGCTATATAGTTAGCCAACGTTGTAATTTGTTCTGCCATTTGAGCTTTTATACAAGTAACTATCGTTTAGGAAAAAGAAAAAAATTAGGAGTCCTAGCAATTTTTGTACATTTATTTGTGCCACTGACAAAATTGGTATTCCAATTTTCAATTTTGCACACGTCTCGTACAAATTTGGCTGAATTTTTGAAATGCCGCCAGTATTTGTCACATGCAAACTCAAGTGACTGTCAAAATTGGGGATTTTGATTTTCCTAAAAAAAAAATTGGGGATTTTGATGTCCGTGTCCGAATAAAAAGGAAAATGGAAAGAAAATAAATTTTTGTTATATCTTTTTATTTTTTGAATTAATTATATTGATTATTTTATAATTTGGTATTTTGTTAATTCTAGATTCTTACTCTATAATAAAATTAATGATTAATTAATCAATTAATATTAATTTATAACTGAATTATACAATTAAAATTTAACATAAAAAATATTTATTTGTAAAATAATTAATATTACTTATACTCCTTGATTAATTATTTTCTAAAATAATTAATGTGAAATTTTAGTATCTAATTGAAGATTAACTAGTTTATAATTATTTTAATACTATTTAAAAAATTAGTTATTAACTCAAAAGGTAATATATGAAGTGAAAAATTATATTTCTTTATTAATACTATTGTTAAATGATATTAGATATTAAATATTTTTATGTTTTACATTAGATATTAAATATTTTTATGTTTTACAATAGTTAATGTGGAATTATTGAACTTATTAATGATTTATTTGGAAAATAAATAACAAAAAGATTGTTGATGTGTTTTTGTTAGGGAGTAAGTGAGCGAAATGTTAAGTGTTTATTATGATGTTTTATATTCGTAACTACATGAGACACGATTTAAACCAAATGTTTTAAGCGAACTACGTGAACTTTGATTCCTCTATACTTTAATATTATATATAAACAATTTAATATTATTATTAATATTAAGTACAAAACTTAATTGAATATTATGTCCAAACCTTTTTCTTCCTTTTCACATTTTTTAACTGAAATTGATATACCATTTTAAAAAATTAAAAAATTATCAAAAGATAAATAAACGGTTCCAATTAAAGCTGGAACCAGAACCGTGGAAGAATCGAGTAACAAACCGGAACCAGAACTGGCGGTTCTAGATCCATGGCCACCCCTAGTTATAGGACCATAATTTTGGGGGTCATGTGAGCGACACGTGCAAATTCAGGCGAAAATTTAATTTTCCAACTAAATTTGTTCTCAATGAGGAAAACAATTATTAATTGGTGTACCAATTTTGCTAAACTTTCAAATAAAAGGATAGGGTCCTTATAATTGCAGGACCAAAACTGCAACTAAGCCAATTTTTGCTTTTATTCTAGCAAGCATTTCCTAAAATTGACCAATTCTACACTATCACAAGTTGGACCATTTCTTGAGCCATTATCTCAACAAAGCCTATCATTTCTTCTCTTTTCCCAGAAAATTGCAATATTAGTCCCACAAGATATAAGTGATTGCAATTTTGGGCCCATGAATTCAAAATAGTCCCACTAGAATGGTTTTTGTTGCCAAATTAGTCCGTTGTCAAATTTTTCGTTAATTCCTTTGCAATTTCGGTTACATCTTAATTTTCTTTGCAATTCGGCATAAAACTGCAACTATTCATATAGTATAGGACCAAAAATAAAATTATCCCAAGTAAAAACATTAAAAATAGATAAATCCAAACTAATTTATCTCCTTTATTGTCATTTGATTTTTTTTTTCAAAATCATCATTTAGTAAAAAAATTAAATGATTAAGATAAAATCTTAATGAGTTAAAATAATTATTTTCTTTATTAATTGAGAAAATTTGTAAAATTAATCATGCAATTGATAGGTGGTTACAAAAAAAATCACAAAATGCACTGTTGCAAATTAGTTCTGTAATTATAAAAAAACTCAATTTTAGTCATAATTTTACCAAATTACACGTGTCGCTCATGTGATTGAAATCCATTGAAATTCCTAATTTTTAGCAAAATACCTAATTTGTGAAGAAATGAGGAACAAAAGTGAATTTTATATTGTTAGGGGACTATTTTGTTTTGCAGGACCTTTACAATTTTTTTTTCCAATTTCGGCTGTTATTTATTTTGTGAAAATATTTTTATTGTATATATGAGGCACACCAAATAAGATTAAATACATGAAGTGAGTGGGTCTAATTGATCATACTTGCCAGACACGTGTATGAATAGGGGCGGGTCTAGATCTTTTATAATCTTAACAGTCAAGTCTCGATTTGCGCAAGCATCAAAATCAACATTTTCTAACAACGCTCTCCTTTAAGATTGCATATGTAATATCATAATTATTTTTTTAAGATATTAAGCTTAATGAAAAATATAGTACAAATATACTTAGTAAATAATATACATTTGCTTTTTTTTTATAAAAGTTTACATTTACTACCATCTGAAGATCAAATGTCAATAGAGTACTATAAAAAATATTTCTACGAAGTGCTACAAAAAATAAAGTATTAGATAAGATTCATATGTATAACATCAGAGAATTATTTTTTAAAAGTGTTATAAAAAGTGTTACATAAGATTCATATGTAATACTTTAGAAATATTGCTTCAAAGTGTTACCAATAGAGAACTTAATGTAACACTTAGAAAAGTGTCACTAAAAGCTAATAAAAGTGATACCTTAGACTATAGGTAGCATGTGTGAAATGCAAAGACCATAAAAAAGTACTACCTATTGTCAATAGTAACATTTTATGGCTATTAGGTAATATTTTTTGGGTGTTACCTAATATCATTTATGTTGTAGTGATGCTACTCTTATTAGAGCATGGCTCAAACAAGTTAAAGCACGTCAAATAACTGGACTTGCTTGATTCCATGAATCTCATACTCATGAATTTGCCAAAAAATTAATTTTTATTTTCATTTCTGAAATGACTGGTATTTAATATAGATTGATGGAAAGCAACAAATATATTTTCAGTTTGATGAGCCATTAATAATAAACCAATATGGAAAAATAGTGCTGATAATGGTAAAATATATCTCAATCAAGAACTCAAACATGCAAGTAGAAGGATCCTAATTCCTACAATGTGTACAAATTACTAAGTTTCATAATGGAAAGCTTGTGGGAAAGCAGAGATTTACTTCTATGAAATCCACACATTGCAAATTAAGAGGAGTTAGTATTATCTTGCAAAAGATGGATCGAATGTTTTTCTATGTAATTCATTTTTAGTATAGCGACATACTACTTCAACCCTGCATTCACATATATTATTTATTCCGGACAATATTTTCTAATTGTAACTTCTATTTATTACATTACGTTCACGGTCTATAAATTTTATCCACAAAGTATACATGCGGCAAACTATTGTGATACGACCGATCGCACATGTGACAAAATATTTAAAATAATTAAAAGTTCATATCATATATTGAGTGTACATCACTCGATATAGGTGACATAAACAAGACACTCAAGAATAGCATAATTAGCAACAGGATCATAAGAGTAAGTATTGGATATCGAGTATCCACGACTCATTCCGAAAGCACCAAAGGTCGGCGACAATCGGTAGCTCACGATTCTCATTTAGTATTGGATTTCTCCCAAGAATGCAAAGCGAACTCCCATCGTACTCACCAACATTAAAGTAAAAGTTAATGTTCATAGCTAAGCGAGCTCTTGTAGTTCGAATTAGTGACCAAGCTGTGAGGCCTCGAATTTTAACAACATGAGATACAATGTTATGTTGTGATTATTTATTCGGCTATGTATCACAAACCTATTATTAATGAAACGCGACTCTACTTTTTATTTAATTCTTCCAACGTCAATTCGCATTTCGCATTTTTGAGCTTAACAATTTTGTATTCTCCTCTAGTATTAATACTTGATCGATTGACTACGACTTGCATTTTTGTTCCAACGTCAATTACGCATTTCGCATTTTTGTTCCAACCTAGTATTAATTCTTCCAACGTCAATTCGTATTTCGCATTTTTGAGCTTAACAATTTTGTTCATAGCTAAGGCGAGCTTTTTTTTGTATCTCCCAACTAGATTATTATGGGACAAAAAAATAATAAATAAAATTTTGATAATTTTATTTCTATTTTATTTTATGTCTTGCAAGCCTACAATTAAAAATTTTCTCTACAAATCCCACTACCCCATTAGTCAACTCAACAAATTTTAAATTTCCCCTAAAAACTAGCTTTTGGCTTCATGTCCCTAGTAAAGGAAGCTAGCTATTTTTTTAATTCCTAATTATTCCCTACTAACCCATCTTTTAACATCAAAACTCTAGAATTCTCCCATTTTCTCTAAGCATATGTTCATCTTCTTCTTCAAACCTTCAAACACTTAACCAAAAATTTTAAGAACTCCCTTCTACTTACACAAAAAATTCAACCCCTACAACATGGTAAAAATTGTGTTCAAAAAAAAATCATCTTGTTATCCTCTACCTCATCATCTTCACTTCTTAACCTAAGTTTGATTTTTGGATTGAGGTATACTTAGAAGACTTGGGAGACACTAAGAGCCTTACCATCATCTTGAAAAGGACTTCAAGACTTTGAATATTTTGAAGAGAAATTGGACTATAAGGTGAGAAATGAGATTTTTAGTACATTTTCTTATTCTCTTCTATTTTCCAAAATTTTGATACTCTATTTTCATTTTTGGACTTTTAGGGGCTGACCTTAAGAGTTGTTTTAAGAGTGAGCAAAGAGACCCATTTTGAGACTTCTACTAGTCTCATTTCATCTATTACACAAGGTAAGTGTAGTTTTACCAATATTCTTCACCCTCCTTCTTCTTTCCTTAAATTTTTAACCTCATTTCCTAACTCCTACATTTTTTTTGGTATTCCTTGACCTAGGGGGCTGACCTAAGTCACTTCTCCTTCAAGAGTGATTTATTTCATATTTCACCAACAAGTTCATTTTTATGGTGGGTGGAAAAATATTTCCAACTTCTAGGTGTTTTTACTTAAAATGCATGTAGTATTTTAATGTTGAGCACTTGAGATATATATGTTTTGTATTGCATGTTAATTTCTTGTATCAAGTTGAAAATTTCTCAAGTATGACTCAAAAATGCTATTTGTTGAAAAATAGGTGCATACATGTACACTTTATTGTGATATTTGGTGAATGCTTGTGTGAATGGACTTGTATATGTATGACTCTTGAAATACATATTTTATATGACTTATAACCTGGATATGTCGAGCATAATTGATTAAATTTCAATTTTTGGACTTGAAATGCAAAAATGGAAAGTTGGTGGACTTAATCGCAAGAAAATAAAACTTAAAGGATCCCTCTGTAATTTTCGAGTTTTAGGACTGTACTCAGGTTCAAAAATGATGTTTGGACATTTTAATAAATTTTTAAGAGTTTTTAGATAAATAAAATCAACCCTTAAAAGCCCAAGGACTAGATTGTAAAATTTTAGAAGTTTAAGGGCTATATTGCAATTTTTGAAACTGTACCAGACCCTATTTTTAAAATTTGAAATTTTAACTCTTAAGGGACTGGAAATATCATATTTTAAGTGTATTCCAAAAAACCAAGTGTTTAAAGCTTGGAAAATAATTTTATAAAAATTGAAGGACCAAATCGTAAAGATTAAACTTGAGGACCCAAATGAAATTTCCAGGAATTATACAACCCATGTACCTGGAAATACTAATTTAACTATAACATAATTATATTTTGGGCCCAAGTTTCAAATTTCATAACAATTGGAGCCCTAAAAGCCTTAAAGGCAATTATTTCAAAATGGGACAAAAATGAGATTTTCAAACGTTAAGGGACCTATACTTATTTCTTTTAAAAACTACTTTTGTCCCAATATCCAACTGACCTTAGTGACATTTTCCAACTAGAATCACATTAAAAGCCCTTCCGGTTTGTGAGTTCCAATTTTAAACTTAGGGCCCGAAATGACAATTTTAACAAATTTGGGGCCAATGTGAGAATTTTATAAAAACTCGACCTCAAAACTTTAAAAACTTGAATCTCTGAACAATTTAGAGAAAAATTTTCAAGGTCGGGATATTTACTTATTCATTTTTAACCCCCAAAAGTATTCATTTTTACAAAACAGGGCTAATTGTAAATTTTCTTTTAACAAGGACCTAACTCAAATTATTTTTCGTTAAAGAAACACAGACCCTTTGACTTTTAATAATTAATTAAAAGATTTTATTTTCTTAAAACCCTTGACTTGTCGGATCGTCTTAACCGATTAGTACCCGATCGCGGGCGACTTATCGTCTTGCGATTTCGAATCTATAAGGGACTTATGTTCCACCTAATCTTTCAAGATATCGAAGATTGCTTATCCTCCCGATAATCATCTTCGTCAAATAACTCCACCAACGCCATAATTGCCACTCCGATTTTCGATATTTTTCTGAATGCTTCCCAAATCAATAATACTCATTTGCCTGGTTGACTTCCCGAACTTGTATTCACTTTCTGTGGAGTCAACTTGGTGTGTCGAGCTCACAACTCGGAATGGATCGTCGTGGATGGAACCGGGCAGCTCGGTTGCTATTCCACTCTTCGGCCCTATCGTCCCTAATCCCGAGAGGGACGAAGTTTGTCGAGGAAGCGGATCGTAGTACTTCGTATAATCATGATTATGACAAATCCGAGCCTTGCTAGCTCCACTTTGTGGATTTTGTCTTTGCCTATGGAGCGATAAGGTGACACGTCTTGGACCATCTTGCTCGGGGAGTTACAAGGAAGAAGCGAAGGAATCGGAATGTATGATCCACACGATTAAGGTTAATCGGACCCGTTTGATTGGCGCTACAAATCCGTGCAATAGCTACTTGTTTTGCATTGGTTGGCGCGACAAATCCGTCGCACGGCAACCGCTACTTGTCTTGCATAGGATTGGCGCTACAAATCCGTCTTGCAATCCTCTGTCTTGCTTGAATCACATAGTGCCTGCGTGACCACGAATTGTTTTCTTAAAACGTATAAGTATATTACTTAAATATATTTCTCACGACGCTTGTGGGTGTGTGTCAAATCATGCATCATATCTCACGCATTTTCATACTCTTTGTTTTCTTGCATCAAAATATATATCGCCACACTTGCACACAATCACCCATCCACTGAGATTTTGTCTCATTCCCTCTCCTCGTTTTCTAACCTTTAGATGGGGACGATGTTGAGGATGTCGACCAATGACATGATTGTTGATCCTCGCCCCTTTGTCGAACTTGTACCATTTTCTCGATGATTGTACTTATTTCATGTATACTGCGGATGTTGGACTCCCTTTTATCCTGCTACTCTTTTCTCTCTTGATTGTAATTTGAGGCGTAGGACCATTGACATTTAAGATTTGGATATGGTGTTCTTTACGCTTTAGTTTCGACTTTGTAAACTTATTCAGGTTATTATGTCGGATGTATTTGGATCTCGCTAGACTTTATGTTGTAATTCGTACTTATGTTATTTTATTTCCGCTGCTTTAGAATCTGTTTCACTTGGGATTGTTGTATCATTTGTCTAGACTGTTGGGATCATTTCTGTTTAAGTGGTTGCTCATCGTCACGTCGCGTTTGGGGCGTGACACCAATCCTTGAGCTCGGCCCAATTTCATCGAATTGGGATCGGGCCCAGCGGTTATGACATCGTCGATAACTTTAACTATACCAAAAGATGAAGGTGAAGTCGATGTGATGTTAGAACGAGCTACCTCCCACACAGTTGCATTCGGGCCACCAAGGGCATAGATAGGGCTGGGCCAACCTGGGCCCTGGCCCAGCCCTTTTTTTTAGAAAAAAAAAATTTTAGTTAGAATTTTTTTTAAAAATAAATTTTTTGTTATAATTTGTATTGTTTTTTCTTGGATTTTCTATTCGGCCCACCCTATTTTCGTGTATCGGCCCACCCTACTAAATCGTCCTGGCTCCGCCCTTGCGGGCCACCCATTGCATCTTGTACGTAAAACCGTAGCCGAGCCACTTTTTCTTTGCCTAGGCAAAGGTTCCGAAACCAGGCTTCTTTGGGCTCGGGACTGTGGGCCGTAACATAGGCCCGTGGCATAGCCAGGGCCATTATCAAAAGCATCCAAGGTATAACAAGATTTTCCATTGTATTAAAGGTAAATCAAATCAATGTAAAGTCTGTGTGGTGATGATGATGGGAGGGTCGTCCAAGATTTTATAGGGAAAAAAGTTGCTAAATTAACTTGTAAACTAATTGTTGCATCCAATTTATAGGAAGAATTAACTTGCTCAAGTGCTAATGCCACAATTTGCACATAATTAAGCGATAGTGGGATGGTAAACGTGGGCAATTTAAAACTAGTCGACTTGATTGGAGAATTTAACATGATTGCAAATGAAAGTAATTGAAAAAAGCAATGTGGACTTCTAATCCTTGTAATAACTTAATGCTAATCAATTCTTAAGCCTCCTAGACTGGCCATGGTAAGTTGGATAGCTCACATGCACATGCAAACACAAATATTGCAATTTGTGTTCTATCATATATTCTAATATCATCATTACACGCCAAACGTATTATTGAAATGATGTCATTATTATACTAGTGTGTAATGTGTATTGAAATTATTAAAATAAGATATAACAATATAGAAAATAGAGAATTCAGATTTCATGCAACAACCCAAATTGGATTTGGTTAAATTGAAGTTGATGATATGTGTTTTATAAGGGTTATTGATTTTTTAGTACCTGACCTATAGGCACTTTACTGGTTTGGTACCTGACATTTCCGAGTTACCAATTTAGTACCCATACTTCACATTTTTTTTATAAATTGATACTTATTCACTTTTAATGACGAAAATACCCCCAAGAAACATAAGTATACTCAAAATAAATTTTTGTGTATACTTATTTAAATTATAAAATCAATTAAAATTTTAATTAATTTAGTTAATAAAAAATAAAAGACATTTCTAAAAATATTAATGAATTTTTAGAAAAAATAGAATTAATTACATTAAATTTAGTAAATTAATAAACATAAATTAATATTTAATTAATCAAAAAGAAAAATTAGTTTAGTTAACTAATTTTAAAAATTAAAATAACAATTAAATAATTTAAAAATTAAAATTCATATAGTAAATAAGAAAATTATAGCATTTTTTATTAATATATTAATTTTTAATAGTTTTTAATCAAATGTTATAAACAATTATTGTAATTTATTTTATTTTTTACAATTAAGAATTTAATAATTTAATTCAAATAATAATAAGTTATTTCTTAATGAAATTTATTTTTTAATTTAATAATTCTTATTAAAACCTGACTTTTAACAAAAATTAAAAAAATCTTGGGGGACGTTTTTCGTCCTTAAAGGTGAATATATAGGTACCAATTTATAAAAAAATGTGAAGTATGGGTACCTAATTGGTAACTCAAAAATGTCAGGTACCAAACCAGCAAAGTGCCTATAGGTCAGGTACTAAAAAATCAATAACCCGTTTTATAATTAGTGTACCGTCTATGAAAATGAATAATCAGGAAGCAAATACAATATTATTTGTCATTTAATAGTTAGACCTCATAATTTTGCAAGATTAAATATGTGTGTGTGTGTGTGCTTGTATCTTTTTTTTGAAGCATTGCTGCACATGAAATTAACTAGTACAAATATAAATCTTTATTTGCAAATTGATTTTAAAAAATCAACCGTGCGACATATAAAATTAAAAGAAAATGGGTTACATTTTCAACCTATTACCCAAACCAAAGGCCATTCAATAATCATACTCAACAGTCTCAAAAAAAAAAATTAATAATAATCATACTCAACAGTCCATGTTGGTCAATGTCTTAACCATTTTTTTTTTTTTTTTTGAGAATAAATGTCTTAAACCATTTGATTTCAAGCAAATCTTAAATTTCTATTCCTTATATATTATAATACATTATAACTAGGGATGAATATTGTTGATTAAGGTTTAGACACATTACAACCAATGCACATACGCACACGTGTAACATATGGGACGAAGAGAGATGTAAAAACTAGCCCAACCCCGTCATAAAGCCGGGGCAATAATTTTAGAAGCCCAAGAGGATAGGGCCTACTTGGCCCGACCTATTTTGCCCAAAAGACTAAGTCGACTTGACTAGCCCGACATATTTTGTACCTATTTTTAATGTATGGTTTGAGCGAGGCTCCCAAAATTGTTGAGATATGTCACTTGTGAGTTGTCCCACATCGAATAATTAAGGAAGAGAGTCCACTTTATAAACCAAGTGAGCTACTCCTCCTATCACCAATTGGTTTTTAGGATGGAACCTCACTTGGTGGGCTCGAGCTCTCTTCCCCATATTGAGTACGCCTCATGTGTGGGACCGTACCAAGTCCCCCGAATCCAACATGGTATCGGAGCAGCCCATTGCTCGGCCCAAGATGGGCCGTATCACATGATGTGATTGAGCATGGTGGATCTGTTATGATGATTAATGAATTGACGGGAAGGACTCACAAGTGAGGCGTGTTGAGATATGTCACTTGTGAGTTGTCCCACATCGAATAATTAAGGGAAGAAAGTCCACTTTATAAACCAAGTGAGCTACTCCTCCTATCACCAATTGGTTTTAGGATGGAACCTCACTTGGTGGGCTTGTGCTCTCTTCCCCATATTGGGTACGCTTCATGTGTGGGACCGTACCAAGTCCCCCCAAATTTAACAAAAATAACGGCTCCGAGTTTTTTTGGGGCGGCCCGACCCGACCCAAATTTTCACCTTTAGCCAACGCCAACAACACCTCTGTTTAGACTCATTTGACATCTCTAGATGAAGCTGCATATTGGTCAACTTTTTTGTAGTACATATCTTGTTAGGGGAGGAGTGGAGGGATTCAAATCTCAGACTCTCGTCTGGGTATGAGAGTTTTAATCACTGGACTACTATCTGATTTCTTGCATATTGGTCAACTTGAAAACCAATATTAATCCACCTTTAATTGCTCTAAGTTTAAAGGTACGGGCAAATCTAGGAAACGATAATAAAAAAAAATGTCAGGTAAAAATATTATATTTGTTTTCTGGTTATATGTTGAAAGTTTTATTTTATTTTGTTGTAATAATACTCCTTTATACGTTTAGCAACAATATTTGTTTATAAATATTTTGTTTATAAATATTCATTATTTAACAATTAATGATATATGTATGTGATGAATTCATAAAGTAGGCCGACCTATGTTAGGCAGCCCCATAAAAATTCTTGGGGGAGGCCCAACCACATTATTTATTGTGGAAGTTAGAGAATGATAGCTAGTCTGCACATTTAAGAGGAGTTAGTATTGTCTTGCAAAAGATGGATCGAATGTTTTTCTATGTTATTCATCTTTAGTATAGCAACAGACTATTCCAACCATGCATTCGCATACACTGTTTATTGTGGGCAAATTTTATTTTTACTGTAACATCAATTTATTACATTACGTTGGCAGTCTATAACTTTTATCCACAAAGCATACATGTCGCAAACTATTGTGATAAGACAGTAATTGTGACAAAAATATTTGAAATAATTAAAAATTCATATCCTATATTGAGTGTACATCACTCGACATACGTAACATAAACAATATACTCAAGAATATCATAATTCGCTACCGGATCATGAGAGTAAGTGTTGGATATCGAGTATCCACGACTCATTCTAAAAGCACCAGTGCCGCCAACAACCGGCAACTCACGATTCTCATTTAGTATTGGATTTCTCCCAAGAATGCATAGCGAACTCCCACTGTACTCACCCGCATTAAAGTAAAAGTTGATGTTCATAGCTAAGGCGGGCTCTTGCAAGTCCGCAAAAGTGATCAACCCTTGAGCTCGGCCCAATTTCATCGAGTTGCGATGGGGTCCAGTGGTTATGACATCGTCGATAACTCTAACTCTACCAAAAGATGAAGGTGAAATCGATGTGATGTTAGAACTAGCTACATCCCACACAGTTGAATTGAGACCACCCAATGCATCTTGTATGTAAAAACGTAGCCGAGCCACTTTTTCTTTGCCATGGCAAAGGTTCCGAAACCAGGCTTCTTTGGACTCGGGACTGTGGGCGTAACATAGGCCCGTGGCATAGCCAGGGCCAATATCAAAAGCATCCAAGTTATAACAAGATTTTTCATTGTATTAAAGTTAAATCAAATCAATGTAAAGTTTGTGTGGTGATGATAATGGGAGGGTTGTCCAAGATTTTATAGGAAAAAGCCTACTAGACTTGATGCTAATCAATTCTTAAGCCTACTAGACTGGCCATGCTCACATGCCCATGCAAAAACAAATATTTCAATTTGTGTTATCATCATTACATGCCAAATCTATTATTAAAATGATGTCATCATTGTACACTAGTGTATAATGTATATTGAAATTATTGAAATAAGATATAACAATATACAAAATAGAGGATCCACATCTCATGCAACAACCCAAATTGGATTTGGTTAAATTGAAGTTAATTATATGTGTTTTATAATTAGTGTACCGTCTATGAAAAATGAATAACCAGGAAACAAATATAATATTATTTGTCATTTAATAGTTAGACCTCATATTTTTCCCAGATTATATGTGTGTGTGTATCTTTTTTGAAGCATTGCTTCTCATGAAATTAAGTAATATAAATATAAATCTTTATTTCCAAATTGATTTTAAAAAATCAACCATGCGACATATAAAATTAAAAAAGTGAGTTACGTTTTCAACCTATTACCCAAACCAAACCCATTCAATCAGTCCATGTGTTGGTCAATGTCTTAACCATTTGATTTCAAGCAAATCTTAAATTTATATTCCTTATATACTATATATAATACATTTATAATTAGGGATGAATATTGTTGAATAAGGTTTAGACACATTACAACCAATGGACATATGCACACGTTTAGCATATGGGGCGAAGAGAGTCAAAAACTAGGCGGCCCGATCATAGGGCCGGGTTATAATTTTAGAAGCCCAAACGGATCGGGCCTCCTTGATGACCGACCCATTATGCCCATAAGACTAGGTCGACCGACTAGCCCGACACATTTTTGCACATATTTTTAATGTATGGGTTGAGCTATGCTCCCAAAAATAGTGGCTCCGACTTTTTTTTTGGTGCGGCCTGACCCGACTCGAATTTTCAGCTTTACAGCGGCCAACACCCCTGTTGGACCCATTTCACATCTCTGGCAAGGCCGCATATTGGTCAATTTTTTTAGTACATATTCTGTTAAGAGAGGAGTGGTGGAATTCAAATCTCAGACTTCTGGTATGGGCATGAGAGTTTTAACCACTGAACTACTACTATCCGATTCCCTGCATATTGGTTAACTTGAAAACCAATATTGTGCACCTTTAATTGCTCAAACATTAAAGGTATGGGCAAATCTAGGAAAGATAATAAAAATAAAAAAACAAAATATCAGGTAAAAATATTAGATTTGTTTCCTGGTTATGCATTGAAAGTTTTATTTTATTTTGTTGTAATAATACCCCTTTATACGGTTAGCAACAAATTTGTTTATAAATATTCATTATTTAACAATTAATGATATATGTATGTGATGAATTCACAAAGTAGGCAAACCTATGTTAGTAGTTGAGCTCATACTTATTGATAAGGCTCAAACTTGTGTTAGGCAGCCCCCATAAAGGGTCTTGGGGGGATGTGATCTCCTATTCCACTCTTTATTCCATACATTGAATGAATAACACGTGTATAATGGTGACATCATCTTGTACATGTGTCATTTATCCGATGTAACGGAATATGAGTGGAATAGGAAATCTCAATCCCTTGGAGGAGGCCTAATTTATTGTGCGAGTTGCAATATCTCCCCATAAGTAATAAGTTTGCCTAAAAGGCTTGGGGAGTAGAAGGAAAAAAACACGGCAAGTAGGTGATGAGCTTGGCCATCCAATCGGATATGAGAGAAAATATGAGTGTACACATTTGGGGAGATTAATTTGAGTAATTCAAATTATGATAGTTATTAGGAAACATTCGGGATATTTTTCTCTCAGGTAATATAAATGGGTTGGGGAGAGTGTTCTTTGATAGCTAGTAAAGTGGTTGTACGAGAATCTTATTTTCTTGGGTTTGGTCCATAAAACTCAATGGGTGAATTTTTCTTGTACCTGTAAATTCTTTATTAGTACGAATCGGAAACTCTAAACGTGGCGGGTTTTGTCGAAACACATAAAATCTTTGTGTGCATTTTCTATTATGTCGGTGTCATTTATTTTTTTCTATCATCTTATTGGTGTCATTTGTCGGATATTCTGGATAAATAAAATCTCGAATCACGACATGCATCCGTTAGAGATGGCGGTGGGCGGAGAATCCTCGTTCCACTGGGGATCCGCCCGAGCGGGACGGGGATTCCCAAAATTTTTCCCCATGGGAAGCGGGGATGGGTAATTCTTTCTCCCCGTTGGCGGGAGGCAGGGATCCTTGCCCGTTCCTTTGGGAACCGAATATTATTATATAATATAATAATCTAAATATATATAAAATATTATAAATATATCCATATTAAAATAATAAAATGATAAAATCTTTAATTTATTTTATTAATCAGTGTTTTATTAGTTTTTTTATATATTTCTAAATATTTAAAAGGGTTATTTTTTTAAAATATTATTTTTTGTGAAATAAAAATAAATTGAAACGGGGCGGGCAATCCCGCGAGGGTGGGGATCCCCGTGGGGATGGGATGGGGAAAATATTTCCCCGTTTGTCTCACGGGGACATGGACGGGGATGGGGATGGCTCCCCGGCCGCCCCGTTGACATCCCTATTTTGTGCTTGAACAACTTAGTCATCTTACTTATTGGGCTAATCTAATCTAATAAGGCACGAACGAGATCTTTGTTTTTGATGAACCGAAGTGAACAATTAATTTTGGATTAAGGACACTATTCCCACATCCGGAGAAAAGGATGTACAACCCTTCACGCCGGGGTATTTTTGGAAAATTTTACCTCGCGCGCTTTTTTGGATAATTTTACCCTCCCGCCAAATTTTCCAGATTTTCTTACGTTGTTGTTTCAAGGTTGTTTGTTATATGTTTTAAACATGTTTCATCGAATAAAATTTCAAAGTGGAAAAATAATTTTTAACCTCATTAAATAATCAATTTTATACTGCGCAATCATATAAAAAATCAAGAAATATACACATAAAACAAGCATATTTAAACCAAACAAATTGAAAATAATATAGAAACAACATGAATAAAAAAATACAATATAATTTTGATCCAACATCGAAAACACAAAAACATGGAAACAACTAAGAAACAACGAGAACACCATGGAAAACTATATAGAAAACATAAATAATATAGAAAAAAGACATGAACAAAAAGAGCTTAAAATATGTATAAAAAATGCATTGAAACATCAAAAACTACATGGAAACAACAAAGAAACACCGAATAACATTAAAAATAATATAGAAACACCCCAAAAATAATAGTAACAATATAAAAAATTATGCATGAACGAGAAAAGAACGTAACAAATAAGTAAAAGTTGTATTGAAACATAGAAAGAATAACGAAACAACTAAAAACAAATATAGACAACATCGAAACAACATATATAACATATAAAGCAATACATGAACGAAAAAATCGAAAAAAACGTAAAAATAACCAAAAAATATACGAGGAGCGTAAAAGTATAAAAGTGATAAGAACATAAACAATGTCTTTTTTTCTAAATGTTGAAGTATTTAGGTAATTTCTTATTAATTTTAGCATCCCAAAGTATATATTTCCCGAGTTGTGCAAGGTTAGTTGTATAGACCTTTAGTAGAGCATAAACAAGATATTTCACAAAATATCACAAGATCACATATATCAATAGAAGACCACATATATTATATCTCACAAGTGATTTTATCAAGATCGAGTATATCAACAAAAAAATAGAAGCGAGGATCACAAAGGACTCGGTAAAGATTCCCTTCGCACCCAGTTCCACTACACTCGTATGATGTAGGGTCAATGGATTGTATGCTTAGAGTTTCTCAACCAAGCCAAGAAAAGAAAGGCAGAGAGAAGAGAGATAGTATAAATTTACCACCATAAGCTAGTTTTGGGAATACCAACTCCAGCAGTCACCACAAGGCCAAGAAACACCAAGTACCAGCCAAGAACCAGAACCACCAACCCACACGAGGTGTATAGGTGCTCACGATACCCTTTGTTATGTATATATCCACCTTAGATATTAACCATATCAAATACGAGACTCAATAAAGATCTATTATACGAAACAATACTCTATGACACAAGAAAAATGAAATTACGGTTTAACAAATAGAAGTAAAATCAAAGTATATGGGATAAAACCCTAAAACCGAAATATTATGAATTTCGGCTCGGGACGATTATTTCCAAACCCGCGGTTGTTACCGAGAGAATCACCAAAGAACCAACAAATGGCACCCACAGAGCCTCGCCACACCAGCCCTCAAGATCAGAACACAAGCCCGACAACACAAAGCCCGAAAACCACAGAAATACCCCTCGAAACCCAGTAAACCCTAGTTTCTGAGAAAACTTGAATTTGTCCACAAAGATGGTAAACAAGTGAGGACAACACTCATATCTCTCACTTATATCCCAAAATCACACATAAATATCACGGAAGGGTGAGATTTCTAGAGAAAGAAAGAATTCACGAGAGAAGAACGAAGGATCGAGAGAGAGAGAGAAAAGAAAGTGAGATATCGGATATGAGATTAGGGTTTCGAGATGGAGGTATTAATAGGGTTAACCAATGATCCGGATCAAGTCACGGGGGTGGATGGACATGATACAAACTTGAGGATCGCGGATAATAAAGTCGGATCCCGCAATCCGAATAAGAGACCCGATCACGCAGATGGGGCTGGAGTGAGTTGGGCTTGTTGCATGTTGGGTTGCATCGTGGGCTCGATTATTGTAATGGGCTAAATGAATTAAGGGCCAATAAATACAACAATCTTGATTTGTCAAAATTTTTATGAGGAAAATGCGGGATTGTGGTGTTTGCTATGTTTCGGATTTTTTTTTTGATTTGTTCATATATTGTTGTATAAAGTTGGTGATAAACTACTCGGAGATCATTCATTTATGGATTTAGAGAGTGTTTGCAAACTCGAAAAAATGTGATCTCAACTCCAAAGTTGAGAAAATAGTTGTTTTTTCCACCAGAAGGCCGAGGAATCATTTTTTCACGATTAGCACTTACTTTAAGTTGAAGGGGGATAAGCTGCTCCTAAGAATTTTGGACAACTAAAAGGAGGACATGATCAATAGCATTTCTGCTCAATATTTAATCAATCCGAGAAGATAAAGGTTGAGCTAAAATTATCACATGCTTTTATTAAGAGGTTACAATTTGCAAGATCTCGGACAACCTGACTAGATGTTGTCTATGACATAATCCCCACTTCAAACCATATTCATATTCTTGATTTATATTGCGTTCTATTTTCTTAGCATACTTTGTTAAAAGTTCTATGTACATAGGAATTGTCGCGATGGTAAGATGTGGTTTGGAACAGAGAGGCATAGATAAATTTATGTGTTGCATTTGTATTATGATATTGATAGTTTTGATAATGACATACGGACTTTGCACGATGGGATGACGTTTATTTCATGTTGCAAGTTGATGGAGATTATGTGTACTCAAAGGTGAGTCTTCTTTGAGAATGAAACTTTGATTTCCAAATATTTTGTGGGATAAAATATGGTGTAAGGTTTCTGTATAGGAAGAAAATGGCTAAGTGTATGTCTTTTAGTCGAGGCTTGAATTCGATTCAGTCTCCGCAAGACGAAAACGCCCCGTATACTAGTGCTAACGGTTCCGGCGTACGTCCCTAAGATACAATGACTATTTCCGTCTCGAGTTTACAGCACTTGCAAACTCGAAACACAACTAACAACAAAGGTGTTTTTGACTTTTGAAGGAGGAAGAATGTCAATATGCTCGATTATGCAAATGACCGATTTTAATCTGATGATTTCGTATGTCTTTCAATGCGTGGGCTTCAATAAGATAGGCAGGCAAGTGCCCATAAGGAAAATCATGTCTTTAAGGCGCACGACCTGGCCTTGCGCGGGCCGTGCACCGGCCGTCTTGCGGACTTGCCCGAGTAGGGCGGGAAGCGCGACCCGCCGCATGGGCCGTGCGTCCGCCCGTGCGTGGTGAGAACCTTTTCCCATTGAAATCCATTTAATTAATTCAAATTAATTAAACATTTATCTTAAAAGTTTTTGGTCCAAAAGAATAAGGCGCCCAAGCCCACGGCCTGCAACCTCAGGGCCGAGCCGAGCCGGCCGGGAGAAGGCGACGTCTTGTGTGAGTGTGCTTTGAACCAAACCCACAAGCATGTAGGTCCTCACCCCTTTAATAACTTGGGTGCCCCAAGGGCCCAAACCCATAAGTCCAACTTGGGATATATTAAGTGTGCAAACTTATCCTCATTTTCCTATGTGGGATGGAGCATTTCTCTTTCCCCACATTTTTCATTTTCCATACTATTTATTTGTATTAAGTGGCTAACTTCTAGCATTAATTTCTCATTCACCCGAATCGGTTTGAGAAATTTCAAATGTTATTCTCATCTACTCTCTTAGTAGAATTTTTACAAATAATTTAATTTCATTTTACACTAATGGAAACCACTTAATTATTTGGTCAAAATCGGTCAACACCCGTTTCTCAAGACCAAATTCCAATAATCCCCACATGATTGAAATTAATGCATGCGTGTATGCGATTTGTGAAAGTCTCGGCGAATCGTTATTGTATCGGGATAGGTAGCTTGTGGCTTTGAACCTTCCTTAGTAAAATACTATCGGTTTACTAGGCTGCTAGTGACACGATGTCTTAAACTACTCGATCGTTCGTGTAAACCAAGACAATAGTACTTAGACAATAACAACTCTAATACTTGTTGTTCTCGCGTTGTGTCCATTTCGGCCCTGGACCATATCTTAGATTCTTAAGTGTTTCTTTGAAGCGGCCATTACTTCTCACTTATATAGGTGATCTCCTATTGAAGAGTATCTTGCTATACTCTACCTTCCGGTATAGGAATCATTAAAAGTCTTGAACTTAACCTCACCACATTCAGCAGGTTTACATTCACTTGGATGTATCGAGAATGAGCTAACACATTTTCAAGTGTTGGTTTGAACATTCATAACTTAGTTGTCCCATTGAACCAAGGTCCTGGGATCTCCAATTCACAAGGTTGGGTTACCGCCATGAACATTCTTTAAGTTGTGGATTTTATGTAACGCCCACCCCTTTATAAATAGTACATCTCTACCACAAACTCTATTTAAAATGTATAATTTTTTTTAAACCCTGTGACATTTTAACAACAAACAAGTAAAATCATTTTAATTTTAAGATAAGGACAAGCCATGTCCATAAACAAAAGAGGTAACCAACCCTATTATTAAACACAACAGACATCTACGTGACCAAATGCACAACCCACACCACACATCTATTCACATGTACATATTTACATCGAGTTTTCAAAAGAGTGTACATCCCTAAACCAAAATATAATACAAGACCAAAAGGAAAGGTGACCCATCAATATATCCCAGCAATGCGTCATCCATGTACACTGCTGTCCTCAATAACTTTTAGTAAAGCTCCGGCCTTTGACCATAAACTCATGAAATCCAACATCACCAAACTCACCTACAATGCATGAACTACGTGAGCTAATGCCCGATAAGTGCAAATCATGCATGCTAAAAGCAAAATATAATACAAATTCAATGAATTCCAATGTGTTATGCCATGAAACCATGTTCATGCACCAAATCATTTATTTAAAATTATTTCCTTTCACACGACCATTGGCCCACCTACTATGCACGAACTAGCTCAACATATTACAAATGATAAAGTTGTCGGTCCGTATGTCTCACATACCGAGTAATGTCTCACATGGCACTTTGCACATCAATAATCAATCGACCGTCAAGATGTCTCACATACCCGTGATGTCTCACATGGCGGTAGGCTTTAATAATCAATGAGTCTCGTCAGAATGTCTCACATACCAGTGATGTCTCACATGGCCTTTGGGCTTTAATAATCAATGAGCCTCGTCAATGTCTCTTATACCAGTGATGTCTCACATGGCACGAGCTCAATAATAATCATATTAACACCACCTAGGGCCATCTCCGGGACCACGAGTCCACCCCTTGTCTTCCTCAATGATCCCCCGAGTCTTCCCCCCGACGTGTCAATAAGGATACTGATCAAGTGGTCCGCCCCTAAATGACAATCGGAGGCACACACCCCGTCAACCCCTATGATCCTCTCGAGGAGTAACACCCATTGCACCTAAAATATATCATAAAAGCATGCCTCACTTGCCTCGATTGCACTAGCAATGGCCAATCAAAACCTTTTTCTTTTTATAGAAAGTTACCATGTCGTGCATGCCTCATCTCAACAATGCTCATATGTTTGCATGCACGCAAATGCCATAAATGACATGCTTAATGAAACAATAATCATCACACTCCAATATCCACCAAGCAACATATGAATACCAAGGTTTCCATAATGCATTCATCCGGATACAAGAATCGCATTAGTATCAATAAAACAAGAAATACTATGTTCATGCATTGTAGTTGCGAGATGGATTTTCACCTACCTTGCACCGGCTTTTTGTTCTACATACTCGCATTTAAAGATTACTTCCCAACCCTAAGTACAAAAGATCTGTATTAATACAAAATGTTAAATCCCTCATATCAATTTCCAGTCCCATTTGTACACCAAGTTCCATAACTAATCTTGATTATGATTTAATTAATTAGATATCTATAAAGCCTTTATCTTATAATCTACACCTAATTAATATTATAAGTTAACTTTGATATCCTCTTGCAGTTTCAAATATATCATAAATTTATTTCAGTAGCAATTTATTTATTAATTTTTAATTTTTCTATTTGTCAAGAAACCTATTACAATTAAACTCCTTCTAATCATATATTGCAGACAGCTCGGAAACTTAGATTCATTATCGGATTAATTACAAAACCAAACCACATGAAGCTATGAATTTACTTCTCGTTTGTTTTTCACTTTACACAAATTTCATATTTTAAGCCAAGACTCACACACCCAACCCCAAAATAAGTGAAAATGTAAAATAAATGGCTAAAGAAATTTGCTTACTCAAAGATG
This sequence comes from Rehmannia glutinosa, assembly GCA_016081115.2. NCBI lineage: Eukaryota > Viridiplantae > Streptophyta > Magnoliopsida > Lamiales > Orobanchaceae > Rehmannia > Rehmannia glutinosa. The sequence continues at coordinate 9,766 of JABTTQ020000422.1, read as the reverse complement.
CTTCTCTGGTCCCGTAAAAATGAGAACACGCTCTCCAATTTGTGTTTGTGTGTGTTTGATTTTATCAATCTATTTAGTCTAGAATTCTCCTTATAAGGCGGTGCTACACAGGTTCAATATATTTGTATATTATTTTACTAACTATACTTAATCATAAAGTTATCTTCGTGTATGCATGCCAATACAAAGTTTGACTCGTTGCATGCATGAGGTGTTCAATTACAAATATATACTAATTGCAAGTATATACTTTACATAGTTTAGCACACATGTCAAGATACATTACACTCTCAGACCTATATAAATATATATTAATACACCACCATCATATAATATTATACATATATATATATATATAATTACCTATACTATCATCTAATTAACTAATTACATATTATCCTATAAGTTATTTATATACGTGTAATTAGTATGTACATATATATATATATATATATATATATATATATATATAAATGTGATTCTCATGATTTTATTCATGTACAATTATAATTATCACTTAAGTTGGCAATCCAATAATTAGTACTATATAAGAGTTCTAAAATTATGAAATTAATTAATTTATTGGAAGTAAAATATATCGTGCAAATACCAATATCAATGCAACTAACATATTGTCAACATGTAATGCATGAATTATATTGGCCTAGTGAGCAATGTGAGGCTCGGGTATTACATCCTTCCCTCCTTATAAAAGTTTCGTCCCCGAAATTTTACTTACGAAATAAGTAATGATACTTAGCTCTCATCCCATCTTCTCTTTCCCATGTAGCTTCTTCTCTTGATTGATTTTCCAAAGTACTTTAACTAATGGGATTTTCTTATTTCTTAGCTTCTTTACTTCTCGTAACAATATCTTTACTGAGGCATCTATTCGTAGCTCAAGTTAGCCTTTAATTCTCTTTTGGTTTGTATTTCAAAATATGAGATGGGTTTGAAATGTATTTTCTCAACATGGATACATGAAAAACATTATGCACTTAAGCCATTGACGCGGGGAAGCCGAGTCTATAGGGAACATCGCTAATTTTTCAATAATATGAAATGGACCGATGTATTTAGGACTAAGCTTTCTTTTCTTTCCGTACAATATTATCTTTTTTTAATGACGTCTTATGAAACATTTGGTCTCCTATAAAAATTCTAATACTATTATTCGTGACTCGTATAATTTTTTATTGGTTTTTTTAGCGATTTCCATCATTTTCAAATTCTTAACACAACTTGTCATTTCTTGCATCATATCGTAACCAAGAGTTTCTTTTCACTAGTCCCATGCCAGTGGATTGGGGATCTACACTTTATACCATAACACACTTCCTAGGAAGCCTTTTCCAATTGTAGCTTGATAATTATTATCGTATACGAATTCCACGAGAGACACATATTTGCTCCATGGTCCTTGAAAGTCTAGAACAAAAGCTCACGAGCATATCTTCTAGAGTTTGTATAGTCCGTCCGATTGTCCATCACACAGGGTGATAAGCGTGATTAAACGATAGTCGTGTTCCTAGTGCTCTCTATAAATTCCTCCAAAAATTAGATAATAATCTAGAGTCTCTATCGAAACAATCGATAGTGGCATACTATGACACTACCACAAAACAAAGCTTTCTACATCGAGGCCTTTACATCGGTTGACAACTAACCGATGTAAAAAAAAAATCGGTGGCAAACTTGTAAATATTTTGAGATGATTACATCGGTTGTGAGACCAACCGATGTAGAATAATGAGACTTTTTTATCTACATCGGTTGTTAAATAGAACCGATGTAGAAAATATTAGTTTTTTTACCACATCGTATATCTACACGGTTCGTATACAAGCGATGTAGATATTTTTTTAGTTAAAACCTTTTCAAATTACGCCTTAGCCTTAACCTTTTGCCGCGCCCCTCTTTACCTTGTATTCCCGTATCATCCAAGTCAAAAAAAAGAAAAACGTCCACCACCACCAGCGCCACCTTTTGGATAGAGTCCGCCATACATAGTCCATACCTCCGCCCACCACCAGGCGGCGCGCGCGAATCCCATATCTTCGACTTGTCGTTCGAAGCCTAGCCAACCCTCTTTACCTCCCGTTTGCAGGCCCCTTTCGATTTCCACGAAACCCTGGCTAAACCCCCTTCGATTTCCACGCGAAACCCTAGCCTAAACCCCCTTTCGCTCTTCCCACGCGAAACCCTAGCCCAACCTTGCGCCGACGTGAAGAAGAGGCTTTCATATTAGTGTCGGTTCGAAACAAAACAGGGGAAATCGGAGGGTTTGTAGAATATGCAAAAGAAAGTGGCAAAATCGAAGTGCTTTTACGGGTTAGTTTATTTGGTCTTCTTTTTTACTCTTCTTCTTGTTTAAAGGTGCTTCGTTTTTTTTTTTTTTGATCGTTTTTGGTGAAAGGAAATAAGTCGATCTTTGCTTTGTTTTATTTTATTGTATTTTTTTAATATTTGGAGGAAGCCCAAGAATCTTTGAGTGAAAGCTAGTTTGTCTGTGAGAGGAAAGAAAATGAAGTCTTCAATCTTTTGTTCTCTTGGGTTTGTGAGGATCACTAGTTTTTGTGATGAGTTTATATTAAATTTTCGACTTTTTTTAACTGTTTGGTAATTTTATGAGCAATTTGAGAAAGGTAAAGTTCAACTTGGGGTATTTGAATGATGGACATACTTTTTTAATTTTACATATGTGTTAAGCTTGGTCAGTAATTTAAATATGAAGCCAACTTCGGGAAGGTATATGCTTAAAGAACTTGAGAACTTTGACCAAGTTTACGGTCATTTCTTGGTGCATTCCTCTGTTTCATTAACTCTTGGATTTGGATAATTATTTTTTCCACAAAATGATTTATTTTTGTTGTGTTTGATTCAATTTTCACACTCCATTTCTGTTCGAGATCTAAGTATTGCCATCAAATTTGTCTGTCAAATGGTTTAAGATGCGTCAAACCACACCAAATAGAGGAACTAAATCTAAATATTTGGCGAGAACATGTCAATCTCTAAACAAGACATGCATTTAATTTTGATGACCTAATGTGAAAAATCTTCTATTTGGAATATACTTATAAAACCGATATGCTCTTTGGAATTACGATGTCGACCCTCAGAGAGGCTGCCACAATTAGTAAAATTTCGAGAAAAAGAGAGAGCGGACCTTGAGGTGAGAATAATAACCTCGACTCTAAGCAATGATTTTTGTATCGGACGACTCGGATGTTTGGTTCTTTTGCTTATTGATTTCTTTAATTTTGTTGTCAGTGCACCAATAGCCCTTGAGACTTCATATTTAAAATTCCACTCAAATGTGTTTACATTTGTTTAAATATTTTACATGGACTACTTATATAGTCGACCAAATGTATGTTCTGTTGTTATATTCACCATGGTTCTTTGTTCGATGTGGATTGTATCTTGTTTGCATAATATAAGTCTCATGCTTCTTTCTCCATTGTTGTACATATCATAGTCAGAAGATCCTTCAATCGCCTTCTATTCGTAACATCTCCCTTTGCATTGTGAAGGTTGACTGTTGAACAAGTGTCTAATTTAGGCACTGCTTTTCTCTTTGAGTCAAATACTCAATAAGATTTGCATTAGGGATTCAAACATGGTCCAAACATTATTTAAAATTTTGCTAATTAGGATTGAGAGCTTTTGTAAAGATCAACTCTAGAATAACAAGGCAAAATGTGACTAGCCTTTGAATGATGGTAAGTTTAATCGGAATTAGTGTGACCCGTGTACAACAATTTTGCTTTCAAAATCATTGCTATGGGATACTACCTTTTGGTTTTATTAGGCAAATTTATGGGTTGAGCAATGTCACTCTTTTGTTATTTAGTGCAAATGGACGTTTTCAATGTTAAAAGTTACATGGTCACCTATATATATCGATTATCGAATAAATGTGAAAGATTATTTGAACTTTGGAGCGATTCTTTGCTTTTGGTCCAGTTATTTCGGTTCGTGGCTTTTATTAGATATTTGCGATTGCTTTTCGTTTGGATATCCTGCGAATGATACTAAAGCGAGCTCTTTTAGCTCGATGCGGTTGTGGTGGATCTCATTTTATAGGCAACTAATTTTTAATTCCTTAATAAAGCAAGACAGGTTTATATCATGATTGAATGCATAAAGTTCTCGTTACTTTGTTTGGATCTTTATGTGTAAATGTTTGTGATGGGATATCTTTTGAGAACTTGTGATTCATTGACACCTACATTTTTCTCCATTTCAAAAATCAGGTTACAAATTCTCTGCTCATGCGCGTCATATGCATTTGCCGTGATGTATAAATCCATTAAATTCAAGTTACTTAAATGCATTTTTTCGCTATCATCCGATGATTGCAATCTTGCTTTAATTACAATTATGAGATATCTCACATGTAAAGTTTCTGGTGATCACATTTCCTCACCGTAACTCGCAAAGCATTATCTTCTCGCTCCAAAAGTGTGGTTGTTACCCGTTTCTTCCTAGATTGGTACGATGGATTATCTTCTATTTAATGAATTCCATCTGTCGTATCTGGAGGCTTTTAACAGAGTAATGTCTCAACGTGCCATCTACCATAATATTCTTATACTTTTGCAGAAAAGGCTGAAGAAGTTTGAAGGAACACTTGGTATCTCACCTGAAGATTCAACTGCTCTTGAAGTGAGTCAATGTATTGATGAGATAAAATTACATTTATTGTTATAATATCACTTTCTTGGCATTTTCATTATACTTGCATTTTCTTTTCTCTGCTTTCAGTTTCACTTTCTTGGCTACTTAGCATTATCAAGTTTTTGCGGAGACTCTTGGGTTTGATTTCGATGTACGATTTCAACTCTCTTTTGTGGTCCCTATAAATTAACCTTCCTCAATATTCGATCTTTATCACTAACCCTCATCACAAAGAAAGTGGGGGCGAAAAAAAAAATTGTGCTTAAACTCTATTATACTATTTATTGGGTGTCTATACGAGAATAGAAAAATGCGATTAAACCTTTTTTTTATCTTAAATTAAAAGTTATTTCTCCGAAATGGGTATTCTTGAGTTTCTACTTCTTTTGATGTTCAAATTGTGACAGTACTAAATGGGACTTTGAAAATTTCACACTCCATAATTGGACAATACCTATTTGAGGGTAATCGCATGTTTTTGGATCTTTAATTTTCTTTCTTTTAAAAAACTAGTTATGGACTGAGTTTGCTTTTTAATGTTAAATTGAGGTGTTATTCTTAATCATCTTGAATTACATGACCTAGCAAGATAATTCTTCTATCAAGCAAATCAATTGCCTTTATGGATTAAATTTTACGTCTGTGTTAATTTATTATTTGCCTTCAATTGTTTTGCGGTTGTTGTCTATACTGCCGGTTTAGACTTTAGAAAAAAATAGTAATTTCATATTATTCACTTTTTGAATTAAACCACCAAATCATAGGGTAGTTACGAAATCTTTATTGAGCAAAATACAAACTAAGAGATAAAGAGAAATGAGTTGTTCTCGCAATTATGAGAAAATATTGGTTTGACATGTGAAAATTAATATTCTTGAAATCCATAGCTACAAGCTATCTCCTCGGCTCGTTATTGACTAAAACCAATATATTTTCGAACATTACATTTTAATCACTACGTCTACGTACAATGCGGGTGATTATTAAAATATACTTATTAATTAATATATATACTTAAAGCTTTGATCTAATTAATTAAAGAATATTTTTATTAATAGATATTCTCGCAACTTATTAACGTGATTGATAATGGGACAAAAATGGATCGAAGTTGGATGAATGCAAGTCGCATAACGGATGAGTATGAGAATGGAGTTGAACAATTTTTGAAATTAAACTCAACAAAATCGAACGGAACTCGATAGAAAGTATTATTGTCCTTGTGTCAACTGTGTGAATGGGAGACGCCATGAAGTTGACAAGATACGAGAACATCTTCTTTGTGATGGAATAAATAAGAACTACACAACATGGACATGGCATGGTGAATCGCTAGACGTTCAAGCGAGCAAACGATGAAGATATGGACGATCGGTTAGAGGACATGATTCGTGATGTAGGACAAGAGTCTTTTCAAAGCATGCACATGTGTGTGATACTTTGAAAAGTGACTTCGAAGACACCTTTGTATCCGGGGTGTAAAAATTTCACCCGGTTGTCATGATGTTGAATTTGGTTAATTTGAAGGCAAGAAATGGGTGGAGCGATAAAAGCTTCACCGACTGCTGAGTTGTTAAAGGAAATGTTTCGAAAAATAACACATTGCCGAACCGTAACTATGAGGCGAAGAAGATATTGTGTCCAATGGGTATGGAGTATAAGAAAAAAACACACGCGTGCCCTAATGATTGCATATTGTACGGAAAAGAGTATGAAACATTGCGTAAGTGCCCCCTGGTGTGGGGTATCACGACAAAATCAAGTATGGTGATTGTACTATTGATGAGAGCACAAAACAAGGTTCCCGTGAAGGTGTTATGGTATCTTCCAATAATTCCAAGGTTTAGCGATTGTTTGCTAATGCAAATGATGCAATGAACTCTTACATGGCATGCAAATGCGAGAAAATGTGATGGACAACTTCGTCATCCCATGATTCTCCATGGAAGAAAATTGACAATTCATTTCAGTTTTGGGAGTGAGGCAAGAAACCTTAGGCTTGGACTTGCTACGGATGGAATGAATCCATTTGGTAGCAAAGCGGTAACCACGATTCATGGCCATTACTCGCTCATAATTTACAACCTACCTCATTATTTGTGTATGAAACGAAAATATATGATGTTGTCTATGATGATTTACGGCCCCAAACGACCAGAAATGACATAGATGTTTATTTAAGTCCTTTGATTGAAGACTTGAGGATGTTGTGGGAGGAAGGGGTTGATGTGTTTGATGAGTATCACGGCCAGTTTCAAGATGCGTGCATTGTTATTCTCAGTACCATTAATGACTTTCCGGATATGGAAACTTGAGCGGGTATAGTGTTAAAGGGCATCACGCATGCCCTATATGTGAAGAAAACACATGCCACATACAATTGAAACATGGAAAAAGACTGCCACAATAGACATCGGATATTTCTCGGCTAATCACCCATATCGTAGATTGAAAAAGCTTTTAATGGATTTCGGAGGATGGAATGCGCCAACACCCTTAACCCGGTGAGGAGGTTTATGATCGAGTGAAGGACATCAATACTATCTTTGGAAAGACCCCGAAAAGAAGGCAACGGAGAAGAACATTTGGAAGAAGAGGTCGATATTCTTTGATCTTCCATATCTTTGGTGCGATCTAGATGTTGAGCGTTGTATAGATGTTATGCATGTGGAGAAAAATGTGTGTGATAGTGTAATCGAACACTTCTCAACATTAAAGGCAAGACAAAGGATGGTGTGAAAGCTCGTCAAGATCTGGCTGATATGGGTATACGTCCGATTTACATCCACAATCCGGTAGGTAACGGACATATTTGCCCCAAAGATATGTCATACTTTGTCAAAAAAAAGAGAACAAGTTTTTGCCAACGTCTACGGGGCATGAAAGTGCCCAAGGATACTCGTCAAATGTTAAGCGCCTTGTGTCAATGCAAGATTTGAAATTAGTTGGCTTAAAGTCTCATGATTGTCACACATTAATGCAACAACTTCTACCCAAGGTGGCTATCGTGACATCTTGCCTAAGAATGTGAGACATGCCGTAACTTTCGTTTATGCTCATTCTTGAATGTTATATGTAGCAAAGTCATTGACCCTCTCAAGTTAGATGGTGGAAAATGAAGTTGCTATTATATTGTGCCAATTGGAGATGTATTTTCCTCCTTCATTTTTGACATAATGGTGCATTAATTGTTCATTTGGTGAGGAGATTAGATTGTGTGGCCTGTTTTTTGAGGTGGATGTACCCGGTTGAAGCGATACATGAAGATATTGAAAGGGTATACCAAGAATCCATATCGTCGGTAAGCATCTATTGTTGAAAGGTACATTGCGAGAAGAAGCTATTGAGTTTTGTACAGACTACATGTCACAAGCACAAGTTGTAGGGCTTCCCAAGACTCGCCACGAGGAAAGATGTGGAGGTAAGGGGTACACGGGGCGTGAAAGTTCAAAACCAAGGGTCGAGAAGAAGTGCTTCAAGCACATTTGTATATATTGAACAACATCGATGAGGTTCTCCCTTACTTGTCTACTCACAAAACACTTGTGAAGACAAATAACCCTCGAATGAACGAAAAATGGTTGTTGAGCGAGCATAACAAGACTTTCTTGAAGTGGTTTAAAGAAACATTGATCATGATGATAGTCTTACGATACATTAAAATGGCTAGCAAATGGGCCTAAGTTTGATGTCATAACTTGGAGTGGATACGATATCAATAAGTATTCATTCTACACAAAGTCACAAGATGACAAAGAGTCTTGTTCAAAACGAGGTGGGGTTACACTTCAGCCGAGTCCATGCATTTTTCTAGTTCAAAAGATAAAAACCCGTTGTGGCATCCATAAGTTACTTTGGAGTCATTGAAGACATTTGGGAGATTGATTATGTAAAATTTAGAGTGCACGTTTTTTTAAGTGTAAGTGGATTGATAATAACACCGGTGTGCAAATCGATGAATCGGGATTTACGTTGGTGGACCTTCACAGGTAGCTTATAAGGACGAGCCTTTCATTATGGCATACCAAGCAAAGCAAGTTTTTTACGTCAATGATCCATGTAATGAAAGGTGGTGAGTGGTTCTTCAGGGTAGAAGCATGGATGGTGCTCATCAAATTGATGAATCAACACTTGATAATTGTGAGACTCTTTCTTTCTCAACATGCATGCCTTCTATCATTGAAGAAAATGATGTGACGACGTACATGCCACTCGTAATGATCACAATGAAGGCATATGGGAGAACGTTCATATCTAACCACATTCAAATATAAATTATAAGGTAAAGCGATTAATGTTTCGAAATAATACTATTTGTAAATTAATACATCTTAAGTATCTATTGTAGAAACTTATAATAAGAAACATATTAACTATTGGGAAAAAATATCAAATTTGTTTCCTAGGCATACCAAAGTCGGATGCATTAGAATGTTAGTATGATGAAACAAGTCTTTTTGTATTTAACTACATATATGATAGAGTTATTTTCGTGTTTACAATTGATTTAATGTATATGTTATAATTGACCTTTGTTATTTGTTTGTCTAAACAGGCACAAACTCGAGAATCAACAAAAGCGCGTGACATTAAATAAGATAAGAGAAGCAAGATTCAACATCACTTTCGGTATAAGAATCATTCAATCTGCTATTTTTTATTAATTCACATGTTTTACAACTATTAGACATATTTTATTCGAATCAATGATGAATCCCTTTTAAATAGGCACATGGCCACTCCATCCAGCTCCCATTCCACTAGGTCTCCTCCCGCTCCCCTCCTTCCCACAGACTACATCGAAGAGGACTAGACAAACTACACGGTGTCGAGATATGACCATCGCCGCATGGGTGGGAGTAAGATACCCCACGATTTTGATAGTATCACCGAAAAATCGAAAGGTTACATCAAGTGAAGTTAAGCACTTATCCTGGGGACCCTTGCTCGAGACAAGGTTTCTATTTTATATTCTACATGGCGGCATGTCTTGAGGTTGATAAGAATATGATTTGGCAAGATGTTTTGGTATTTCCATTAAGCCCTCCATGTTATAGTTTTTTCGTGTATTTAAATATATTCT